>OX388324.1:17721823-18321823 GCA_947579605.1 Athripsodes cinereus
CGATGCCTTTTTATAGTTCATATTATATACTATGAATATTTATGTTTTGTTTTGATAGGAAGTACCTACTTGGGTGTGTACTGTGTACATAGGATTGATCAAATTTTATGTTTTACACCCAACATTGTAATAAAGTTTTGCTGATTATTATTGTGAAGAATGACGGTATTATGCTGATTGTATTTAGTATTTTTGGAATGAGATTTGTTTTTTTATATTTTCGATGTTTTTGGCATTAACTATGTGATAATTACGAGTTTATATTCTGCTCGTGAATGATACTAGCGTATCGAAACCGGTCGCAGACCTATATATAAAATCAAGTGATAATTTAAATACATCGTGAATTAAACTCATTATCTAATCTTGTTTTTTTTATATTGTGCGTGTAACTTTCAATGAAGAATATAAAAAGACTTAAACGCCGTTTTATGTGTTTAATAAATAAATAAATAAAAGCTTACATATGGCCATCTCTATTATATGGAATTGAAACATGGACTCTCAAAGTAAACGTAACGAATCAGTTAGAAGCATTCGAAATGTGGGTACACCTAAGAATGCTTTGTATACTTTGGACCGAAAAGGTCAGTAACATCGAAGTAGGTACTGAGGAAAGCCGGAGCCAGGAGAGAGCTGTTGTCGATTGTCAAAGTGAGGAAGGTCTCATATTTGGGTAACGTGCTGCTTGGAGAGAAGTATCTACCGTCTCCTCCACCTTATATTGGAGGGTACGATAGAGGGAAGATGGGGAGTTATCAGAAAGCAAATATCCTGGCTGTGCAAGATTAGAGAGTGGACCGGAATGAGAACAGTGGATGACCTGTTCAGAGCAGCACAGGACAAGAAGGTTTTCACCGGAGCAATCGCCAACGTCTGGGGGACCTGACATGGCACAGAACACAGACGAAAGATGCATAAAACAAATTTATTACGATTAGGCAAATAATTTTTAATGTGCAGTTCAGTTTTTAATTCCGGCTTTAAGCTCTAGTAAAAGATTTAGTACGTCGCATAATGAATCTTGACTGCGGTATGAAATTAAATTTTGAGAAAAATCATAGTGATTATAAAAATAATACTGAAAATCATCCTTGCTATCTCCCAAGAGTTACATTTTCATAACAGCTTTGAAAAAAGCAAGCTCCTTACATCAATTTATCATCCCAAGCTTTTATTACATAAGCTGGATGTTAATGGTAATTGTAGTGATGTTATCACCTTCGTGTTCCTGTTAAGAATACAGAAAGCTTTGGTGACAAGAATAAGTTCGGATTTTTTTTAAGGCTAATGATTATTAATTAGGTACCTACTTATTTTCTTTCATAGCATTTCAACCGTGTTCCTGGAATATGCTAAGGTTGTAAAATCATTGATGACTAGACGTATTTCTATACTCACATTTATTGACTTAGCATATTTTTGAATCATTTTAAAACATTTATTTCTAATATCTGTTTAATAGATCATCAAATGAAAAATGAGATTGACAATGTACAAACAAGACGAAAGACGTCTCTCTCATCAAATAAACAAATACCTAGTAGAATAGAATATTTGCTTACGTAAAATAATATTGTGTTCTATTTGGTGTTTTTTCTTATGTAATTACTGTTTAAATTTTAAATCTGATTCTATTTCTGGAATCTGTATTATATTAAGTATTTTGTTTTGTATAAAACATCTACACAGGACTTGTCCTCATGAGGTACAATACCTATTTGTATGTATTATTAATGATAATGTATGTATAAATTGACTGCTGCTGGTATTGTATATAACTGTATAGAATAAATTTATTACGCTATAGAATTCTACTACCTAAACACCGACACAGTGAATAAATGAATGATGCTCGAATCACATATCTCTTGAGGTAGACAAAAGAAATAACTATAGATGCCCATTCTGTTAATCTATTTTTTTAATATATTTTCATCGATTTATTTTATCGAAACGTATCCATCATAAAAAGTCTAATCAACATAATGTAGCCAGCATTCAGACGAACGAGCTATTCTGTCATTTTTAATTAAATCATTCATTATCTCTTTATATCCTTAATTAGCTAGAGAGAATTGAAAAAAAAACCCTCCTTTACACGAGAGTTGTCTCTGTCTGTATAAGGTCGATATGTTTTGATTAAAAATTAATAAAATAGCCTGTATTATATTGCTGTGATTGTAAAAAAATATAATTTGACTAGGAGATTACTTAATTTCATTAACATAGCGTTATTATCATCGATGAGGTTCGCCACCCATCCTGAACGACTAAATTTTTTGATGGCAGAGAGAGGACAGCTTGCATATTAAATAAATGTAGCTAATCTGCTGGTTACCCCACTTGTGGGATATGCCATGATGGTATAGTAGTAAAATAATAATTTTTAATGATAGTACACAAATCACTTGAAGAATGAAAAATAGTAAGTATAAGAGTCGACGTTTATAAAACCTGCATATATAAAATCATATTTTTAAGAACATAATCATAAAACTTTCATTTCTACTGCAATCTATCATAATATTGATTAAAGCCGAAATAGACAATATTGTCCCATTTTTGTGAAAAACCAACTGTTTATCTCGTTTCCAAAAAAAACTTGCATTACATAAAATCATAGTTTTAGGTACATATTGTTTATGTAAAGACATAGTATTTAAGCAACAACACGGCATGTAATAGAATCAGTTTGACAATGACTTTAAAAGTCGAAACCAGGTCACTCTTTATTAAAATGTTTTAAGTTAAACTAAAACCAATTGTATTTTTCTCCGAGAGGGCAAAAGATGCCACATCACTCCCCTCTTAGAACGACTACACTGGTTGAGGGTCGAGGAAAGGGTGACATTCAAGGTGTGCCTTTTGGTGTTCAAGGCTATTAACAAAATGGCACCATCGTGCCTCACAGAGCATTGTCCCCATGACTCGACCACTAGAAGACCACCTCTGCGCTCTATGGAAGTGGCCGTAAATAGACTTACTGAGCCCAATAGAGCCGGTAAGTCCAATTTCTACGAGAGGGCCTTTGGTGTTGTTGGACCAGTTACGTGGAATCGCCTACCGGTGCTGCTGAGAGATGGTCAGACGGTCTATAAATCGGAAAAAATATAATTATTCCAAATAAAATCATACCACTAATAAACAGAAAAAGAGTTTATTGTAGAGCCGTGATTTTTTCTAACTAACTCAATATCAATATCAAGTAGTATACTGAAATTCAGAATCGCGTAAAGAGATTGACAGTCTGTTGACATTTCAATCGCCAAATTGAATGCTCGTTGATTCTCTAAGTAGATACTTCCTTAAAAGCCGACATCGTAAAATTTTTGTCACGTAGAGATATTTTCAAAAATTCTCATTCATGAAAGTTCTCAACTACATTGTTTAGCAAAAGTTTCCTGAAAACTTTGCTGAAACGGAATTCTCAGATATCTATGTTTTGTATGACTATAGGCGAAAGATCAACATTGTTAGGGTAGGAAAAATAATGTTTTGAAGTACCAAAGTATGTAAACATTGCATACTTTTTTCTTTTAAAGTTTGCTTCGTAGGAATATAAACAACATGCCCTCCAAAAAGATTTTATCAAAATAATGCTAAAATGTTTAAAATCTCAAAAAAAGAAGGGTAAAATATGTTTATTTTGTGAAATCAGCAGAATAAGCTATGTACTTTTCTCATGAAAAAAGAACACACATTGTTTTATTTGTAAAGAAGAGCTTGTTACAAAAGTATGTGTTTGTTTCATAGTTAAAGGTTTATCCTCAAGGCTGGTTTTAATATTTTAATTTATATAAATATTCTATATTTTCTAGTGTAACTTTGTGAAAATGCATTATAAAAGATTAATTAAACACTGTACTAGGGTTGTTTATTTTGTTATAACGTTTTCAACTGCAAAAAAGTCATCATCAGTAACAACAACATCATCCCTGAACTCATCACCCCCACCCTCCACACACCCCCTACCAACTGTAACCACCACTCTTTTAAATATTTAATTGTTGTATGTCTTTCATTATGATTATAGTATTGTGTTGTTGTTACTGATGATGACTGTATCGCAGTTGAAAACGTTATACCAAAAAAAAAAAACAATCCTCGTAGTGGAATCAAACAGTGTTTTAATGTATTGGTATGATTATTTAGATTATTAGGTAATTATTGTTATTTTTTGAGCTTTTTATTTGCTACCGCGGTTTTGGTGGAGCGTCCACCATTAACGAGCGTTAAGCTAGATTAAGTTTTAGATTAACGCTCGTTAATGGTGGACGCTCCACCGAAACCGCGGTAGCAAATAAAAAGCTCAAAAAATCGAAAAAATAAAACAGGTGTTTTATTCTACTAAAGATTTTATTTTGTGAGAGAGACGTCTTTCGTCTTATGAGGACATTGTCAATCCTAATGTCCTCATAAGACGAAAGACGTCTCTCTCACAAAATAAAATCTTTAGTAGAATAAAACACCTGTTTTATTTTTTCGATATGGAATTCTACTACCTAAACACCGACACAGTGAATAGCTCAAAAAATAACAATAATTACATAATAATCTAGAAAACCATATCAATATGTCTAGAAATTGTTATATAATTAATGCAGAAAACATAAACAAAGTGTTTTAATGTTTTTAATAATCTTTAATTTATATAGCTCATTTAATTATTTCTAATCCATATCGCACGTGGTTTTCTTTAGATGCATCTGCAATCGCTTTGCATCTGTCTTGAAGTAATGGAAGAACAAATAGCTCCCACAGGAGCTACCAAATATATAAATAATTCTTTTAGAATGATTTTGATGGTTTCGTAGAGTTTATTACTTACTAGTAGTACTATTCTTGTCCTGTTTTGTGTCTCTTCATGTAAATTTATTATTACTTTATAATCAAAGATTTACAAATTCGCAAGGAGGAGCTTTATAATCGCGGAACTGACTATTTGGAACATTTGACCAGCTCACCTATGACATCATCAACCTACTACTACATTCATTCATGATTCTTTTTAGGAGAAGTCACGGCATCCTGAAGATGGATATTTTAACAGAACTATTTAATTATGTAAATAATATATAATGAAAATTGTGCGATTAATGGATTGAGAATGAATGCAAAAAAGACAAAAATCATGGTTTTTGAAAGAGGAAGTGAGAGAACAGTATGCCAGGTAATGATTGACAACGAAGTGTTAGAGCAAGTTGATGAATGTGTGTACTTAGGTAGTTTGTTCACGAGAGATGGGAAGTGTGAAAGCGATATTAAAAGGAGAAAAGTTGCTGGCAATAAGGTAAATGGTGCAATCCGACCAATAATTGCAAATAGAAACATATCCACCACAGCTAAAAGGTTGGTGCACTCTGCTATCTTAGTGCCAACACTTATGTATGCAAGTGAGACGTGGACATGGTTAAAAAAGGATGAAAGTGGCATAAATGCAGTGGAAATGAGATCGTTGAGAAGGATGTGTGGCAAGAGTCTGAGAGATCGTGTGCGTAACAGTGATATACGAAAGGAATGTGGAATGAAAGTTGGTGTAATAACAAAGATGAATGTAAATAAGTTAAGATGGTTTGGGCACGTGGAAAGAATGAATGAGGACAGAATGACTAAGAAGATATATTTGGCTGAGAGGAATGGTGCTCGGAGACGCGGACGTCCGAGGATTAAATTGCGAGATCATTTAAATCAAATCCTACAGGACGGTCACGTGTTGAGTACATTGAACAGGAGAGCATGCATGAGGAATTGTATGACAGTGACGGAAGCGAAAGATGTATGCAAGGATAGAAGGAAGTGGCGCTCGATCCTTTCTGCCTACCCCGCGAGGGAAGCGGCGTGATGGTATGTATGTATGTATGTATGTATGTACTATTTAATTATAAATTACCTATCTATATTATTATTACAACAAATTTTCCAAACCATTTGGTATTTCAATTAGCGAACCTATTATTCATCATTCAGGCTTCTGTTTCTTAAAACCTGTTTCTTGAAAATTCAATTTAATATTCAAAAAACGTGACATAACTTTTTTAGAATTTCTAGTTTCAAGATTTGAAAACTTCCTGCTTATCGCTTTGTTCATCATCCTTTATAATGTTTATTTTCTCAGAATTTTCATCTTACTTTTGTTGTTTTGACAAGTATTTTTACGATATCCGTAATTATTTTGAGTCAACAGTCAATTGAGCTGTTTCAGAGTTTTATGTTTACCAATCCTATTAAATTAATTGTATCAGGAGTAGAAAACTTACAGGATATTTGTAGAAACTTTACTTATGCGATAGCATTTGAATACACTCAATAGGCATAAAAAATTATGAAAGTTGTCTAATGTGTTTATATTTATTTCCATTTATAAGAAGTTTATTATGATAACTGTTACAGGTATGGAAATCAATTAATCTTGAACATGTGTGGATATTATTATTTATTTACATATAATAATTAAAATTAAATAATGACATTTTCTATGAAATTAAATTCATTGTATCAAATGATGGTTAATTAGAAATAATGTTTAAGAGAAATTTGAAATGTTTCTGCCTATAAATGATACGTTTATTAAATTTTTGATTAATGTTTGTTATTTGAAAAAAAAATACCTGAGAATAGAATCCATGACCCCTTACTTACAAGACGAGTGTATTAACCGCTAGTAAAGCTGCTTGAATAGGTTAAATTACTATTTTCTCAAACATTCAAACATAAATATTATGGTATCTACATACCTAACAAATGTCTTACTAATCTATAAAATGTTTACCATTCCTGCTAACTATGTAGGTTTATTTTGTATGACTAGATATATCGGCGTCGATCGTAGCTGCCTACTTGCCCTATATGTGGAAACATATTATATATAAACCATTGTGACTGGTTGTCTTGCGTCCGATAAACCCTTATCATAAACTCCCTATTATTATCTTATCCTAACTTCACATAAAATGAGAGTGGAAATGTCTGAAGTGAAAATAGCTCCGATTTAATACATACACGTATTGGTATATACAATTTGTAGGTAGATGAACTCTTATACAAATATATTATTATCTATGAAGAGTTTGAACTAAGATGAAAAACAGTATTGGTAGATATACATATTACATATAATATTGTATTTAAGACTGGTAACTTAATTACTAAGCCATCTTGGCATATCTCACAAGCAGCAAAGCCAGCTGAGTTGTATGTTATAAAAATGCGAGCTTTTCTTTCTGTTGCATACTTCATTGCTAAACATAACGCGCTAAATGTCTCATTTGTGTTGTTTGATGCACACCCACTTGTCTTATCTTATTTTCATGTCGGTGAGCAAACGAAAAAAAACGAAACATTAAAATTTTCCCATTTTCTTCAAAAAAAAAACACGACTTCATGGACATGTCACGAGGTGCCCAGTGTTTTGTTCCTCGCCACAGTTACACACCACGCTCTCAGCCAAACCCCATCTCTGAATATAGTTCTAAGTGCGTCCCACTCCTGTTCTGGTCTGTCTTCAACAGAATACTCGGAATCGCAAGGAAAATATTGTCAGACTATTTTTTTGCTCCTCGTCTTAGTTATTTACTTATTAATTGAAATTGACACAATTATGAAAAACAGCAACAACCAAAATTATAATCATAATCAAATTCAAATCATAAATTCATTAATTTAATTTGTGTTGCCTCTGACAAAAGCTTTAATGAATAAGAAGAACAAGGGTAAATAGTTCAAAACTTAGAAAATAAAATTGTGAGATAAATAATTGGATCGTTTTATTATTTTCGTTTAAAAATCCGTCTCAAAAAACTCGAATCCAGGTTTTTCCACCACTTATTGATCTAGCGCCATATTTCGATATAACCTAAGACATTTTTTTTTCAGTCACTTTTGATCCGTTTGTGAACACATACCTCTCCATTTATTATTTTTATTAATGAACCTTGCAGTATTTTTTATTACTCTTCGATAATATTTCATGTTTAATATTAAATCGTAATAAATCAATTATTAAATACTTACAGTCAGACATTATAATATTATAATATACATGAGCAATTCACCACAAAACACTACAAACTCTTTATTGAATTTGAAAACGCGAATGAATTTGTTTGTATACCTGATGCCTTTGGTAAACCTTATACTTGAGTACATCTGATATCTTAATCTACTTTATATAATACGTATCATATACACAAGCTTTATCTTCAAACGAACAAGTTTTTTACCCGGCATAACCTACAATATTATTTAACATTTTTTTTTTCAAAATTACTAAATAAAGAAAACTTATTTTTGAAAACATAGAAGTGCTTCATGATGTGTAAATTGTGAAAGTTTTAAATTGCAAATCTGTTATTATAATATTTATCTGCTGTGTTCCTTAAATAGACGACGATGGGTTCAATAATTTTTTAATAAAAGATTTTTTTACTTCATTTAGTTTCATTACATTTCTTTGATAAATAATGGATATGTCACATCAAGGATCCTAAAGTAGACCTAAATGTAAAAAAAAACAACGTGTTTAATGAGGGTACAGCTTTTCAGCATTTATCTTTGAAGCAAGCTTACTCTATTGAAATTAATTTTGAACTTATTAAATTAATTCTTACAAAATATTTTTCGACATCTTCGTTACAGGTCCACTGTATTGCTAAAGAGGGTTTAGTAGTTATTATGTGGGAGAAAACATAATTCTTTTGTTTTTTTATTTTCAAATGAAAAATAATAAAAAATGATAAGATTTGTACACGTAAACGAACAGAAAAAAGTATTATATACTAAATATAAATTTTATATTTTGTAAACTCGTGTTTCAAGTAAAATGTTAAATTAACCGCGCAGTGAATGTATGAAGAAGGAACGTTTGAATTTTCTCACTAAAGTTTAATACATATATTATATATTTATGGCAACATTTTAGACGATATTGGAGCAAGGAGGCAAGGAAAATAATAAATACGTACCAGTATGAGCAACCGCTTAATATAATATCAATTTTTGTGAGGCTATAAACATTTTTTCTTGTTTTATAAATATGACATAAAACAAAATAAACACTTGTAAGATAATTACATGTTCAACTAGTGATTAGGACGAAGTAATCTGGTTATGGATTAATATTACTTTTATTAAAAAAAAAAAAGTATTGTCCCTTCTTCTTCTTCTCTATGTGTCTTATCGGGTCCCCCCGACGTTGACGACTACCTGGGAGAAATCCCTCTTGTTCTGGACAGCGCGAAACAGCTCCTCCACACCTCTCATCCCGGTCCACTCCTGAATGTTCTGGAGCTAGGAAAGCCGCCTTCTTCCAACCCCTCTACGGCACTCAATCTTCTCTTCTATGACCAGTTTTAAGATGGCATATTTTTCTACTCTCATTATGTGACCAAAATATGAAGTTTTACGGAGCTTGATTGTTGTGAACAATTCTCTATGAGCATTTGCTCTACGTAATACTTCAACGTTACTTGTCATGTCAGTCCAAGATATTCTTAACTTTCTCCGGTGGATCCAGATTTCAAACACCTTCAAGCAGTTAATGGTATTAACCTTAAGGGTCCATGCCTCGACACCATAAAGTACAACTAACCACACATAACATTTAATCATTCTTTGTCTGAGTTTCAAATTTATAATATCGCTAAAGAGAAAATTCTTAATTCTATTAAAAGCTACACGAGCTGCTTCTATTCTGCATTTATTTCTATTTCGGGTTCTAGATTTTCAGTACCTACATAAATTTATACTTGCCCGAAGATACATAGTAAAACAAATATTTAGTGTTTTTCATCTTATTTGAATATCGTGTCAGGTACCCTCAACTTCTGCTTTCCCGATTTCATATAAGCTTCTCTATTTCGTGCTTGATGAAAAAGTTTTAATACCCTCTGAACTCCTATCCATCCTCTAATATATTTATTTTCCTCACATTGTGCTTTTGCTTCATGTTTCGCTTTTAATGAATAATTGTCTCTGTTGACAGAAAATTATTGCACGGTATGTTTTACTCTTAAAAGAATATAAATTAAAAAAGATCGGAGAAATTGTTTTCCATAATAATTTCTTTCATGAATAAGGGGTGAAGGGCGGAGATTAAAATACAAGAACTTTTAATTATTATTATTATTTATATTTTGATTAGATTCAAACACAACAACCACACACAAGCGATAACTTTCGAACATAATGCGTGTTTGCTGATTACAAAGACTTAAAGACAAACTTTAGAAACAAAAGCAGCAGCAGTAGTAGTAGGTACATAGTAGTAGTAAACTTATAGAAAGCTTCTTAAGAGATCTTAATCAACAATAATTAATTAATTAGTATTACGATAAGCTCATTACTCAACAAAAGCTTACGATGTAAAGAAGCTCATAATTTTGAATTCAATCTGTATACCCATCAACTTATCACTATACATATACATCATTATTATTATTTAAAGTTTTAAACTTATAATACCTATGTATAATTAATTTAATAAAAGATAATTAAAAAGAACCCTTTTGATTTTGAAATACGACACAATATATTCATCCCCTTTGTTTACTTATTACTTCCGATCATCAAAAAGCTTTTGTAAGTTAAAGCTTCCAAAATTATACACCTCCAACATTTTTGGATCTTTCACAAGTGGGGTGTTCATTTAATTTACTTACTAATAACTTACTCCTGATGGCCGAAGAGCCTTTCTGGGGCCTTTGCTTCCCAAGCAATAGATCTCCTGGTTTTTTATCTTAAGCTATCTTAAGCTCTAGCTAAGTCTATAATAGCATGTCAGTGTGAAAATAAATAGATAAATTAATAAATACATTATCGTGCAATTAAATATTTTAAATGTGTTATTAGTAATGATTTTCAAATAACTGCTTTTTGTAAGACAATTAAGAACACATCAAGAATGGGAAACCAACGCTATTCCGAAGAAATTATGAAACGCTAATTTATTGATACAATTTTAATCTGTATGCTCTGTGAAAATTTGATATCAATTATTTAATCGCATAAGAGTACTTAAACCACTCAATGTTATCGAATTTAAATAATTTCTCATTGATGATAAATTTGATAATTTAAATTTTCCAATTAATTAACTACACACTTTGGTGGAATTATAATATTATTATTTATAAAGGAATAATAAGAATACAAGTATATTCTCACCAAATACCCAGAAATTTGCGGAAGTTTATATTGTTTTTGATCAGATTTAAATGAAATTATTACGCCCAGGAAACAAAACTTTGGATAATTTATCGATTTAACCCGTTATTAGTTAGTCATGCTTTCGATCGATTCCTTTTTCATTTGAATTATTTTCTATATATTTTTTTTTAACAATTTACTGATAAAAGCTTATGGTTTACTCAAGTAATCACTTACATACATAATCATTTGTATTTGATTATTGTATTGTATTAAAAATATTGTATTGATTTTAACTGTCAGCAAGATTTCGATAGCTCGCACGACCTTCTAGTATAAATTCATTTTTTGTCTAAAATCAATTTGTGTAATTTAGAAGATCATTTGCTGCACTGTAAAAGTTAAGTACCACGTTTTAAGACATTGAATATCTTATGTTCAGTGATTGCTACGCATCCCGATTGTCTTCATTTTTGTAAGCAAGGAGAGAATGACTTATTTTTATTACAAGCAGTCTGTCCGCTTGCTAGTATACTCGTGGGATATGACGTGGAGGGATGGATTTAAAGAGATGATAAGACATTTTCCCATAGATTAATGGAAAATTATGTACCCATACTTTCATGACTCTTAATTGTTACTCAAACTATGTATTGACTGTTTATTTTCAGTTATTAATAAAATATTTTCAATTTCAAACATTGTGATAATTATATCTTTAAATTGTACGTTACTTTGTCGATTTTTTAATCAATATGTAAAAAGGATTTTATCGTGAAACATATTTTGAACAACTCCAATTGATCACACTCATCCATGAATGGGAATGTTACCTAGGTTTAGAGTACTCTTAACCAAGCCCTAAATCGATTCATAAGCGTCGAAACTCTGTGTTGTGCACTCCTGAAGGAAGTTCACATATGTATGTGTATCACATACAACAAACCTACCTAGTTAATACCTATTCAAATAGGTTGACTATGCATGAGTGTGATCAATTGGAATGATTAATCTGAGGTGGTTCAAAATATGTTTAACATCTACATTTCTAGTAAGTAAAAAATCCAGTTCCCGACATCCAATTGTGTCAAAAAATTCATAATATAATTTTATCGTGCATAAATAAATAAACTTTGAATATTTTCAATCAAACCCCTTTCACGACTAAAGCTTTTTTTAGCTTACTGTGAAAGGTGTATAAGATTGTATTTGGGTTTATAACAAAACCCAGATATATCTTTTATCAAAAAAAATCGTAATAACCGTATGTAAGCTCTAATAAAAAGCATCTAACCCTTTACTTACCCCTTGAAGAATCCAGTGTGAAGCTTTTGGTAGATAAACAAAATGCAACAACATGGGTGAGATACAGGGTTAAGGAGTTTGTTCTCGCATTTAACCCAATATTTTCTTCAGTGACTTTCCAATAACGAATAATAATAATATATTGATAAAATTTAACCAAATCTGATTAACAAAGGTATAAAGTATCTGCACCCTTGAAATTCATGAAAGAGATTTATTGGTGGTAGTTGTAAGAAAATCGATTGGTCTAAAATATTTTGCGAGAAAATCGCCTCACTTAAATTATATTATAAATGCTCCAATTGCTTTGTTATTTTGTTTCATTATCAATGCATTATAGATTATAAAATTTATAAAACCATTAAAATCCTTTTACAAAACACGCATACGTATAAATTATCAACTAAATATCCATGATTATTAATCTGAGAAGTTTTTATACATTTATGTATTTTTTTTTTCTTTGTATCTCTTACTTTTCATTTCTTAATTCGTGTTGTTCTTAATTGGTTAATTTAATGTGCTATGAGTGAGTGGATGAATGTTGTTAAATAATCGTTTACCTTATATTTGTAAAATGTTTGTTGATATGCCAAATAAAATAAAAAAATAAAACATTTTCACTTATCAAATAAAATAAAATAAATATTTATTATTATTTTGTTTTGTGTTACTGTTGAGTAAGACTAACGCACGACCGGTTTCGCGGACTCCGAGTTCGCATCATCAGGTGCTGATCTATACTGAATTAAACAAAAACAAATACAAAAGTTCGTTAGGATTTACATTTTCACCCCTACTTACAAAACAGTGCATTGTTTCTGGTATTGATCAAAATATTATTTTTTTTTAATGAAAAGAATAACTTTCCAAAGTATATAATATTTGATACTGAATTTGATGAATATTCAGAAAGATTATTTTTTTATTTTCCCTTAGGCAAAATGCAAACAAAACATGATACTTTTTTACTTTTTAAAAACAATGCAGATATATACTTAAAGCTCTATTGATTGTTTGTAGCTCAATATCAATTTATAACATCAACAAAAAAAACTTTTTTCTTTCTATCAATAATAATAACAATTAAAAATCACTAACGACCTTTTTTCACCAAACGAATATTAATTTTCGTTGATAAAAATTCCATAGAATTTACTTTATTTTTATTCGACGATTCGCATCCAACAAAACCACGTTAATTTTAAACTGTAATTAATTCAATAAATATTTCGATACGCAATATCATAAGCTTTTAATCTATGAAAATATTAGTTTTATTTTTATTATTTTTTGTCTATTTTGACTGTTTCTATTATATTTGAGAACAGTGTTTCCCAACCTTTCTTTTGTTAAGCTTTACTGCTTGGTAGATAATATTTTCATAATCCTTTTATACGAGCGCCCTTGAGGTGGATTTTTTTTCACAAAACGGCGCTTTACAAATCATCCAAATAATAATAATAATAATAATTATATTTTTTTTCTATATAATTAATGTAGATTATAATGATGAATTTAGTTGATTTTAATTCTTAATAAAGGTTTTTATCTATATTTTAAACTATATACCTACCTATATATCGTCAAACAACATAAATAACAATTCATACAAATTTAATTTGAATTAGAATCAATGTGTATGAAGAAGTGGGAGAAAGCGCAGGCGTCCTAAAGCCGCGGGACTTGATCACGTGGATCGAATGCTTAAGGATGGTCGTGTGCTGTAAGAGAAATCGATGTGTGTGTGTATGAGAAATTGTATGAATGTAGAAGAAACGAAAGAAGTATGTAAGGAGAGATCTGTTTGTCCTTCCGTTCTCTCTGCCATCCCCACTAGACGTGAGGGTACAGTAGTATGTAATGTTTAGGAATCAATAATAATAATAATAAAAAGATAATTTATTTGGCGCTGTTTAATGGTCCGTGACCATCTCAAGAGCGCCGTGGCTTTTTAGTTAAGTTGGAAGCATCTTCTAGGTCAAACATGAATCTTCTAGATCTCATGTAACGCTGCTGCCACTGCAGAGGACGGTCGGGACTTTGGGCAAACTCATCCCACATAGAACTCCATTCATTCACAGACACCTCTCCATCTTTATTGGCATCAGTTCTCTGCCTCAGGACATCCCAATGAATGTGATATTGTGATATTTTTTTTAATCCATGTTCATTTTATTTTGATGATTTCTTTTATATAAGTAATTGCATTTAATTGCTATTTCAGAATGTTTCATAATTTTATTTGAAACTATTAAATAGTCATTATTCCAATTAGTTTTATATGATTTATTATTTTTAATTAATTTTTATATATATTTTATTCAGAAAAGGAAAAAAAGTATTATTAAATCTCAATATATTTTAAACTTGTTTGTTTGTTGGTAATTATTTTTGTTTCCGTTAAAATGAATTTATGATTTTATAATCCTTGACTTTTGATATGTGAATTTGTATTGTGTATATTTTTGTAGGTACTCTGGCTAATATTTCAACATGTTAAAGGCTGGTTACAGGCCGTATGTAATTGTAAATAAATAAATAAATATAATATAGAAAGTGAACATAATTTCTCCATAACATCTTGAATCTACCAGAGAAATTTCATATTGTCATGTCATGTAGACAGATTTTATGATAAAAACATTACAGTTTTATGTCCATCAGTTTATGGGCTGGGATGGCGATCAATATGTTTATCAATATTTAGACAGCTTTTGAGTACAAACTTGAATGCTTTGATAAAGCTTATAATAGTGCTTCGAGCATATAAACTTTTATACTCTTTATCTAAACTTATCACACAGCTTTTGATTTTTGTAAATGTACCTAGAACATATTCCAGTTTTATCGCAGGACATTATTATGTACTTATACTGAATTGATGTGTTTTTTTATTTCAGCCTGAAAGTAATGAAACTATTGTATGCTAGTTTTTTTATTTCGTTTTGTTTGGTATTTGTAATTTTAGATATGATTAAAGCAACTCGACATTTCATAATATTTTTTTACAACCTATGAACTCGTACAAATAGCTCGATATTACAGCTCATATTTTTCATTATTTATTTACTTATTTATTCTGTGCTGTACATTGATCACAATACAAACAATTTTATAAATAAATGGATTAAAATAAGATATTTATTTATTTATTTAAAATCATATTCGGCGTGCACCTTTTACATGTAAACAAAGTTTGACAGACAAAAAAAGACAAAACAATCGTACACAATCACACAGGTACGTTTAAATTCAGAAGTCAAGATCAAAACACAAACAAAAAATAAAAAAAATTATTAAAAGAAGATCTATATAATGAGTCAATCATGGTGCGTCAAAATGAGCTAGTGATATACAAAACATTGATAACAGCACGTGAAAAAAATTAATTTTAAATGGGGTAATACACATTTCGAAAATGAGTAATATAGAAGGCAAGTTTATCGCAGAGACGCGATCTCTTCCAACTTACCCAAATATATAAAATATAACCATATTTTTTGGATTACATTTTTAAAATACACATTAAGGGTTGCACCCTCCCTCACCCATGAATGTTACAGGAATGGCAGTTCCTATGTCATCCATACTCTTCAAGCAAATTCTTTCTAAGGAAGGGCTCAAGGTTCGCCTGAAGGACTCCCCCTGACAAAACCCTTCCTGAAATTAAATACAACCGTTAATGTCCACCGACTCTCTATTTTACAATATGACTTAGAATTAGCTTACAGTTACGTATTATCTACGTACTAGTTGTTTGCTTAGACTAATACAAAGGATGAAGACTAGACACTTGGAAATTTTAAAATAAATACATTTTTCATAGCCTTCGGGTTTCTACAAACAAATAAATATTTCACGACGTAGTGGGTGTTCACTCGGTTTCTGAAATCATAAAAAAAAAGAAATTTTAAGTCAATGTACACGAAAAAAAATGTTAAAATATTATTGTCCAAGCATAGATTATACATATGTGCTTTAGTTTTGGACCGGCTGCCCTAAGCAGTTGTTCTAAAGCTCACCTCCTGTTATAGGAGAAAAGGACGTCACAAACAGAGTGAGTTCGATCAGGTCAAACGGCCAAGTGGTCATACAGGGATGGACTAAATAACCTCAGCGGGAATGGATCCCGGTCGCCGTAGGATATCCCATTTGCTCTTCCACGACTCAACAAACCTCCGAAAACTCTTGAAATTTTCTGGATTCAAGGTTAGCTCTCCGAACCAGATTGGCCTGGGAGTATCTGGAGTCATACTGACAATCATTTCTCTTCTTGCCTCATCCATAATCGAGCAATTCCAGAGGATATGTTCAGCATACTGGGCACCACCACCACAGGGACACCATGGGTCATCCACAAGATTTAAATCGAAGAGTTTCCCCTTGAGATCTCCATGCCCAGTGATTAACTGAGTCATAAAATGATCCAGAGCAATGAACTTTCTCTTCATTCGGACCTTGAGATCGGGAAAGAACTTGTAGACAAGTCTACCGGTTCTTCCCGAATCCCACCTCTCTTGCCAGACATCCATTGTCTTCATGTTAATTGCCTTAAGAGCAGCGTCTCTTTCCTGTCTTCTAGTGCCTCGGGTCACAACCATGCCAAAATGGACTGCAGTTCCATCCACACACAGTGTGCGACGCGCTGCCCGTTCTAATACCTCCAGATCCGCAGGTAAAACGCCAGCAATAACCGGAAGACCATCAGTCGCCGCAGTCCGATATGCTCCAGTTATTGCCAATAGGCAAGGTCTTTGTCCTCTTAGTAAGGCCAAAGCAACACTTCCAACATGTAGTCTGTGTGACCATACCCTCGCAGCATATGTTATTTGGGCTACGTAAGTTGCCTTATAGATGGTCAATAATGTTTTTGGGCTAAAACCCCAGGTCCCTCTACTAAGTTTCCTTAGAGTGGCAAACAAAAGCCTGGCCTTTTCAGAAATCATTCTCGCGTGATGTAAAAAAGAGAAACGTCTATCTATGTATGTTCACTCCCAAATAACGGAAATCCTCGACAAGTTTGACTGATTGATCACCCATTCTCAATGTTGGATCACGATTTCGACTAAGATCACCCTTCATAAGCATTGCTGCAGTTTTGGCAGCTGAGAATTCTAGTCGATTTAGAGCACCCCACTGAAGAATTTGTTCAATAGCAGCCGAAAAAGAACTCTCTATTGCTGATCTCGTGTCACCAGCCAAAAGTAACAGAGCGTCATCCGCATACGCGATTATTGTTGCTGATTCTGGTAATTCTATTGTGAGAAGGTCATTGAAAAGAATATTCCACAGATATGGACCGAGGACTGAGCCCTGTGGACATCCCATAGTGACCTCTCTCGAAACGACATGTCCTGCATATGTTATTGTCACAGAGCGATCCCGGAAATAATCTGAGACAATCCTGAAAAGATCAGCCGGACATTGTCTGTTTTTAAGCTTCAAAAGAATCAGGGGCCACCAGGCATTATCAAAAGCACCCGAAATATCTAGAAAAACGCCCAGCACGTACTTCTCCTTTCTGTTATTTTTCCATCTCACACATTCTAAAATAGCATGTTCAGTAGATACACCCCTACGAAAACCAAACTGGTTTGAACTGCCTGTTGACAAAACGATTTCCAGTCTGTTTCTTATAAGAATTTCCAGGATCTTTCCAAAAGCCGGGAGCAAAGTGATCGGTCGATAGGCCTTAATATCCGACAGTGCTTTGTCATTTCCCTTGGGTATGACTTTAAGCAAGCCTCTCTTCCATTCCTTTGGGAAGATACCTCTCATTAAGCATATTTGCATCAGTGATAGAACCTTATCCGGACACACTTCCCAAACTTTTTTAACAATCACACCCGTTATTCTATCCAATCCAGGTGCTTTGCGAGGCCCAAGACCTGAAATTATTTCCTTTAGTTCTTCAGTCGTTACTGAAAGTGTTTGCTGTGTGTCATTATTGATTATCGGGGGACATCGACCAAAGAATCTCATGCACCTATGCAGTATAGTGTCCCTCTCTAAAGAGTCAAGAGGAATGAGTCCATCCAAAAGGGCCTTCAAAGTTGAATCTATGCCAAGTGTTTCCAAGCCATCCTTTACAATACTAGACATATAGCAGTCAGCGCTGCGTCCTTCCCGTATGATCGTTCGTGTTACAGACCATGGTTCAGCATTACCAACTTCAGATACCCACTCTCTCCAAGATTTGGATTTGGCGTGCCTAATTGCTTGGTGGTATTCACATCGAGCTCGACATAAGTTTTCTCTAAGATTGTGCGCGATATCCGAGTTTGCAGGTATACAACCTTTACGCACAGGACCATATCTTCGTCCAGCAGCTTTGTATGATCGCCGCAACTGGGACAAGGCAGAACTCCACCGTGGGGCAGATAAACTTGTTTTGCAAGGTTTACTTCGACCCATGGCAACCGTCGAGGCTCGCACTACTGCTTTGTTAAAGAAATCTCCTAAATTATCAGGCGATTCGGTCAAAACCGTTCCGAAATCCTTGAGTTCCTCCTTTAGTACGGTTGAGAAATAGTTCCAATTACATTTCCCTGTTTTAAAGCTCCAAAGGTGACTTGGTTCCTGGACTAAACGACCACCAATTCGCATGGTTATTAGTCGATGGTCACTAGATATTGCAGCATTATGGACTTTCCAGCCTGATAAATCAGTAATTATTTCATTGGAACATAGAGACAAATCAATACAGCTTTCACCCATTACTCCAGCAAAAGTGGCCGGTTGTCCAGGAACATTGAGGATATGCAAATTATGTGAAGATATAAACTCTTCTACTATCCTCCCACTTCCATTTCTGTCTGAACCTGGTCTATCATACCAGAGTGTAGATCGGTCGTTGAAATCCCCTCCCACTAGGACTGGTCTGCCATGAAGAGTTCTCATTACTTCATTCAATCCAATAATATGTTGGCTGATAGGATCAGAATATTTAAAGTACACAGATACTACAAAAATTTCCTTTCCCCTCACATTCAAACATATGCATGAGCGATATTCATTTGACAGACTGTCGATGTACAATGGTCGTACTAGGGAATTATTAATTAAGAATCCAGCAGCAGGAGATGGACCCTTTTCAATGACAGTAATAGGACTTCGCAATCCGCTAGTCTTACCACGAAAAGTGAATTGCTCCTGAATCAGCATAATGGGAAGTTCAGTCTCATGCATATAGTTTATGGCCTCCAATGTTGCAGCTTTTGAGCGCCCGAGATTTATTTGTCCTATTGCAGTGATTCCATTAGGCGCAGCCATAGTCAGTGGAGCTAATGATCCTCTCTA
Source organism: Athripsodes cinereus (assembly GCA_947579605.1). Lineage (NCBI taxonomy): Eukaryota > Metazoa > Arthropoda > Insecta > Trichoptera > Leptoceridae > Athripsodes > Athripsodes cinereus. The sequence goes on from OX388324.1 coordinate 17,741,576, forward strand.
AATTTTTAAAATATTACTACATAACATATTTTGGAAATAAAACAGAGTACAATTATTAGCAAAGGTGTTTCGTGGAGTTCTCAATAATGAGGAATGGCGCCTTTTTCAAATGTCTTTACTTTTATCGACACGGAGAGAACAGCTTTCATGTTGGTTACTTGCAGTTTGTTTTGTTTGTTTGTTTGTTTTTTTTTAAACACAATATCATTTTACAATAATCGAACAATAACACAATACATTAACTTTCCTAATACAATAACTCCCCAAAATTGAGCGTAGCTCGTGCTTACTTAGTTGGTTACTTTTCTTTTTTTTTTTCAAAAAGATATATCTGGGTTTTGTTATAAACCCAAATACAATCTTATACACCTTTCACAGTAAGCTAAAAGCTTGTGTCGTGAAAGGGGAGTTTGCCGGCTTATAGTAATGGTAACATCACGTGTAAGAGATGTTGATTATAATGGTTTATTTATTTATTCATAACATACATTCGCCAACAGGCCTATACGAGTCCATCTCTAAATTAAACACAATAGTAAAAGACATTAGCAATGCCCTTTAGAGGCATAAATGTGTTACTTCCTGACCACCCCTCCCAAATCCCGATAGATAGATAAAAATATGATATATAAACAGATAGATCACTAGAAAAGAACTTGAAATTAAATCAGATAAGAATTTTAACTGTAGTAGAAGCTTATAATATGTATATACTTACTTACTTACTTATGCAGCTATTCCTGTCCACTGTTGAACATAAGCCTCCCCCATATGTCTTCAGGCATCTCTGTCCTGAGCCTTCTGCAACCAGTCACCAGCGGTTGAAGTGGTCATGGACAGGGCATGTTGCTAGGCATAAATATCTAAGATGGACAAAAAGGGTAGTGGAGTGGAGACCTCGTGAAGATAAAAGGAGTAGAGGAAGACCTTCAACACGTTGGTCAGACGACATTAGAAGAATATGTATATACCTTGAATAAATTGATATAATACGCCTGTTTGGAAATATGTTTTATATTTGTTTGTACCTATTACACAAATATCAATAATTATATATTATTATATATCAATGATATCAGATAATTATTTTGTTTATACAAATGCTTATCAAACGAATTGATTTGATTTATACAAAGCACCGACAACAATTACTAATTAATTAATAAATATCTTGTAAACGTCAAAACCAAAATAATAATAATTTGCCGAATATTATTAATATTTCAGTTTCATAGAAAATACGAATTAATCATTAAATTATTCGGTATTAAATTGTATTAGTTGCTGTATATTGTATGTATCATATTTCGATGGTTTAAAGCACAGAAAATACATGTCCACAATTGACAGTTTCATGAAAATTGGTTTTTAAATGGAAATAAAACAAAAAACTTTGTAGAGTAATACTGTGTACTTTAATTCAGTGACATGTTGTTTCGACATGTTGTCTTTTTCAAACTCTATAACACAATACTTACTTACTTACTTTTCGGGTCCGGACTTCAGACCTTGCCACTCTAGTATGTAGCGACGTACATCGCCTTGTCATTCGCCATCATCAGGTCACTCACATTACATGCATTCCGCATCAGCGGACATTGCAATAGGTGAGAGTCACAATATAACACAATATAACTCATCAACATTGTATAAATGTATAAATCTACAACAATACTCTAGTACACAGTATAACTCTACAAAGTTTTTTGTTTTATTTACATTAAATTATGGAGTTATACAAAATAAGCAGTCATAAAATTCAATTGGTTTTTAAAGTTTGAGATTCTCAATTAATTAACATTTTTTTAATTGATTTAGAACATTGCCTTGATGGACACGTGCTTTTTATGATTAAAAAAACGATTTGATTGGATTTTCAGATATCTTGTGTGATCTGTTACATTTGTGCACAAAAAATGTTCATTTCAGAACATTTTGTAGCATTTGGTTTAAGTAATATATTTCGATAATGATATAAATAATCCTTCGCGGAGCCTGTAACCGCTATAGGACGCGTCCCCAGGTGGCGGATAGGGGAACACTCGGCAGATATGCAGGGTAGGAGGGAAATAAAATACCTCTCGCGGACCAACAGGCACATAGCGTCTGACCCAGAATGGGCGGCTATACGTAGCGTCTGTTTCCCATGTTAGGGACGGCTACAAACAGCGTCTGCTCCCTATGTTAAGGGCGGCTGAACTAAAACTCACCAACACGTTTGGCAAGCGTGGTGTTTTAATGCCAAAAACCTTCTAAATAAACAAAACCATGAACTCGACTTTTAAAACAAAAATACCCCAGGTGAGTAGAGCTCATAGCTCAGAATCTCACACCAATACAAAAACGGTCAGCCTCAAGGATTCTGGGGGAGGCAAAAACTCGAAGCTCAAAAAAAGTACAGAAATCAAAGTAGCGACATACAACATCAGAACCATGAGACGGGAGGAAGATAAAATTAGACTAGAAAAAGAAATAGAAAACATAAATTGGGATGTCCTGGGAATCTCTGAAACAAGACTAAAAGGAGAAGAAGCTGTCACTCTTCCATCGGGTCACTTGTTATACCGGAACAACATACAGTCATCGACAGGAGGTACTGCTATAATGGTACATAAAAATCTTAGAAATAGAGTAACAAAGATGAATAGCATATCAGATAGAGTTATATATATAATACTTAAAATAAATAAGAGATTCAAAATTCAAATTATACAAGTATATGCCCCAACAAGTACGGCGGAGGACGAAGAAATTGAAAAGTTCTACGAAGATATTACAAAGGCAAAAAGAATGGAAAGAACACAATTGATTATTTTAACCGGAGACTTTAATGCGAAAATAGGAGAGAAAAAACTGGGAGACCCAGAATATATTGGAATGTTCGGTTTAGGTAAAAGAAATGAAAGAGGGGAAACGCTATTAGATTATCTACAATGTGAAAAACTGTATTGCACAAATACATTCTACAAAAAGAAAAAACAAAGAAAATGGACATGGAAAAGCCCTGACGGTAAAACAAAAAATGAGATAGACTATATTATCACAAACAACTTGAAATACTGTAAAGATGTAACAGTAATAAATCAATTTGACACGGGAAGCGATCACAGATTGGTAAGAGCTTCTTTCAAAATGAACATAAAGGCTGAAAGATATAACATGGTCCACAAAAAACCCAAGAAAGTACCCACAACCGAAATAATCACCGCACATCAACCAGAATTTGAAAACACTCTAAAACGCAAGCTGGGAGCCACTATAGACCTTCAGAACATGGAAATTAACGATCTTACAGAGAAAATTACAACGAGTGTTCAAACAGCTGTGAAGACAATATCCTTCAGACAGAAAGGAAAAAATCAAAAGTTATCCTCAAGTACACTAAAACTTATAGAAGAGAAGAGACAAATTGACAGAGATTCAAATGAATATAAAACTCTTAATAAAACTATAAGAAAAGAAGTGAGGAAAGATATTAGAAGATACAACACAAGCCTTATCATGAACACAATAGAATCAAATAAAAATATGAAAGTACTTAGATCAAACAATTATTATTCTGGCAAATCAAATATAATTAAATTAAAAAATAGAAATGGAGATACAATAAATGATAAAGATATGATAGTGAGTGCGGTACAAGAGTTTTATTCGGAATTATATAAATCAATTGCACAAAACAGAGAAAATGATGAAACTGTCTTAAATGCTGGATCCGAAGAGATGCCGGAAATAGAATCCAATGAAATAAAAAATGCACTTAAATATATGAAGAATAACAAAAGTGCAGGAGAAGATCAAGTGACAAGCGATATGTTAAAGTTGGGGGGAGAAGAAATCATTGAGGCAATAAAAATACTCCTTAACAAGTGCCTAGAACAGGAGGTCATACCCGAAAAGTGGAGAAACGCTGAAGTTATATTATTGCATAAAAAAGGGGACCCAGAGAACCTAGAAAACTACCGACCAATAAGTCTGTTATCCCACCTATACAAACTTCTTACTAAAATTATGACGAACCGTTTAACACCTAAATTAGATTTTTACCAACCAATTGAACAAGCTGGTTTTAGAAAAGGGTTTGGAACCACAGACCACATCCAAACTCTACGATTGCTAATTGAGAAAGTCACAGAATATAATATAAAAATTCATCTTGCATTCATTGACTACAAAAAAGCCTTCGACTCTGTAGAACAATGGGGAATAATAAATGCGCTAAATGAAGCAAGAATTGACTCCAGATACTCAAGGCTGATCAAATTTATCTATGACCACGCTACAATGGATGTAAGGATTGACGAGGACACAAAAACGGGGAAAATCAATATCAAGAGAGGTGTAAGACAAGGCGATACCATCTCACCTAAACTTTTTACGTTAGTTCTAGAAAGTATTTTTAAAACACTAAACTGGGAACATAAAGGGATTAAAATTAACGGAACATATCTGAGTCACCTCCGCTTCGCAGATGACATAGTACTCATCAGTGATGATCTGGAAGAACTTCATACCATGATAAAAGAGCTCCACGATGCCTCCCTGAAAGTTGGTCTACAGATGAACATAAATAAAACCAAAATCATGAGTCCATCCAACAGCAGTATCACAATCGATAATAAGAAAATTGAACCTGTTGAAGAGTATATTTATCTTGGACATAAGATCAAATTAGGGAAAGAAAATCAGACAGCGGAAGTACCCAGAAGAATTGGACTAGGTTGGGCAGCCTTTGGGAAACTCAATCATATACTTAAAAACAAGGATATTCCCATGAATTTAAAAAGAAAAGTGTTTGAAACATGTATCCTCCCTGTGCTTACATATGGTCTGGAAACTATCACCTTAACTGCGAGGACCATATATAAATTAAAATGTACACAGCGATCTATGGAAAGACAAATGTTAGGCATAAGTCTGAGAGATAGAATCAGAAATGAAGAAATCAGACGCCGGACAAAAGTTGTCGACGTGGTGGATCGTATTGCCAAGCTAAAGTGGCAATGGGCAGGTCATGTTGCCAGACAGGGAACAGACAGATGGGCACCCAGAGTCCTAGGATGGAGACCATGGGACATGAAAAGAGGAATAGGCCGGCCTCAGAAACGTTGGGCCGATGATATTGTCCCTGTCGCGGGTAGCAGGTGGATGAGAGAAGCCCAAAGAAGAGAAAAATGGAAGAAATTAGAAGAGGCCTACATCCAGCAGTGGAGAGACGGCTGAAGAAGAAGAAGAAGATAAATAATATTGGTTATATGTACTCCGGACAAAGATGACGTTACAACCGATCATATTTATACATTATCATATTAACTCATTTTATCTTTATTTTGAACATGTGTCTTTAGTGCTTTAAGCCTTCGATTTATTAATATGATCGCTATGAAAGATTCGGATTCCGAAATCAGACAATAACTAAAAATATTTTATTTTGCATTAGTTATCAATTACTTAATTAGAAAGGTTAAAAAAAATTAACTTCGTGTTATAACTCATTAAACATTTTCGGTTCAGCGATGAGGTAAACCTTTCATATTGATAATGTAGTATTTTAATATCGTTGTTGCATATTTAAAATGAGGCATGTGCGAACATTTTTATTTAGACATACTCTTTAAAAACTGTTCATTAGGGCATTTAACTGTTGTTTGGACTTTTATTGCATGTGATATTACACTGAGAAAAATACTAACGAAATTTCACAACGAATCATTGGTACGTACTGTGATGACCCTACCTATTTTAAACCATTCTAAGCTCCGAATTTGCAACATCCTAGCTTCTAAACTATACCTACTGTAATAATTGATTCCCAAACTAGAATTGACAACCCTATCCGACTAGCTAAGAATTGTAGGAATTTTCGCATTGTTGCAAATATACGTACGAAATATCGCATTCCTAATTAAATTAATTAACGAATTTTGGCCTTTCGTGATCGTCTAGATTTATCTATTAACTATTTTCGTAGATTTGGACCCAATACGTTGTGTTTTGACGATAATTTTACCTACGTTGTGTATTTTTAAAAACGCAAAATAAGTCACCTGAAATATACATTTCAATAATCAAAAAGAACAACAAAATCACAAAATCAATAAAACAATTTAAACATGAATTATGATACATATTAACTCTGAGATCAACTTTGACGTCAGATCACTTACCTTGAGATACTGTAAAATAACATAATAAAAATAGTGCACAGTAAAACATAAAATACAACTAAACAATCATTATAAAATAAAATTCAAATAATATTATTCCATATCATCACGAGAATGTTGTACGGTAACTGGTTGCCGACCCATGTCCCTACATAAGATAACCATTTCATAGTACCTATAACCAATGTATGTATGTTCTACAACATAACATACCTACTAATTCGTTGAGTCGAAAGGACAGTGGCGCACCCAAAAACACAACTTTATTACTTTTGAATATTAATTAAATTTCAACACGATTGCTATGACATCATTTTCAGAGACTAACTACCATGTTAGTGCATGGAAAGCATGCTGTGTCCATGCTAAAGGAGCGCCACCTTCGCTCCCTCACGTCTCAAAACTCGCCATGCCGTACTTTGAGCCCGGGTGCACTAATCTACACCGAATATATAAAATAATATATAATATGTATACTCATTTGAACATGCAGCTATATATAATAAGAATAACTATAAATATATGTTAAGAAGCTTTGTCTTGGACCCTGGCGGGAAACGGGGCAAGACCAGTATTGACCCTTGTCTCGAAAGCTGAATCGAAGAGAGGGGAGCAGGGCTTGCTAACGGTACACCTACATTTCGAAGCAGGATTAGGACTGGAATTGTTAGTATATAGTATATGTTTCTACAACGTACATAATACGTCTCGTGCATAATTGTATAATAATAATGATAAATATGTGGTTACGAATAGATCAAACCCACACTATAGACACAAGGTAGCTAGTCTAGTGTCGATAGGCAGAAGGGATCCATATCCATAAGGTAATCTCGACAAGATTTAGCTATAAAAGACTACATATTTATGGTGAGGTGAATTTAGGTATCATGTAAGTCAAATAAAAATATATTAAGACCAATAAATACATAAATATTACTTATGATTAGTGTCATGCAAAATATCAAATTTGTTCCTTCCATGATATCGCAGCAATTACAGCATGTTAAATAAGTAGAAAAATCCAGTAAGTTCGTAGAATACAAATGACATTCGACGATAAAATATGTAATTAAATTAATAATCAAATAAAATCCTGATCAACGTACAACTTCTCTCCAAACTGCATAATCTTTCGTTATGGTAAAATAAATTAAATAAAAGTATAATATTAGGTGGGTCGGTACGTCACTGCCGTCGGTCTAGTATTAGGTTTGTGGGACGGCGCTATATAAATTCAGTCATAGGTACATACATACATATAATAATACTGAAAATAGGCATACATAACACATAATTCCTTTGTTTTCAAAATCTGTAAAATTAAATCCTTGAGTACAAATATTGCCTTGTAGACAACAGACATCCTGAGAGTATCCTAAATATAGATAAATTAATAATATTGAAAAATCTTATCTTATGACAGCTGGCAGCATCACGGATTTTAAATGTTAATTCAAAGTAATTTATGATGATCTATAAATATTCCCAAATGTGGAAATATCACTAAAATATAATGTATTAACTACTACGAAGGTGGGTAAATAAAAATATTAAAATATGTCGAATTCAAACACTGAGATTAATATGAGTCCCACCTCTCCTAGGCTCAAAACTAAACTGCCAAGAGTAATCTCTCATCTCCCTTCAGATCCTGAAAAATGCCCTAGCAACACACAAAAAAACAACTTCCATCTCTATCTGACACACACACCAAATATACCTGTATCTGTCCCCTACATAGATAGTTGTGTTCAACAACCACTTGAGATTGCCTCATTCCCAAATTAATTACCTACTACAAATATTCGATCTAGGTATATAAAAATAATATATACCGTCTTGTATATATTCATTTCATCACAGTACGAATCTACAGTATTAACTTTTCGCAAACAAGTTGTTGTTAAATTTACCAATGATTTGTTTGCGAAGAGTTAATATTATAGATTTATACCAATGAATCGTTTGTACGATCTCTGGTCCTAATCTGATAGTACCGTACCAATGATTCGCTTTGAGTATTTTTCTTAGTGTGTTCTTAAAGTATTGAATTTTAATATTTGATGCTAAGAAACACTTTATAAAATGATTATAATTTCTGATTGGTTATGCAGTTTACTCTAGAAACGTCAAAACATTTATTAACTCACATACTCCTTTTTGAATATGCAACGATGATATAAATATTAATGGACAAACTAAAAATGGCATCTCCTGACATAATGCGGTTAATACATATATAAATATATTATGGTAGGCAAACTCCCCTTTCACCACACAAGCTTTAAGCTTACTGTGAAAGGTATATAAGGTTGTATTTGGGATTATATCAAAAACCCAGATATATCTATTTCAAAAATAAAAAAAATATTAGATTATTTTTGTTGAAATTCAACTGAGCATGAAAGTTTTTCGAGCTTTTGTTATTATAATATTTTTGTATAATTAATAGAAATTATATTTAATTTAGATGCTTGTGTTACAGACAAAACTAATGAAAATAATAAGGAATTACGGTTACAATTATATTCGATGTTGTTGTCAGAACAAAGGCCTATGAACAAAATAATTATCTAATATTATTGATAGATAATAATATAATATAATTGATATTTGTGTAAAACAAACGAAGATAATATTTCCAAGCAGACGTTTTATACTGATTCATGGTGTATATTTTTATTTATTTTATCATCATCATCATCGCCCTCAACGCTCCTCTCGGGAGCACAGGGCAGAAACCAGCCTCCTCCATTCAGAGCGTCTCTGCTCCAATTGCGTCACCTTTTTCCACGACATTCCCTGCACTCTGATGTCGTTGTCATAGGAACGGTGTATTGTGAAAGAGGGACGCCCGGGCCGACGGAACCCTTGCGGAAGAACAGTGCTCTTTTTTTATCATCACATAAAAATACAATAATTTTTATATAATATAGTGGATTACCCAACTAGATGAGACCTGTTCTAGGGCAATCCCATAATACATTTTATGTATAATATGAAAACAATCCACTAACGAAAATAATATCATTGAAAAGACAATCTTAAATATTAATTTGACAGATAACAATATTAAACATATAATCTATTTATTAAAATATTCAAAAGAAAAACCTGAGATGTAACAATGCAAAAAAACCTTGATCAATATTACCCACACATTCACACACCACACACACACCCTCACACATACACACACACACACACACACACACACACACACACACACACACACTCATAGATTTATGTTACCCACATATACCCTCATACCACACACACATAGAACTAGACACACATAAAGACATAGATACCCACACGTATAAAAAAAAAAATGAATAATACAATTATACAACTCGGCATAATGATTCAATTTTTGTGTTGTGTGAAATATGTAAAGGTATATAATTATTAATTAGTGTTTTTAAATTGGTTTATACTCTCTCCCTATACACGAGATATCTCTACTAGGAAGGTAGAATATGAAGTATAATGATGTTTTTTATTGTTTATTGAAAATAATTGTATTGTGTACCATAGTATAGTATAGTAATAAATATATTTTTTATATAAATTCATCAACGTGATGAGTTTTAGAAAAATAACGAAAAATTTTAATAACACATTATTTCCAATTGATAAAATTGCAAAAATAATTCAATCCAACATTGTAACACTGCGGTTTCTTCATTTTGTTAATTTCAGGTCTTTTCGAGTACTCTCACATGGGGTTTGCCGCAGACAGAGAGGACGGTCCCTCAGCCGACCCTACTCTGGAGGAGATGACAGTTACAGCACTCAATATCCTGGACAAGAGTCCTAAAGGATTCTTTCTCATGGTGGAAGGTAAGTTGAACAGTATTATAAATAGTGCTATAAAACAATGTGTCGAGCCACACTGACCTTAAACTGAGATATTTTTTTTTTTATTTTGAATATAAATTTGGGTTCGAAATAAAATCAAACACAGTAGAAACATGAAAAAACATACCTACGTTTTTTCATTTCATTATGGAATTCTACTACCTGAACACCGACACAGTGAATAAATGAAGTGCTAGTTAATACAAGCTGTTCAATATTTTCAGCAGAGAATAATATCATTTTAAGGTTTGAATTATGAGAATAACTCCCATAGAAGCCAGAGAATTTTCGCTTTCTCCATATACTTGCAGTTATTCATACATTAAGACCAATTATTTAGTCCTCGGCAGTCTTGAGTATTTATTATGAAATAAACTGCACTGAGAAAAATACTCACAACGAATCATTGGAAAGTACTATCAGATTAGGACTAGAGATAGTACAAACGATTCATTAGTACGAATCTATAGTATTAACTTTTCGCAAACAAATCATTTGTAAATTTACCAACGATCTGTTTGCGAAAATTTAATATTATAGATTCGTACTAATGAATCGTTTGTATTATCTCTGGTCCTACTCTGATAGAGCGTACCAATGATTCGTTGTGAAATTTCGTTAGTATCTTTCTCAGTGTGATCTGTTTTGATTTTGCGTTTTAACTTATTGTTTTGCAATACTTTCTATGAAACAAATAATTATTGCTTCTCTACCCTTTTTCTATCTACACATTATTCAACAACTTCAATTAAAATAATAAATCTACCAAATTTAATTTCATTTAATTTAAAAACTTTTCAAAACCATAAAGTTTCAAATGAAATAAATTACCAATTGTTTACAAGGAACTTTTGAAATGATGGAATGTTGAATAAATAAAAAAAAATCATCTGTTTGTTTGATAATTACATCCACTTTTTCCAGCGATTTAGGTAATCAGCAAATTATATGCATATAATAACATATCGTACATAAAAAAATCCTAAAACTAATGATCGCTTGGTCATCTCTCAGTGACGCCAGCAGGCGATTCCGTATAACTCATCCAGCGACGCCAAAAAGCTTCTCATTGGATAATGTTTTTTTCAGTATACCTACGCTTTTTTGCCCAATGTCGATAGACGCTAAAGTAGAATCATCGAGGTCCAAAGTTTTGTGGGACATTTTTTTAATGGCCACGTAAACTAAAAGGGATGTTTTTAAGTTGACCCTTTCCTCGATCCCTCAGCTAATGCAACTGAGAAATCACAAATTTGAACACCACAGATTCAGATGATTAATCATTCTAGTTTTGATGGCAAAAAAGCGTTTTGAATTGTGTGTTTGACCATGTAACTTACCTTTATTCAATTCTTTAGATAATGCAATTGAGAAATCATAAATTTAAACACTTCAAATTATTTTGATGGCAAAAAAAGCGTTTTGAATTGTTTGAGCATGTAAATAGTCTTTCCTCGTTTCTTCAGATAATGCAACTGAGAAATCACAAATTTAAACACCACAAATTCAGTGAAATTATTATTCCTTTTTTGATGGCAAAAATAGCGTTTTGAATTGTGTGTTTGAGCATGTAACTTACTTTTTTTCGATTCTTCCGATAATGTAACTGAGAAATCATAAATTTAAACACCCCACAAATTCAGTCGAATTATTATTCTATTTTTGATAAAAAAAAAGTTCACTTATGTTAATAGTCTTAAAGTGAATTTATTGGTTGATCAATAAAGCCTTTAAAAATACAATAAAAAAATGCATGGTTTATTTACTGGTCAATGTTTAAAAAATTAAAATTCAACTAATAGCTACGTGGAGATTAATTTTGCTCTATTGTCATACATTCCAGCTTTCTATAGTTAACATGAAGTTTAATAAAATATGTACATATTCTTCTACATATAGGAAATCAATATGATTGATATATTATTTGTATTGTGGCTGTATTCTATGGTTGTAATTTGAGCTTTGAGACTACAGCATATAGAAGGGAGACTGAAAAAAAGCTTATTTCAGCAAACGCGAGAAACAACCATTCACACGTCTCATCGTCCGTAATCGTATCACAGATCAAATATCCTCAAACTCTTTCGTTGAAACTGAATTCGGCACGATTTGAATTATTATTATTTGTCTTGCCATTTACCCATCACGTGTTGAGAATGTACATACACACAGTGATAGCTGACTAAGAATAGTTCCCTTTTTCATTCACAAGGTTTACGACGATTTTTAGGACATTATTTCAGGGTACTTTTTTACGACAACGACATGAAAATAATGTATAAAAGAATGCCATAGAAAAAGCTCACTCAGTTATTGATGAAGTCTATTCTCCTTAAAAAGAAGATTAAAGTAAAAAATAATCAAAAATATGTATAAACACTTAAGCAACAAGTAACATTTTATTATTATTTTAGCAACTAATCCAATGGTTTCATCATCCACAGTAATGATGAACACTTTGGATAATTTATACTAGTATAGAACTATATAAGTTTATATGCCTACAAAGTATATACAATAATACATAATTATTATATCCTCGATGCTTAATAGTTAAATATGAGGTGTAAACATAATAATTATGTTGTTCTGGCTGTCCTATTTGTGTTTTTCTCAATTGTTTTTATTATGCTGTGAACTCTTTTATGGCAAATTACTATACTATACCACCACGGCATATCCCACGAGTGGGGTAGCCAGCAGACCAGCTGCATATAAAACATTCTCTGTGTCAATATAAAATTAAGACATTCAGGATGGGTGACAAACCTCATCGCCGAATTAAAGATGGCAAATTACATTATACATTTATTAAGTGAAAATATACCTACCTAATGATTGTTTTCTTTCATAATATGTACAAAGCATTAGCCGTTTATATATAATGAGTTACAATCCATTGGATTGGTCTGCAACGAGTTTGGATTTTCTTCTCCATTCCTCCCTATTCTCAGCCAGTCTCTTCAGCTTTACGTATGAGCCACAGTTCATGTCCCTCTTCAGTTGGTCCATGAAAGCGTCTCTCGGTCGGCCTCTGCCATTTGTGCCTTCGGTCCTACCCTCTGCGATTGCGATGAGCACTCCTGGGTGCCTGGTGTTGTGGCCAATCCAGTTAGCTCGTTGTTAGCTGATTCTTTTGAGGAGTTTCCTTTTTTGTTTAAAATCCGTCAAAATGATGGTGATATTATAGTTTTTATTATTTTATATATTTTTCTAAGTGTAGTTCTGCACCTGCCTGATACCTGTGATGATTAAGATATACCATCCAGGATGGAGGAGGGATGTTGTTGAATTTGTATGTTATTAGAGGAATTGTATTTATTAGCCGTTTATTCAATAACTAAACGTTAGGTTGTCCTTTTCTCAGATTCAATCCATTGTTTATTATAGGTATTGATATGTATGTAAAAAATCAGTGTTTTTCTCGTAAAACAAATTTAAATGGAACTGTATTCATTTAAAAAAAAAAATAGCTCCAAATTGCTTAAACTCATTGAACTTCGAACGAGCTTAAGACACGTAGAAATTAAAGTTTATAATAAGAAAACTTGTGTTTTAAAAGATGAAACTCTATTATGTATGTATAGGTATGTGTGTGATTCATTTAATTTTCTTCAATGTATTTCAATTAAATCGTATACACGTACACACACACATACATCTATTTGGTACACCGCAACAACTTTATCTTGGATGTGGTGAATTATTGAGAGTAGAGGCGCATTTGTATTATTGCTTTGCTCAGTATTGCCAACTTGAAATTGTTTTTCAAACATACTTTGGCGACAGTCGAAAATGGGCTTAGTAAATTAAAATTTTGTTTCGTTGGTGCAATATTGTAATAAAAATAAAATTCGTATTTATAAAAGTTAAAATGTTGACGAAATATATTTTATTGCACATTTGCATAATGTTTATAGAAGGGGGGTTATTGCCTTGCGGCAATCTCTAACAAGCTACTAAATATGAGACGAAAGTATAAAATGATGGGCATGTTAAACATTTAAATATCTTCTCTTTGGCGACCATCTCTTGAAACTCGTCACGATCACGATGAGGGTTGCTGCATCCGGTATTCCAAACCACTGTAGTAGATTTTTGAACTACGATGCTGTCAAATAATATTCAATTTCGATCAACAAGAACTCACTTTTTTAAATTTGCTTTCCATATAAAAAAAAAATACGTTTGAATCGGTATGTGATAAAATAGAAGAATTAATATACGTTTTGTATTGTATTTTAAATTCTGTAATTTTATTTTTAAATTTTAATATCTTTTATATAATTTCTATTACATTGTCTTTTATATGTTTTTATACCATTGAGATTTGAGTGTGTTTGTGTTGTGTTTTCAATTTTATTGTTGTGGAAATTGTTTATGTATATGTATCATGTAATAAGGGCTTTTTGCCGTAGAATGAATAAATAATAAAATAATAAATAATAATAACGTTTTGAACTATTTCAAAAAACAGTTCAACTGAATTGTGATTGTTACTTCAAGTAATAAAATAAATCCTTCCTTATATTTCCTAGTTATTGTTTCATTGTAACAGTTTACGTATCATATTGTTGTATAATAGTAAAACAAGTAATACAATACAATAGTGGTTCCACTATGTCCAGTTTCAGCCATATATCTCCTACCAACTGTCAATGGTAGAGGTGCAAAAATTACATCGATTATAAGTTATTATTATATCGACGATAATACGTTCAATTTTGCGTCGCATCTTAATGGAAAACTCAAACAATATCAATCATCATCTAACATTGGATCTCTTAAATGGTTTCGATATAGTGTTTTGCAAGTTTTTAAATTTTACATAATGCATTCATTTCATCAATCCCATTGAAAAATCAATTACCTACTTGAACACCAAAATTAATCAATTGTTCTATTTAAATCATTTCACTTCATACATACTATGTAAGTTGATGATCTTGGTAAAGACTTAACAATCGTAATAACAATCTCGCGATAGTTACCCTTAAAATTATTGACGTATTTCATGATTCATGCTGTGACTTGCTTGTTACAAGAATGATCGTAGGACGACGCGACGATACAAATATTCTATAAAAGCAGTCAAATATATCCCAAACAGAGGTTAATTATCTAAATGCAAATGCTTGGTAGGTGTATCTAGTCGAAAAACAAACGAATATAGTCAGATTCTATAAATTTAAATAATCAGAAGAAAATACCAGTAGTGGGTTTTTTGAGCTATTTTTGTAGATTCGATTAATAAAAAAATATTCGATGTTTGTATGTATGCAATCGTTTAAATCTCTAAATCTCCTGTCACAACAGCAAAAAATAAAACAGTTTGGCAATATGTGGGCGCCGGGTAAATAGATCTTCCTAACTGAATCACGTCTTATAGATTTCATTGTTCATACAAAGTAGGTACAATAAAGCGAAGAATGTAATAATGAAAATAAAATATAGGTATGATATAATAATATATTGCATGGGGGAGGAAGGAATCGAGTAAAAAGGGTTATTTAAAATATATACCTACCTACTGAGATTCTACATACAAACACACATGGGAATTTATTTAGTATTTATCTATATTTAATTTTCGCACGCTAAATAAAACTTATTTATCAATGTAAAGAATCAAATACACATTCGCAAACTAAACACAAAGATACACCTTGTGTTGATGGCTTCATGATGGTATATTCCATAAATTGTCAGTTTTTATCAAAAGGCTGCATATATTTGAAGTGATCCGAGCCACACTTTTTTGAAAAATAAGTTAAGTATGCAGTTTTGTTCAGAAAACCACGGAGAACATAGTGGTGAAGAGAAATAAGTGATTTGGTATTCCTAAAGGGCATTTTTGGAAGACTGTGAAGAGATGTTAAGTGTTTTTACATCATTTCAAGTGTGTGTTAGAGCATTTCACTAACGCAGATAGGAATAAATTATTCAATTAAATTATAGAAGTGAAAAGATCCAAGCCGCATAGCGCGCAACTCTCCAACAACTTTCCTACAGGTGGATCTTTCTCAACTACGGTGGTGAAATAACCCAAGTGATAAATTCGTGCTTTCTTCTAAAATATAAAAATTCTTTAATATTTTGTTATTTATATTAGTGGAATATGTGATCAGGAATATTGTGTAAAAATTTTAGCGAAATCCATGCAAAAATAACTTAGTTTTTGTCAGATTAGTATTTTCGGATGTGACAGCGTAACTTCAACACCCTTTTTCTCGGAATGTCTGTCTTGTGGGTTGGATCATTTCACATCCACGGCAATGATATTTCTATTCTTTGATATTTAAAAAAAAAGATAAATCTGGATTTGTTATAAACCCAAATAAAACCTTATTTACTTCCCCTAATTATTGACCAAGGGTGATCTACTTCCCCTAATTGACCAAGGGTGGTTTTATATCATAAGATAATGTTTTTTATTAATTTATTCCTTCTTCACTGTACATTGATCACAATACATACAGTTTTATAGAAAAATACATTCAAATAAGAAATTATCAATATACAGAGGGCGACTTTATTGCAGAGGCGCGATCTCTTCCAATTAACCTAATGTTACCGAATACAAATAAGCTAGTAGTGCTTTTAGAATTTACCTTTATATGAACTGTCTATGTAAAATAAACGAGAAATTAATAAAGTTTTATTGAATTACAATATTATATTTTTTATAGAGTTGAAAAGCCCATTTAACTAGGGAGATAATATCCATTGCGTTGTTATATTCCGTAAACTTATTTTTCGCGTAATATTATTCCATTTTATAGCTGATATTAAAATCAAATGATCATATTTTACAAGATTCATGCAGTAAGCATAATTTTCTGATATTTGATTCGCTCTGCCATGTGTGCGATTTTCTATAATGAGCAAAAAATATAAGGTAATAATAATAATATATCCTTATTGAAATATTTGTACAAACTGCACATAATAAATATTTATTTATTTATCTAGTATACGGCTAATGGCTTTTACAGGATATAGAGAAAATAATAATACATTTCACTTAAACTTAAAAGCTATACAAATAAAAACAATGTTCCGTTAAATGGCGGATTTTTTGCATGGCAACATCTTCCAGCCAACCATTTGAAAGAAAAAATATATACATATGAGAATAAATACTCAAATTAAAGATAAAAATATAAACAAGAATATAAACATACCTACATAAAATAAAAAAGATATAAGAATAAATTCCTACTCCAAAACAAAGATTTAACTTCCATCTTGTCGTCTTGTCATAAAAACAGTCTATTGTCATTTCAACTTAACTTGATGTTAAAGAAAATATCATCAATTTTGACAAATGATTTGATTTCTACAAAAAAAAAACGTCATTAATTATGTATTTATAAAACATTACTAAATCTGTCAAAGTTAGACAATAATGCTTATATAATAGAGGTTTCGAAATGTTTAACATTAAAAAAGCTTTGAAATGTGTTGAAATTAAAATGTGGGTGGATTCATCTGATGTTCTATCTTGTATAACAGCACTTAAAAAACTGGTATATTTAGGATATATATTTTGTATAAAAAGATTTTATTCTATACGTATTAAATATGTTCATCATCATTGCACGTTTGAAAAGGATCATGAGCTATTTACAAAATCACTTCTTAGTCGAGTGATCCAGTTTATTTTTTTCGAGGACAATATTTAAGTGACGTTTACGTGTCAAAGCCAAAGACGTTTTAGAATTCATCAATTCCAGAACATTTTCATGGATTTTGTGTTCATAATTATGCAGTTATTACAACGATTTTTAATCTTAAGTAGGAAGGTACTTATGGAGGATACTCTCATGAAAAAAAATGACACAGAGAAATATTGACGAAGAAAAAGATATGTTTTGTTATTAAATTATCAAATAAAATAAAATAAATATTCATTATTTTTGTTTTATGTTACTGTTGAGTAAGACTAACGCACGACCGGTTTCGCGGACTCCTAGTTCGCATCATCAGGTATAGATCATCACCTGATGATGCGAACTCGGAGTCCGCGAAACCGATCGTGCGTTAGTCTTACTCAACAGTAACATAAAACAAAAAAATAAATATTTATTTTATTCTATTTGATAATTTAAAATGAAGTGGTACAAAGTTAATGCCGATACAATTAATGATATTTATTACGCGGCAGCAGAACTGCCATCCACACTCCTCAGCATTATACAACCAGATAAGTCTCCATATTATGATCAGTCATGGTCACACAAAAACTTTATTTATTTTTAAAATGAAAGAATTTAAGATGTAAAATGTCTTTATTTTTACGAGCACTTGTCTTTTACAAGACACTCAAAAACCTTTATAAAAGAGTGAGAGACCATTTGGGTTAATTGGAAGATATCGCGCTTCTGCGATAAACTCGCCCATTACACAATTTTTTTTTGGCTGTTTTTAATTCTACAATGTTTATATTTAAATAATGTTTGTTTTTTTTGTGCAATTTTTTTTTACGCGGCGGCAGAATTGCCATCCACACTTCTCAGCATTATAAAACCAGATAAGTCTCCATATTATGATCAGTCATGGTCACACAAAAACTTAACAGTCTAATGCTGAGAAAAATTCAACTATCCAGATATATATCAAAGGATTAGGCTCAGAACGAGGGATCAAAATACCAGCATTGTGCCTGAAATAACTGTGTTCAAAAACTTTTTTACAATATTACAAGTGTTTATTATAATAGATTTTTGAATTTTAATGTACAAATTAACCGGTAAATCTAATTTTTGTAAATTATTTATTAAAGATTTCGGAGTTACCCCTGTAGCTGACATGACTAAAGGTATTATATAAACGGACCTAGAATGCCAAATATTTTTCTCTATATTTCTCCTGTATTTTTTCTGCGACGGTTGTTTGTATATTATGTGTATTTGGACAGCGATGTCTATTAGGTATGTTATTTTATTACGTTTATCATGTAATACTTAATCGGGTAAAATTAAGACATTTTACATCTTAAATTCAGCGATGAGGTTTGCCACCCATCCTGAATGTCTTGATTTTATATTGGCACGAAGAGGACAGTTTGCATGTTTCTTACATGCAGCTGATCTGCTGGCTACCCCACTTGTGGGATATGCCGTGATGGTATAGTATAGTATAGTATAGTACTTAATCGGGTCTATTATGATGTATTTGTCTATCTGTTATTATTATTTTATCATAAAAGAACCTGTAATTTTGATTTTCTTAAACCGGTTCCGGGTTGTATTTATAATAAGAAATTACATTTTGTGAGTTTAAAAGATTATGTTTACATAATTGCTAAATTTTGATGTATTATTTTTGCGACATGATTATGTCTATTAGTATATTCAGTTTGAGCGTGAAGAGAACAACCCGAAACTATGTGTTGTATTGTTTCCGGTGTGGCCAGACATTTCCTACACGAATCATCAATTATATTTTGATTTTTAATGATATATTTTTGATAATTTTTTGTATTTATTACCTGATCTTGAATTGCTAGCATAAAACCCTCGGTTTCCCCATACATTTGTCGCACCAATCTTATGTTGACGCATATTTGTCAACATAAGATTGGTTCAGATCATTGATGTGTTTGGCATGAAGTTCCTTCCTACCCCAAGATCATTTATCATTAAATAATTGAAAACCTTGAATTTTTTTATTTGAAACAATGTTTTGATGGAGCCCGTGGAGTCCCAAACAATAGCGTGGTCTCCCATTTGGTGGTCTGCTGGCTACCTCAATTTAGAAAATGCTTTGATTGTATTGATATTAAGTAGGTACCTATACTTTTGAAAGACGAAATAATTTATCAAACACAATCGTTTTGGAGACATAACGCAATCCTGTTCTCCTCCCTTTTTGAGGTGATGTGTTTTTTTTTTATATAATACCAGTTATATGCAAATGAATACTAAATATTTTAATGTAAACACATTTTAAAGACCTCATGAACCATTTTTAACGTACAACGACGTTGTATCAGTAAATTCTCATCAAAATATTTATGTATGTATGGCGAATTATTCGCCCAACTCACGCAAAGCGGGGCGAGTATACATTTTCACATCAATCACGTGAAACTTAGACAGATTTAACGTCTAGATGTAAAGAATATAAACTCGCATGTGTCTACCGAAATTTGGGATTATATCGTACTTATAGTATTTTATTATTTTACGTATGAAAGAAAAACAGACGCCTGCAATGAATTTTATTACCAAAATAATTATTTTCGCGTAAATGTCTCAAAACGTCCAGAATTGGTAAGCAGAAAATGGTATACCTATCTGTCGCAAGTTGGAAATGTTCAAGACTGAAATGTATGTGGAGACTGCAGAATAGAATATTTCTCTATTATTTTAAGGCATCGAATGTCCTAAATTTGATAAACAGTTTTTAGGAGACATTTAACATTTCAGCAGTTTTGAAATATGTAACAGTTAGTTCATTGACTACCGTAATCGTTTCTGAAGACAGATTAGATAATGATGAAAAATTATGTAAATCGAAAAGCATGTATGCTTAGTCTGTGGAGCACTCAACAAATAATTAATCTCCAAATATTTTCCGGAAATTTTCTAGTACCTTGTTAAAGGTGGGCCTTTGAAAAAAAATCGTATTTTATAGGTATCTTTGATTCAGCGACGTTTACTACATGCAGCTGGTCTGCTGGCTATTTCACTTGTAGGATTTGCCGTGATGGCGTTGTAGTAGAAGTAGTAGACGTCAATGGAAAAAAATAACCTGCAGAAAGATTTTTAAAGAGCAGCATAAAAAATTTGCAGAATTATAAATAATCATCATCATCATCGCCCTCAACGCTCCTCTCGGGAGCACAGGGCAGAAACCAGCCTCCTCCATTCAGAGCGTCTCTGCGCCAATTGCGTCACCTCTTTCCACGACATTCCCTGCACTCTAATGTTGTTCTCATAGGAAGGGTGTATTGTGAAAGAGGGAGATAAATAATAGGTAGGTTTACTACAGAAAGAAAAAATATTACAGACGGCAAAATTGTCGTTGATTAAATAATCATAAATTGGTACTTTCTTCGAACTAACCTCATTATAGTTCATTACTTAGATAAGGAATAATAATAGGATGTTTGCAGTTAACAGTTCAGTGAATAATTTCTTCTACTGAAGCGTGAATATTGATTAAATTGTTATTTCTGACGAATAACTTTAACTCAAGATTACTTAACTCGTGGCTGAACATTAAACGGACAATTTTTCCTTTTCTACCGATTAGCTGGTGTTATTATTAGCTCATCAGGTGAGGCGATTTTGATTGGAACACTATTAATAATTATGTCAGGCGATCAAACTACTGGATAGTGTTACTTTACTATGTATATGTACTCTCAATGAATTTGAAGCGATGTATCGCCTAAATAATAACCGTCAAACGACGTTCAATATTGTTATTTGAATATTTCATTTTTTTATAAATTTGATTTCAATTTGAAAAGTCAAGTATATTAGCTGAATAAAATTTATGTAGGAATATTGGTAGCCTGGAGGTAGAGTCTCGGCCTCCTGAACTGAGGGTCCGTGGTTCGATCCCAGGTGCTAGCAAACTCCCCTTTCACGATACAAGCTTTTATGTAGCTTACTGAGAAAGGTGTATACGGTTGCATTTGGGTTTATATCAAAACCCAGATATATGTACCTTTAAAAAAAATATTAGGTATCGATCAATCTAAAAAAAGTCTATCAAAGTATGTTGCCATTGTTTTTGGAAAAAACAGAATTGTATTGTTTTGAATTTTTATACTGTTTTGTTTATTATAAGAATAAATTTGTATTTAATAGATATTTTGTTATTTGTACTTTTTTAACATTTGAGTTATTTATCTTGGACTTCGACCATCTGTCACTTTACAAAGCTGGTCATTTTAAAGATCAATAAATAAATGAATAAAGAATCAAAAATATAATAACGTAGGTACTGTTTCATTGTTATATACAATTAATAATGGTCGTCGAGCGATATTAACTATACTATCGAACTGAATCGTAAGAACACGGCATAGATGAATATTGAAGAGGAAGATGAAAAAAATACGAGCGATAAAACACTTCATTTAATCAATATGGCGCTATAAATTCTCATGTTCAAGGTTTGCTTAAAAGCTTTCGTGAAAACTTCAACTTATTTTAAGAGCTTTTTAAGATGTTTACCAATAACTGAAGAAATGTGATCTCTTCAAATCGAGTGGAAGACTTTTAGTACTTGGTGTGGTAGGAAGGAAAACCAATTTACTGATTAACGAAATCAAACATTGCCATGAAATTAAATTAAGTAGTATTAAATTCTAACATTGTAAAAGTTCTTATTGGTACTAACCGAAACGCCTACAAAACTTTTTAATCCAATATAATTAAATACGTAAATGTTTTCACTCTTAAATTATAATAATAATTTAGACAAAATATATTCGAAATTGTATTTATAATCTGAAATGAAAATCAAATTATTTATTTCAATTTTAGATGGAAGAAAATATGTCATTTTATTAAGAAGCTCTATTTTTGTCTGTTTACCTACCTAACTGTTTATTTTATTTTCAATATCAAAAAGACTGTAATTCTGGCTGGAAAATATTTTGAAAATATTAATTGGTTTATTCTTTTATGCCATTTATAAGAAATGGGATAGCCACCGTAACGACTGCATGTAGTAAAGAAAGTCGTCATATCCGTGCCAACAAAAGTCAAGACATTCATGTAAAGTGGCATATCTCATCGCTCAACGGAATATTTTGAAAATATTAATTCGTTTATTCTTTTATGCCATTTATAAGAAATGGGATAGCCACCGTTACGACTGCATGCAGTAAAGAAAGTCGTCATCTCTGTGCCAAAAAAAGTCAAGACAATTATGTAAAGTGGCATCTCATCGCTCAACGGAATATTATGTTTAATGTTTAAGACGCGATGTTATACGAATAACTGCCTTTTACAAGACACTCGAAAACTAACTGAAAAGAGTGAGGAACCTATTCTTTACTGGGAACTCCACATGATATATTTGGTCATGGACTCCACGAGATAAATTAAAATATACTATCTAGTAGACTTTAATTTTACAAATCTCATTGCGAAAATGTGAAACAATTAAAAGTGATCTCCAAGCAAAGAAATGGTAATAAAAATAATAAAATTTACATCAAAATTTAGCAATTAAACAATATCCATTGAAGTCGCAAAATATAATACCTTATTATAAATACAACCCGGAACCGGTTTAAGAAAAACAAAATTACAGGTTCTATTATGATAAAACGATAATAACAGATAGACAAATACATCATAATAGACCCGATTTAGTATTACATGATAAACGTAATAAAATAACATACCTAATAGACATCGCTGTCCAAATACACATAATATACAAACAACCGTCGCAGAAAAAATACGTAAATATACAGAACTAGCTGGAGAAATAAAAAATATTTGGCATTCTAGGTCCGTTTATATAATACCTTTAGTCATGTCAGCTACAGAGGTAATTCCGAAATCTTTAATAAATAATTTACAAAAATTAGATTTACCGGTTAATTTGTACATTAAAATTCAAAAATCTATTATAATAAACACTTGTAATAGTGTAAAAAAGTTTTTGAACACAGATATTTCAGGCACAATGCTGGTATTTTGATCCCTCGTTTTGAGCCTAATCCTTTGATATATATCTGGATAGTTGAATTTTTCTCGGCATTAGACTGTTAAGTTTTTGTGTGACCATGACTGATCATAATATGGAGACTTATCTGGTTTTATAATGCTGAGAAGTGTGGATGGCAATTCTGCCGCCGCGTAAAAAAAAAATTGCACAAAAAAAACAAACATTTTTTAAATATAAACATTGTAGAATTAAAAACAGCCAAATAAATTTGTGTAATGGGCGAGTTTATCGCAGAAGCGCGATATCTTCCAATTAACCCAAATGGTCTCTCACTCTTTTATAAAGGTTTTTGAGTGTCTTGTAAAAGACAAGTGCTCGTAAAAATAAAGACATTTTACATCTTAAATTCTTTCATTTTAAAAATAAATAATAAAAAATGTCTTAAATCTTTGTTGTCACGTAGAGAACACCTTGCATGTTTTTTACATGCAGCTGATCGCTGGCTATTCCACTTGTGGGATATGTCGTGATGGTAAAGTATTAGTGGTGTTAATAGTACTATAGACAATTAATATTATAACTAATGGTTGATTTGTGTTATTCTGAAATGAAAAATATAATTATGTTTCTTTCTCCTTGATTGATTTAACTTGTATCAGGATTTTCTCGTGTGTATAAATGTGTTGTTTAAGGTATAGAAAATAATAAATAACAAACAATTCGTAGTTGAATGATGTAAGGTTATTTTAATGGAATAGTGTAAGGAGAAAATTAATTAATTACAAGTTATTGCATAAACTAAGATTCATCAATCTAAGTTGGTAATAAGTTTATCGACCTCTCTGATATCCGTTGAGAATTTTTCGTTATATCGTTGTTTGAGTTAGTTTGAAAAGATCATGTCTTCGCAACAAACTGATCTTCTTTATTAAAATGTATTACATTTGATATGCATTGCTAATTAATTATGACGGAAAACATTATGATGAATATAATATTGTTTTGTTGATAAGGGAATATTTATTTCAAATAATAGAGTTCGCAAGAAAGTCTAGAAAAATCCAAATATTGATGCATTTATTTTTATGTACCTATATATCTACCTGCACTTAGATACTATTGTATGTATTAGTGAAAGTTAAATAAACAATGGCAGGATTATAACTATCCCATATAACAATGAGAGTTCTGGTGACTACTCACTTAGCCGCTGGGTAATTTTATTTTGTTGTAACTTTTTCTACAAAAATATTAATGGCTTTATGATATTCCCTTTTGTTTAACAAAGTGTTTTGTTTTTACACCTGTTTAATAATAATGACTAATGTCCGCGCTAGGTAAAGTAATATTTTAATTCTAATTTATTTTGTATGATTTTTGATATGATGTATGTGATAATACATTGGGTCGTATGAGAGATCCTAAAATATACCTAACCTGTGTAAATATTGCATATAGTAATTTATTGAGTAAAAGAAATGTTTAAATATGTAAAAATGTAAATAATATAGTAGGTAGTTAATATTTACTAGTACGGAAAGAATTAATTTTATTATAATTATATAGATGTGTCCATCCAATGATTAATTGTATCACTGATTCATTGTATCTAATAAATATCTATCAAGTCACACGACTTATGGGATATTGTCATTATATTGAAAAATATAATTTGGATTTAATATCTGGCATTGAGATAGGTATAAAGAAAGTTTTGCATATTTAAAAACAAAAGTAATAATAAACTTGATTAAGGACGTATGTAAATAATTGGATATTATAAGAAAAAATAATGTTTGATATGTAAATAATTACTTGTTGATAGACAGAGGTGTACACTAATAATATTTAATGATTTCAATAATATATTGTGACGATATGTTACAATTGAGATTTGTTTTATATTCAAAGTAGATCGAGTATGTAAATTATAAATTGATGTTGCTAAGTAAATTGTATCGGTAGGTATAGGATCAAACTTTATGATAATCTTAGAGTCATAACTATTGTTTTAAAATTCTACGATACCTATGTATATCAAAAGAACATGAAAATGTATTTAATTAAATAAATTGTTGTTTAGAGATGTAGATATCTAGGTGAAAATTGATTGTAAATAATTTTGCATATGTTAAGATAAGTTATGTATTTGTTCCATAATTCAAATGTATGTAAATAATCTTGTTTGATAATTATCTTCCGAAAAACGGCTGTAACTTCAAGAAAGAAAAAACATCGCATTTTAATCATTTTAATATTCTTCATATTATGATAAAGCAATCAAATTTAAAATACATACTATTTTATACTGCCATTGAAGAAAAGTACAAGGACATAGAAGGAGACAGAACAATTTTATTTCTGTCTCTGTCTGCCGCCCCGGAGAACTATATAAGCCAGCGCAGTTCAAGGACGAGAGTTCAGAAGTTTTTCAACATCCGTGCGCGTAACACCGATATAGTACTCGCCTTGTCTGCTAGGTATTTACGATATACAAATACCTAAGTGAGAAGTGATTCATCGAAAGTGAGAAATAAATTGAAAAGTGAATTTCATTACTATCATCTGAGACTATTTTTTTAATTTGATTGCAATATCATATATTCGACGAGTGATTAATAGACTATTGATAAAATATTCCATTGTGAAGTTGTTCATCGGGAACTATATTTGTGCACTGCAACTGGACTCTTCGTGACACATATATAGACATTGTGTTAATTGTACTACAATCGCTGAGGGTCGTGCCCTCGCGTTTAGCCAGCGCATCGAAGAAGTAATTGTTTTTTATTTATAATTTTTGTACATTACTTATATTCTATTACTATATGATAATAGTACTTACATGTGTTTTTTTTTTACTGTGTGAACACGTCAGTGTTATTGTTTGAGTTTATTTTGCATTGGTCCATGCATATAATTTATTCCCTTGAATAAATCGTATTTATAATTATAATTATTATTTTTTTTATTTTGTATATTAGTACCCACCTACTTAAGAGGAACATATCTTGTAACGTGGCCCCCAAGCTAGCCGTGGCAAAGTACTACCACGGGAGCTCACGTTATATTGGCGGTCCCAACGTGGTGGATTTAGCGAAAAAATACCTATTATCGGTATAATCGCTAAAACGAACCTGATTATTTGTGTTATTGTTTTATATAATTAATCATTTAAAATGTTTCCTCTTATTGTGGGTGGTGCAACTATAGGCATCGGTGGATTTTTATTATTGTTTAAATATGTATTTATGTCTGTCGTATCTCGTGAGGACTTAAGGAGTTCGGGGAGAACTACCACGGAGTCCGAGGAAAATACAAATACGTCCAGAAGTCTACAAGAACAGGAGATTCAAACGATACAGCGAGAAGTCATATATGTTATGAACGAAAGGAGGGACGGCGTTCCGATGACTTTCGAGGGGAGGCCCGAAGAATCACCAGATAAATTCATTAGGTACTGTGAGACCTATTTCAGAAAAGTAGATATACATGAAGATGACCGTGTTGCAGAAGTAGCTAAAAAGCTTAAGGGATCGGCTCAGTTTTGGTGGCAGAGAACAGGAAGTAACCATTTTAGGTGGCACGTATTTAAAAGTCTCTTTGTAGCAAGATACACCGGTGAGGAATACAGGACGGCCCTTAAATCACATATCTTGACAAATGGACAAGGCATTCGTGAGTCAGGAATTGCATTTCTCGAAAGAAAAGCACGGGTATATTCCAACGTGTATGGGGATAAACCTTGGAAACACGCATTACTTCTTCGTACTGTCGGACTTATGACTTTGAAATATCGTGAAAGGATCGGAAGGAACGTCGGGAGTAGTTTTGATGAATTATGGACAAAGGTGAAGGACATTGAATCGCCAATCGAAGCTCTTTATCAAGAAACAACACACAGGGAGGAGAGAGAAGATGAACCGATGGAAAGAGGCGATAACAATGTGCAACACAATACGAGACGGAACGGACAGTACCCACGGTACAACGGAAATAACTCTCGGAATAACGGACGCAATTATCGTAACTATCGAAATAACGGACGCAATCATAACTCCTGGAACAACGAACAAAACTCGCAAAGCTTTCAGTATAACGGACAAAACACTCAGCATAACGGACAAGATTCTCGACGAAACGGACGAAATTCTCCACATAACGGACAAGCTTCTCAATCTAATAATCGGCCTTTAAACGGACAACGCCCGGGTCAAGGACAGTTCGGACCTCGTCCAACCCAAGGGCACCGCGACTAAGAGATACGGCCACCATCGAAGAACCCCACCCAGACGAAGAGCCAGCAGTACAGACAGTTATTGTCGAAGCGATGATACACTCGGATGGTGAAGGAAGAGGAAATAGGAGTCTCCAGAGTGAACAAAGCGTGGATAACACATCCCACGGAC
Organism: Athripsodes cinereus; assembly: GCA_947579605.1. Classification (NCBI taxonomy): domain Eukaryota; kingdom Metazoa; phylum Arthropoda; class Insecta; order Trichoptera; family Leptoceridae; genus Athripsodes; species Athripsodes cinereus. The sequence continues at coordinate 17,769,660 of OX388324.1, forward strand.
ATATCCAAGTGGAGGATATGCATGTTCCAAGGAGGCTGCCTGTAGAAGACTTCGATGCCATTGAAGTTGAAGTAACTCCTGAGTGTAATATCATCACCAACCCTGGGCGTGTCGTTCTTCCTAAGATAAGAATAGAAATAAGCGGCAAGGAGCGAATTGCATTGGTGGATTCAGCGTCATCCCACAACCTTATCAAGTTATCCCTGGTAGAGGGAAATGTACAAAATACATCCATAAAAAAATTGCAGTTGGCAAATTTCGGTACGCGTATGGATGTACATGGAACGATTTCATTGAGGATGCAGGTACAGGAGGCAATAATGGAGGAGGAGTTTTTGGTATCAGAAGATCTCCGGGAAGACATAATTCTTGGCATAGAATGGTTGGCTAAACATCAGGCAGTTTTGGACCTGTATCGAGGATGTTTACATTTTGGAAGAGAGGAACGGATGACAACGCACCTTTTGCCAGTAAGAAGAGCTGGTATCGATTCAAGAAAAGTAGAGTTTCCAGAACTACCAGCCACATTGTCCAGGACTGAACATGAGGAGCTGAACGAGATTCTGGATGAATTTAAGGATATCTTCTTGCCATATGCTGGTCCTGCGCCGTTACAACCTCACACCATCACACTGCGGGATAATGCACCTATTAGACTTCCACCTTATAAGCTGTCAGATGCTAAGAAACGTAACTTATACTCCCAACTAGAGGGAATGCTGGCAGATGGAGTAATTGAGGCAAGCAGATCTCCGTACAGCTTTCCAATCGTTATGGTTCCCAAGAAAGGCAAAGACGAGTATAGATTTTGTGTAGATTACCGAAAACTGAATGACGTCACCGAAGATGCAGCTTCTCCCTTACCTATCATTCATGAGACACTTAAAGACTTGGGCAACGCAAAGTTATTCTCAACAATAGATTTACAGAAGGGATACTGGCAGGTGCCACTGGATGAGGATTCCAAGATTTATACTGCGTTCACCACGCCTGATGGCGCGTCATATCAATTTAAAGTTATGCCTTTTGGTTTGAAGGGTTCTCCTCGAACCTTTCAGAAGATCATGTCGCAGGAAGTGCTTGCAGGTTACTTACGAGAATTTGTGCTTGTTTACTTAGACGATCTGATAATATATTCACCAGATTGGGAGTCACATAAACGTCATCTCCGGTTGGTTATGGAAAGATTACAACAGTATAGTCTACGATGTGCGGCCGATAAATGTAAACTTGTCACCAAGGAAATAGACTACCTGGGCCATGTTGTAACAGCTTCCGGAAACCAGGCACAAAAGGTTCACGAGATTAGCGTTATGGAGACTCCTGTCCCAACAACCAGAAGACAGTTACGTGCTTTTCTAGGCTTATGCAACTGGCTGCGGGAGTATATACCTCGTTTTTCTGAATTAGCAGCACCACTTACAGATTTATTAAGTGTAAAAAGACCATTTAAATGGAATGCCCGTGCTAACCAAGCTATGGAGCGTGTCAAGGTTGAGATGACTAAACCAAAGACTCTATGTAGACCTGATTTTAACCGAAAGTTTATTTTACAAACGGACGCAAGCATGCTCGGTGTTGCAGCAGTATTATTTCATGAACGTTCAGATGGCGGTAGAGATGTTATCTCTTATGCAAGTGCTCGTTTTACTGACGCTGAGCAAAAATGGCACTCAAATGAGCAAGAAGCATGGGCCGCAGTTTGGGCCATCAAAAGATACCGTGCCTTCTTAGAAGGTAGACATTTTATCTTGAGGACCGACAACAGAGCCTTAACATGGTTGGACAGCGCCAAGGATGAACGAGCCAAGTTTACAAGGTGGGCATTGCTTCTTCAAGAATATAATTTCACCATTGAACATTGTCCCGGCGAGAAGAATCAACTTCCGGATTATCTTTCTCGTAGCCCCGAGCAAGTTCTTACTTACCCAGATACGGAAATAAGTAGAGCCATGTATCCAGCAGTACACCAGGAAGGCTGGAAGACAGGATCCAATGTTCCACAAGTGATGCATATTGAAGATGAATTAGGATCGTCACCTCAACATCAAGCTACCAGTGACGAAGATATTACCATAGGATTAGCAGATAAAGTGCGTATGGCTCAGAGATCTGATGTTAGGATTATGAGGCTCATCAGTAGCTTAGAGCATCAAGTTTCGGCGGACAATTCCAATTCCAATACAGAAAATCAATTTTATCGATTACGTGACGGTTGCCTTTATCGTGCTATGGAAGATGGTGAGACAGAGAAAATGATCGTACCTAAATTTATGATCTCAAAAGTGATCAAAAGTTATCATAATGGGTGTCGAGCAGGACATCCTGGAGAGAAAGAGACGATCAGAGCTGTCCGACAATACTATTTATGGTCCGGAATGAACAGTGATATACGGCGATACGTAAAAAGATGCATCGTGTGCGCAAAAGCAAGAGCTTTGCCCGACCGTCCACATGCTCCCTTAGGAGCATACCAAGCACAGCATGCTTTTGAAATTGTAGCAGTAGATTTAATGGGGCCTTATCCACGATCATTGAAAGGAAACAAGTGCCTACTGGTAGTCACCGATATGTTTTCCAAGTGGGTGGAAGCATTTCCAATAAAGGCTGGACAAGCATCTCAAATCGTAAGGATCCTGGAAACGGAAGTATTCTCACGATATGGTTATCCAAGGGCCATACTCTCAGATAATGGACGACAATTTATACATAGATCATGGAAGTTGGCCATCGAGCGTTGGCAATGCCAACATTGGACCACTGCAGTTTACCATGCCAGAGCGAACATAACGGAGAGAAGAAACCAGGAAATCAAGAAGGGATTAAGAATTCATCTTCTCAATAGAGAACATCGTCATTGGGATGAGTGTTTACCTCGAATAATTGGAGCGCTTCGAGGTCGACGTAACGACGCTACAGGAGTAACCCCATCACAGGCCTTATTAGGATATGAACGGAAGCAGCCAGGAGAATGGGCACATATACCTGCATCGGATAACGATCAAGTGGAACAAGCACGTGACCGCACAGACGAGGATAACTTAATACGTCAAAATCAAGCACGTTATTGTGAAAAATATGCGTCTGCGACGACCACCATACCTAAATTTACCACCGGTCAAGAAGTCATGATGAAAGAACATCCTATTTCAAATCACTTAGCTGGGTTTCATGGAGGTTTTGCGCCAAAATGGTCAGGGCCTTACTCTGTTTTGATGTCGGTTGGCCGAGGAAACGTATATTGGATTGACAGACGTGGAAAACCTATCAAGGTTCACGTAGATAACCTTCGATCAGCCCCAAACACTACGGAAGACATCGAGTCTGTACAAGAGGAAATTGGCGGAGAGCTATTAGAAGAAACGGCTGAGTAAATATATTATACGTGTCTCTTAAAAAAAAATCATAATCGTTGTAAATTGTAATTATAAATACCTAGTATCCTTAAATCATCGCGTGTAAATATGAGTGCAATATAAATAATTCTTTCATAATTAATCAATTGTAAATATATAAATAGTTAGGTAGGTGCGTGTATGTAGAAAGGTAGTTAGTGTAAATATTAGTTAAACTGCGCAGTTTAAGTAGAGTTTAGGTAAGCTTAGGATAACATGTAGGTAAGATTAGTGCTAAGTTGTAAATAATTGTATATAATAGAGAGGTAGGACTGACGTGTTCACACAACATTAGTTAAGATGATCTGTATATAGGCTATAAGTTGGCAATAATTATGGTTTTAATTTTTGACTAATATGTGGTGTGCAGATGGGATGATACAGGTGTGTTGCCGATAATATTATCATTGAGCATGACGGTCTTACTCGTTCTCCGTCGAACATCTAAATAAGAAGAATGAGTTGGCGCCTATCGGGTTTAAAGTAAATTTTTAAATATATCGGTACATACCTTGGTTATCTAGTTTGCACACATTATTGATTGTATATGTAATAATTTAAGAATGATGTAATTTTTTCGGGACTTGTAATTGGTTAAGAATAATTTAAGTATCATTGAACATAATTTTTCCGTCAAGAAGGGGGTGTCGAATTTGATATGCATTGCTAATTAATTATGACGGAAAACATTATGATGAATATAATATTGTTTTGTTGATAAGGGAATATTTATTTCAAATAATAGAGTTCGCAAGAAAGTCTAGAAAAATCCAAATATTGATGCATTTATTTTTATGTACCTATATATCTACCTGCACTTAGATACTATTGTATGTATTAGTGAAAGTTAAATAAACAATGGCAGGATTATAACTATCCCATATAACAATGAGAGTTCTGGTGACTACTCACTTAGCCGCTGGGTAATTTTATTTTGTTGTAACTTTTTCTACAAAAATATTAATGGCTTTATGATATTCCCTTTTGTTTAACAAAGTGTTTTGTTTTTACACCTGTTTAATAATAATGACTAATGTCCGCGCTAGGTAAAGTAATATTTTAATTCTAATTTATTTTGTATGATTTTTGATATGATGTATGTGATAATACATTGGGTCGTATGAGAGATCCTAAAATATACCTAACCTGTGTAAATATTGCATATAGTAATTTATTGAGTAAAAGAAATGTTTAAATATGTAAAAATGTAAATAATATAGTAGGTAGTTAATATTTACTAGTACGGAAAGAATTAATTTTATTATAATTATATAGATGTGTCCATCCAATGATTAATTGTATCACTGATTCATTGTATCTAATAAATATCTATCAAGTCACACGACTTATGGGATATTGTCATTATATTGAAAAATATAATTTGGATTTAATATCTGGCATTGAGATAGGTATAAAGAAAGTTTTGCATATTTAAAAACAAAAGTAATAATAAACTTGATTAAGGACGTATGTAAATAATTGGATATTATAAGAAAAAATAATGTTTGATATGTAAATAATTACTTGTTGATAGACAGAGGTGTACACTAATAATATTTAATGATTTCAATAATATATTGTGACGATATGTTACAATTGAGATTTGTTTTATATTCAAAGTAGATCGAGTATGTAAATTATAAATTGATGTTGCTAAGTAAATTGTATCGGTAGGTATAGGATCAAACTTTATGATAATCTTAGAGTCATAACTATTGTTTTAAAATTCTACGATACCTATGTATATCAAAAGAACATGAAAATGTATTTAATTAAATAAATTGTTGTTTAGAGATGTAGATATCTAGGTGAAAATTGATTGTAAATAATTTTGCATATGTTAAGATAAGTTATGTATTTGTTCCATAATTCAAATGTATGTAAATAATCTTGTTTGATAATTATCTTCCGAAAAACGGCTGTAACTTCAAGAAAGAAAAAACATCGCATTTTAATCATTTTAATATTCTTCATATTATGATAAAGCAATCAAATTTAAAATACATACTATTTTATACTGCCATTGAAGAAAAGTACAAGGACATAGAAGGAGACAGAACAATTTTATTTCTGTCTCTGTCTGCCGCCCCGGAGAACTATATAAGCCAGCGCAGTTCAAGGACGAGAGTTCAGAAGTTTTTCAACATCCGTGCGCGTAACACCGATATAGTACTCGCCTTGTCTGCTAGGTATTTACGATATACAAATACCTAAGTGAGAAGTGATTCATCGAAAGTGAGAAATAAATTGAAAAGTGAATTTCATTACTATCATCTGAGACTATTTTTTTAATTTGATTGCAATATCATATATTCGACGAGTGATTAATAGACTATTGATAAAATATTCCATTGTGAAGTTGTTCATCGGGAACTATATTTGTGCACTGCAACTGGACTCTTCGTGACACATATATAGACATTGTGTTAATTGTACTACAATCGCTGAGGGTCGTGCCCTCGCGTTTAGCCAGCGCATCGAAGAAGTAATTGTTTTTTATTTATAATTTTTGTACATTACTTATATTCTATTACTATATGATAATAGTACTTACATGTGTTTTTTTTTTACTGTGTGAACACGTCAGTGTTATTGTTTGAGTTTATTTTGCATTGGTCCATGCATATAATTTATTCCCTTGAATAAATCGTATTTATAATTATAATTATTATTTTTTTTATTTTGTATATTAGTACCCACCTACTTAAGAGGAACATATCTTGTAACGTGGCCCCCAAGCTAGCCGTGGCAAAGTACTACCACGGGAGCTCACGTTACATTTAATTTGAATTTATTACTCTATGCATTATTTGTAATAAATATTGCGTAAATACATAATGAATCAATAAATAAATATATAGAAACTGACACAATTAATATTCGTTGATATGGTTTTTGTTGTTGATTGAAGTAAAACACTGAAAAATATCAATGAATTTGAATATTGTTTCATAATAATTTGACAATACCATTTTTTTAATAAACACGTCCGGTTTTTCATAAAAATGTTTATAAACATATTTATAAGTATTTGTTTTAAATATATTTAAAGCATATATTATGTAGTTTTAGCTAAATTCATCACGCAGAATATCTTGTGAGGAAGGCGAAGAGGATGAAACACGAATCGTAATATCCCTGATGCCAGCGAATTCCGCTTTCACAATACAAGATTTTAGCTTACTGCAAAAGTTGTACAAGGTTGTATTTGGATTTTAAATAAAAACCTAGGTACAACTTTTATAAATATATATAAATACAATCATATTATCTTACTATACTATACTATACTATACCATCACGGCATATCCCACAAGTGGGGTAGCCAGCAGATCAGCTGCACGTAAGATTCATGCAAACTGTCCTCTTCGTGCCAATATAAAATCAAGACATTCAGGATGGGTGGCAAGCCTCATCGCTGAATTTATGATGTAAAATGTCTTTATTTTATGTTAAAATGTCTTAATTGTCTTTTCATATTATCTTTATAGTTGATATTTTCGACAAACGATACTTGGTGGAAAGTCATGTTAACTTAATAAATTAACGAATACATATATCGAAGTGTTTTATTTTTTATAGTATCTTAACATTTTATAAGTATCTAGATAGTTATTCGAAAAATATGAAAGGGGGAAAGAGATGAAAGACTTTGACAAGCAATCCAAATATTATTATATCTTTGTTTGATGCATATAATTATATAGGAAAATATTCTTTCGCATCATTTGAAGCAAATTATGGAGGCCCCAATATAAACAGTTCGTTTATTCTGCTCGTCGAAAGATAGTGTTACTAGACAATAGATTAATGTCCAATTTTCATTTATTCCAGGAGGTCGCATTGATCACGCCCATCACTACAACAATCCTTACAGAGCTCTAGACGAAACTCTGCAGTTTGAGTCTGCAGTCAGAGCTGCAATATCTAGAGTGGATCTTATAGTGGTCACTGCAGATCATGGACATGTGATGACCTTAGGAGGTCACGGAGCACCGAGAGATCATCCTATACTTGGTAAGTCAATAAATTCAAGTTATATTTTTTATATTGTTGACGATAAATCGCTCTGAAGACATGTAGGTACTCCAAAATGCATTCGCTATTTTTTGTGTGTACCTTATGTAGTGGAATTGCTATGTACTATTGACGAGTGTTATTCTTAAACTTTTAGTTTTAAATTGACACTCGTCAACGTATATAAGCTTTGAAAGCGGAAGTGTTTTATACATTTAAATGGTGTAATACATAGTAAATTATACTAAATAATTAAAAAAAATGTTTAGTGATTATCACATTGTAAGTACCAATAATATCAAGAAAAAACTAATCCTAGAAAATGAAGAATACTTAAAAAAATGTTTTTTTTTTTATTTAAGTATATATTATAGACATACGTCAACAAACACATCAAGCGCATAGAGAAAACAAAAAATGCAAAATTTGAAATAATTATAGCATAGCATACCTAAATAAATAAATAAATAAATAAAAACTTTATTACACATAAATTAACATGTAAAGGGCGGATTTATCGCCTATTGGCGATTTCTGCCAATCAACCCAACTTTGACAAATAAGTGAAATATAAATATAAAAAAAACGTATAATGTACTTGATGTACGTGTTAAGTATAATATATACATACATAAATATAGATAAATAATATAATATGTAATACATACGAATAAATACATACATGCATAGAGCCATTCACACACAAGCATACATACGCACACACACCCACACATACAAATATACAAAGGAGAAAGGGAGGGGGGGAAATGGAACAGGAGGATTAAAGAAGGGAAAATCAGGAATTTTGTGAAATTATGGCGTGGAAGTAGGAGTGAGGTAGAAATGCTTCACCTTATTCTTGAAGATTGAGATAGTTGGTGCGAGTCTGATATGTAAAGGAAGACCGTTCCACAATCGAGCAGCATGTGTAGTAAACGAAGTTGTGAAAAAAGAAGTGCGATGAGTTGGGATAGATAGCGTGCGTTGGGCACCAGAACGGAGAGGTAAGCCATGAGATGCTAGTGGGGTAAAATTAGTCTTGAGATAATTAGGAGAAGATGGGTTAGAAAGGACATTAAAAAGCAGAGAAAGAACGTGAAGATTGCGTCGTTGTAAGATAGTTATCCATTTAAGCTCGTTTCTGTAGGATGATATATGGTCAAACTTTTTTAGGTTGAATACAAAACGAATGCATATATTTTGCAATCTTTCAAGTTTGGAATTCAGTTCATTGGTGAGATCCATGTAGGCCACATCTGCATAGTCTATAAGCGGTAATAACAATGAATGACACAAGATAATTTTGGTTGATTTTGGAAGGAAATGTTTGTGGCGGTTAAGTGAGTGAAGGCTAAAGAAAAATTTACGGCTTATGTCATTGACCTGCAGACCCCAAGACAGACATTGATCAAAAAGTACACCAAGATTTTTTACTTTCTTTGAGAAAGGGATAATTGTGCTGTTAAGAGTTATAGTAGGGAGAGAAGAGGTATTAAGCTTGGGAAGTAGGCGGTGACTGCCTATTAGTATTGCTTGGGACTTTGATGGGTTAAGAAGGAGTCCATTTTGCTGCGCCCAACGAGCGATGCGGTCCAATTCATCGTTCATGTGATGGAATGCGATTGAGGCCTGATCCGGGTCGAAATGTGAGTATATTTGAATATCATCAGCATAAAGATGGTATTGGACAGTAAGGTGTTCGATCGCAGAGTTGATAAATAGTGAAAATAATAGAGGGGAAAGAATTCCTCCTTGCGGAACACCTGCCAACAATGGCAACCAATCAGATGTCGAGTTATCGGAAGATTTGATACATTGCTGTCTGTCCCTTAGATATGAGTTAAACCAAGAGAGTGCCGACTCAGAGAGACCATAGTGTTTGAGTCTGGCAAGAAGTATGTCGAAATCAACGGAATTAAAGGCGCTACTGAAGTCAAGTAATATAAGCAGTGTGAGTTTTTTGTTTTCCATAGCGCCTCGAATGTCATCCGTGACCTTGACGAGGGCAGTTGTTGTACTATGGCCAGTACGGAAACCGGATTGAAACTGAGAAAGGATGCTGTTGGATGTAAGGTGATTCGACAGTTGTTCGTGCACAACTTTTTCTATGACTTTAGAGAACATGGGAAGGATTGAAATGGGGCGATAGTCCTTTTCTGAGGAAGGCACAGTCTTTTTTGGGAGAGGAATAATACATGCCTTTTTCCAAATCGATGGGAAAGTGCCCGTATCTAGAGAGAAATTGATGACATGAGTTATATAGGGAAGAATATGGTCAAGAATAGGTTTTACAAAAGTTAGACTTATGCCATCCACACCAACAGACTTTGAGTGAATTGAGTTGATAGCTTTTAGTACAGAGGCATTAGAAGCATGAGAAAAAGTGAAAACGGGTATTCCAAGGGGAGGCAGACTTTGTATATCGGATATGGTTTCATTTTTGTCGGCTAGGTTGAGAGGGCATGGCGGAGCAGCAAAATGTTTGTTGAGAGAATTTGGATCCATGTCCAGAAACTTATTGGATGTATCTCGTCGGCTCATCCCCACGGCATTCAGGCTCCTCCAGATATCGGCCGGAGTCCGTCCACTGAAAATTTGATTAAAATGCGCACGCTTTGAGTTTCTACACAATTGATTGCAACGATTGCGGAGAGTGCGGTAAGACTCCCCATGGAGAAGAGATCCAGATCTGACATACCTTGACTTGGCTCGGTCGCGCTTCTTCATCAAGGACTTTATCTCTGTAGTAAGCCACGGTGCAGGAGGGTGCTTCATACGTACAGATTTAATAGGAGCATGCTTGTTACACAGACCATTAAGGAAATCATTAATAATTTGAACCTTCGCATCAACCGAGCCAGCAGAAAAGACATTGTTCCACTCCAGGTTCACGCAGTCGTCGATCAAGTGTTCAACGTCTACATTTCGGTAACTTCTTACCTGAACGATTTTGGGTTTGGGTTTAGGACATTTTACACGGTACCGAATAAAAACAAGATCATGACGGGAAAAAGCAAGAGCTGGGAACTGTCCATGATTTTTTACTTTGGGAGTCTCGGATGTCAAAATTAAATCTATCAAGGAGGAACAAGTATTTGTGTGATGAGTGGGTAGAAGTGGGAGAATATTTAAATTGACGGAGTGTACTATTTTTTTGAGGTTGGACGAGCGATTGTCATTATGAAGAAGACATGTATTGAAGTCACCCATTATGATGACGTCATTAAAAGAGGGAAGAATATTCTCCAGAATACATTCAAGCTTAATGAAATAATTGATACCGGGTGGGCTGTATACAACCCCGAGCAACACTGAGGATTCATGAATGCGAATTTTCAAGAAGATGTACTCAGGTTCCTGTGCGTAGGTAGATGGAGATTGTTGAATTATTTGATATGAGATGTCATCACGCAGGTATATACACACACCACCAGCTCCCTTACCGACCCTGTCATTGCGAACAAGTTCATAGCCCGGAAGAGAAAATTGAGACGATGGTAGCGAAGGCTTTAACCAGGATTCGCTTACCAGAAGAGCATGGAGATTGACATCCGAGAAATTGGCAAGAAGATCATTGTAGTGAGCGGGTATGCTTTGGGCGTTGATGTGACAAATATGTAAATCCTTGGATTTTGTTGGGAAGACAGAAATTAAATTATCGTGTAATGCTTGACAGTTCCCCGAAGTATTAGAAATGTCAGACTCATTTGACGAGAGATTAGAATAAAAAGAAGCATTAGGATCAGAAGAGGAATGAGGTAACTCGGAAAAGGAATGGAAAGAATCATCACTAGATGAGGAGTACATATCCTAATATAATAAAATAAAATAATATATAATAAACAAATATAAATAAAAATATAACAAATTATAACAATTATTAATGTTAAAAAAAAAAGTATTTTTCTTTAAAGAAGATGGAAATAATAAAGCAGTCTATGGTTATTGTATAATATCAAGATAGAAAAATAAGTATAATAAGAATAACGTGAGGCGCAATACATGTAAAATGTTTTAATGGTAGGCTTCCTATTTATTATATTCAGTGTGTGCAGTATTACAAGTAAACGATAATAAAGAATGAGAAAAAAATGAAGAAGAAGAAGAAAAATGACTAGACAAAGAATGGACAAAAACCGGCCAAAATTACTATGGAGTTTGGCAATCCTGATATTGGTGTGGCAACATTTCAAGTTAAACCATAGATTCTAAACGTCAACCATAATTGAAAAAAAAACTGCTGTGCAAAATAAACATGTATACACATATACATATATATACACTGCGACAACAACAGGCGTGGTGTGGTGGGCAAAATATAAACATACAATAGATACATAATTAATTATTCAAGTGTCCCAGTATTACAAATCAAAACAATTTTTACGAGCAAATAAACGGAAGTTAAAAGATGAATTATTGTGTATATAGAAGCGTGTAAAGTATAAAATAGTGTATAAAGAATAGTGTAGAAGATATTGTATATAGAAAATGGTGAAGTGTATAGGTTATAATGTGTAATGCCTTCACCCACAACAGAACTAAATTATAAAGCCAAAAATAGTTAGTAAATTAAGGATCAGTCACCAGTTTTTGCCTTGGATCTTAGATTCTTTTGTGATACACCCTGCAATTGTTTTTGTGTCGTGTTCTTCTGTTTTGGTTGCTGAACTGTTGTATGGGCTGACAGCTTCACATCATCCAAGTCAGTCAGTCTTGTCAGAGTAAGTATTCTGTTGTTCTTCTTCACCAACACCTTCCCCGAGCACACCCACGCGTCAAGGCCCACTAATTTTCTGGCCTCTTTAAAGATATGCAGGCGATTTTTAGTAAGAAATTCGGTGATCATAATAGACGATCCCTTCAGCCTCCGCCTCTCCATCAGCAGACTTCTTCTATCGCCCTCAGAGTCAAGACGGACGACAATAGGTCTCGTTCTCTGTGTATCCTTTCTTCCCAGACGATAAATATTTGAGATATGAGATGTTAATGTCACACCAACCTTTGACGCGAATAAGCTCCCAGCTCGTGCCAGCAAATCCTCGCCATCTCTCTCCTCCAGGCCGTGTACCAGTATAGAAGTGGATCGATTGCACGTTTCGAGATCATCCACACGCTCCTCCAGCATCTGGAACTGCTCCCTGAGTTTGTCTAGTTGCGAGTTGATGTCAGTTTTGAAGGCGGCAAACTCCCTTACTAGCGAATTGAAATCTGCCTCAGATTCCGGTTTCTTGGCGTCTATCTTCCTCTCCATCACATCCATTCGAGTTTGTATTAGTTCCTCGACCTTTTTTAAGTTTGATTGCGACATTTTTGTGAATTCTTGATATTATTAGTTTCGCGGAAAAAAATTAGCGACGTGCCGCCATTGAAACCATAGACGAAAAAAATTCCTACCTACTATCGTTCATTCATTTAGCTGACCGCAAATCGAGACCAACCTAATACTAAAGGTATTGTTTAAAAACACAGTTTTTCAGATTGTTGGAAAACTCAAATAAATAAAACAACAATGTTTTTTTCAATAGTACCTCATCAATCTTAAAATTTTTGTAGCCTAATCATTTTTCGTATTTTTTTCTGAATTAGAAAAAAGCTATTATTTAATTCGAACATACTAAACCTTTGTCATTGTTATAAAAATTTGGTAAAAAATAATACTTTATTAAAAGAGATAATAATTATATTCTTCTTTGAAACATAAAACTTTGTTGCAAATAATTACTACAACAAAGGTTCAATTATACAAATTCCTAGAATTACTTTTCGAGAGGCAGTTTTGTAGTTATACAAAAGGACATATTTATTAATCAACAGCCTATTTAGGTATTGCTTCCAGCTATCCTTCCTTGGTGTGTGTTTATAATTTCAGGACATTTTACGTAGAAGGTTGTTAAATTTTAACAATTTAGCTTAAAGCGCTGCGAAATGTCAACAAGATCAAAGCTCACAAAAAGCTGGAATATTATTTTTATTATACAAAAAGTTAAATAAGTGACTATTTTCAACGAATGATATAAAAAAAAAACTTGATTTGCAACTGGTTTTTAATTCAAATTAAACATTTTTTCTTACCTGTTTTAAGTGTTTAATAACTTCATTTAAAAAACTAAATACCTACTGAAAAAAGCTACATAATTTGCGAACCAATGGAACTTAGAAGAGGTTGTTATATAATGTACGAAAAAAAAATAGAATATTAATGCAGTTGAAACTATTAACGAGTTTCAGGAAAAAATTTATAGAACGAAATAAATATCTACCGAAAAAAATAATACTATACCCTCATGCCGTAGCCATGTGGAGTGTGCAGTGAAAACGTAACCCCATGTTATGTAGATCTATCAATACATGCTACTTTGCTTCCTTTACATTCATACAATTTCTTATAATACCTATATGCACGTAGGTTTCTTCTTTGTCATACTTCCGAAAGAAAAGGAAATGATGATCGAAAAAATAATATTTAATAATGTAATGCAAATTATAAAAAAAAAATAACTTTCAACGACCTAGATAGTCAATATGAATGCGCCAATGTGACAAATAACCTTAAAGCTAAAACAGAGAGCTTATTTTATTTATTTATCTTCAGGAAATATGTTTCAGTGAACTTAACAACCTGATATTGCGTCTGCTTTGAAAGCTGTACTTCCTCTTTTTTCTTCTTACCCTCATTCTTATTAGATTTACAGAAGAGTAAACTTTGATAGACAAAGCTAGGTATCGTTAATTTTGAAATTAGCTTGAATATAGTTTTTAATCCTATAACTTAATGTCTTCTGGCAATTCTTACACACAATACTAATTATTTCTTTCAATCATTCTCAGTTTATGGTAATCTTTGTTTGAACAATTTCCCTTCTTCGTATAGAGTTTATATCAGGGATACAAACAGTGATTTACAATAGTCATGAACAATCTTCCTTTTTCGTATAGAGTTTATTACAGGGATACAGTTGTTTACATTTACGTAATATTAACAGAATTATTTTAAGCAATAAGCGACAATCCATGGATGATGCCATCCGAAAGCACAAACACCGTGCATAGTCTGAGCTACCCTACGTGGAAGACACTGAACAGATTAAGGGTTGGGGTGACTAGGTGCAGAAGTGATCAGCCGAGGTGGGGCTTTTTGGATGGAGAGAACACTAACTGCGACTGCGGGGTAGTGCAGATTGATTCTCACTTATTACAGTGCCCGCTGATGTGGAATGCATATAATGTGAGTGACCTAATGATGGCGAGTGACAAGGCGATACCTATAGGTACGTCGCTGCATACTGGAGTGGCAAAGTCTAAAGTCCGGACCCGAAAAGTAAAGTAAGTTAATGGACTGGTAAAATCCCCTATAATTACCAGTACCTATGTAAAACAAAATGCTGATGCAAAAACATGTGGATTTATATAAAATAAGTATGAATAAAATAAAAAAAGAATAATGTCATTCGAGTTTTCTATAACATTGTCATTTATTTGATGGTAATCTTCAATTGGATTTTAGTATAGTAGAAATTATCAATTTTGTTACACGTCCTCTAAAAGTTTCGGTATTTTTTATTATGAAAAAAAAACTCATATCTTTGTAGCCCTGATTTTTTAATATTAATTTCAGGACATATATGAGGAGTTAGACTGTTCTTTGCTCTTCTAATAATATAATCATTATTACTTAAGTTAATGTTTCAACACTTTCTTCATATTATTATTCCTTCATAGGAATTTAATATAATCACTTGCGCTACGTAGTGTCTTATGTACTTACGCCGCTCTCTTAATAGCTTCTTTTAATAAGCTTTTATGTACCTACTACCTACGTACAACTTTGTTATTATTATTATGAGCTTTATCTATATACTTCTACTAACGCCCCTTACTACATAAATACATTTCACATATGTAGGTTCAACGACAAAATATTTAATTTAATTTTCCTCCACCCCACTAATGTATGAGTGAAAATATTAATCACTGTTATTTTTTAAAATAACTTTTACTCTCTTGGATCACAATCCATTGGTCTGCAATGATCTCGATTCTTCTTCAAAAACTCTTCATGACCTTTTCCGGATCAACTACTACTATACCATCACGGCATATCCCACAAGTGGGGTAGTCAGCAGACCAGCCTCATGTAAGAAACATGCAAACTGTCCTCTCTGTGCCAATATAAAATCAAGACATTCAGGATGGGTGGCAAACCTCATCGCTGAATTTAAGATGTAAATTTTTTCGAACACCTGCCTTTTACAGGACACTCAAAAATTTACGGAGAAGAGTGGGAGACCAATTCTTTAGCGGGTGCTCCACGGGTTGCTACTATACTACCCCAGATTCCATTTCATTTTCAGTGTGCACTAACTTAAATAGGAACGTTCCAATTTTAGTTGGTCTAAATTGGTATTTTACAAATTTTATTTATGTATTTTTCCAAAAGGGCTGAGACTAGATTTGTCCAAATATATAAAAAAAATAGTAGGTGACTACTTACTAAAATCTATCATACATTCTTTGGGTAGCTCAAAAATTGACTGAAATCACAAATAATTGTACCAGCATGTGCTATGCTGATACTGAGACGTTTTTGCATCGTTATGTAATAAAATTATATATTTTTATTTTTAATTCTTTTTCTGATATTGTTTTCTTGTGATTGCAAAGAAACAATGAGCAAGACATTGTCCCTCTGCCCTATGGACGATCCGCCATTGTCCAAAATTATTAAATACATAATTATGAAATACGTACTCATTTACCTACTGTTGGATCCAAATTACCAATCCACAGCCTTCTGTCATCAGGTTCGTTAGTTTTCAAAGGATTAAGCTTTAGAGGAACCGTAGTATCCGGATCAATAGTCTTTTTACTATATTTAAGTACGTTTTTTTACGATAATTTAGGCAGTGTTAATGACCCTATTGTTGAAGAGGTGTTAGATTCTTGAATGGGCCATTGCGGTGTTTTTTTTCTACAAAACGGTGCATCTTAGAAAATTGTCGTGTTATAATTACTATTCTTATTGTTTATATTATTATTTACCTACTTTCCATTTTTCCGCTCCAAATGTGGTGACAAATATCGCCGTGTTCTTTGACTAGAATCAGGTGTTTCAGGATTAGAATTAGTTGACGATCTTTGCATCATTGAAGTCGTCTACACGAAGTTGCCTCTCTCTAAATTATAACGAAATTAATTTGTTTGTTTGTTTGTTGGCTTCTAAAATCTAAACCGATGTCATAGGTTATGAAATGACAAAGAAATCAAAATGAACCAAATATATCTGCGCTACGCTGCTGCCTGTATTAAATTTGCGAACCGGCTTTTGAAAGCAAAAATAACACTTTTCTGAAACGTTATTGCTCCTTAGTCATAAAACTTAAATAGTATTGTTCAAAATGAAGTAATTCCATTAAATATACATACATAGTATTGAATTCTTATGAAACAAGATTAGATTTTAGTTGCTTAGTAAAATAATAATAATATGTAGTACAAGTGTATTAAGAATATCTTCTTAAGAAAACAATAAACTTTTTATTACTTTCTTCATTTACTTACGAAACTTACTTTATATGAGAATATTACTTTATTAACATAATAAGGAAGTATTCAAATTGTATTGGATCTATTTTTGTACACAGTAAAACTTTATTATATTCTTTCATATATTGATGAGGTATAAGGATGTTAAAATTAACATTTTTATCATTTATAACGATCTAACATCAACTTTATAATAATAATAATAATAATAAAAAGATGATTTGTATTTGGCGCTGTTTCATGATCCGTGACCATCTCAAGAGCGCCGTGGCTTTTTAGTTAAGTTGGAAGCATCTTCTAGGTCAAACATGAAGTTCATGTAACGCTGCTGCCACTGCAGAGGACTCTCCATCTTTATTGGTATCAGTTCTCTGCCTCAGCCCATCCCATATCTTGGTCATGGTGTCGTTCGTCTCTACGTTCTTGGGATGACTCTGGGGCCATCCACGAAGAGTGCAGATTTTCTCGATAGCCGACTCGAAGTATTTCTTTTCGAGCGTTCCACTTTGGTTGACATCAAAGAAAACGTTGGACACATAGAGAAGCTTCTTCTTACGGAGATCTGAGATAGGCATCGTGGTAGACAAAACAGTATTTTTGTCTCTTTCACCCGCTGTGTTGTTGCGAGTAGTCGGTGTTGTTATCCTTCTCTGTTACACTACTGGACAAGTGGACATACACTGATCACTGCACGCTGGCACTTGTATAGAGTGATTCCCGGAAGGGGATGATTTTTTTAACACGTGTTTTGGCAATAGAAGCGGGAATGCAACACAAAATGATGACTTGTTAAAGTTTTGAAGAGACAATCAACAGTAATGAATATTAATTTATTTCGAGTTTTGATGAAGTTTAAGAGATGATGAAATGCAAAAACTACGCGGTTTTGAAATGTTAGCGTGCACAAGAAAGTTCAGCACTATGGGACCGATATCTTTCGTAAAATCAAATTATTTAAAGGAGCGGTTTGATTTGCGTGGCGGCAGCCAAACGGCGCGCAACCCACTGACTATCTAACTATCATGATTTATTAACGAGATAAGATGTATAGTAATTCCACAGTTGACTTTATTTATTGTGAGCCGGTTTTCAAGGCATTTTGTTCACATCGTCAGGCAAAAAAAACTCTTGAAAGCCAGCTTGCAAATCGATACAATCAGCAGGGGAATTAATATAGATATAATACGAATCTTTTTTTTATTCGGTAGTAGCCTGGAGGTAGAGTCTCGGCCTCGTGAACAAGGGGTCCGTGGTTCGATACCAGGTACTGGCAAACTCTCCTTTCACGACACAAGCTTTTTGTAGCTTACTGTGAAAGGTGTATAAGGTTGTATTTGGGTTTATAACAAACAAAACCCAGGTATATATTTTTTTTAAATAATAAATTATTAGTACGGATTTCCACCAAGAACTGTAGGTCGATAAATTAAACTTTTATTTGAATATAGTCAAAGGATGATATTATCACACTTTGACGTTTGACTTTTTTCGTTAAGAGTTTAGGTAGGTTCCTGGAAATAACGTATAAAAATTACTTAATCGACGCAGATACTGTCTTGTGCTTTCGAAAAGATAAATAAAGAAATATTTTCACGGTAAATAACCAAAATAAAACAATAAAGTTAAAAATATTTACACGCCTTTATACATATTATTATTTATAAGATTACGGCATCCCGTCCCTTGTGAGACGATTTGCGCCAAGCACAATATTTTTAGAAGGTATATATATAATGAGTTACAATCCACTGGATTGGTCTGCAACGAGTTTGGTTTTTCTTCTCCATTCGTCTCTATTCTCAGCCAGTCTTTTTAGCCCTACGTATGAGCCACAGTTCATGTCTCTCTTCAGTTGGTCCATATATGCGTCTCTTGGTCGGCCTCTGCCATTTGTCCCCTCGGTCTTACCCTCTGCGATGGCGATGAGTAGTCCTGGATGCCTGATGTTGTGGCCAATCCAGTTAGCTCGTTGTTGGCTGATTCTCTTAAGGAGTTGCCTTTTTTCGCCTACCCTGGTTAATACTTCTTCATTTTCGACGTGCTCCGACCAATGGATCTTGAGCGAGGTACCTATCACATAATATTAATCTATTAGATAATAAAAGTTTTTGGCGGATTTTAAAATCTTGAGATTTACAGAGAGGGTATCAGTGTGCAAGAGGCAAGACATGTTGATCGGATACTGGACTTCAGTTATCTCGTAATACAAATCATATGAGTCTCTTATTAGACAACCGAGGAAGACATGGTCCAAAGATTCTACATCGAGCTCGCACTCGCAAAAAGGGGACGAGACCAAATCTATCCTAAAAAGATGACTGTCTAATTTGTGGTGATCGCATGCAAGTCAATGAGACAATCTTTGACCTAGAAAACTTGGAATTATGGAATCATGGTTTTCTGGGCCTTTATTATATATTTTACTTTTTAATTATATTAAGGCTATATTTTCATATTATTATATAATTTTGTTTTTATTAGTAGCAGTTTGGCACTCAAACTAAATTTATCCATTACAAGAATTACTTTTATTAGCAGATGATTTTCAAAACGAACGATAAATATCAATTATGTCACAAATAAAGACTAATTGCCTGACAACAAAATAAAGCAAAATTCTTTATTATGTCGCATTTCGATTTTCTGCTGTGACCTGTTTAATATTTTTAGTATATCATAGTTTTTTTATATTGAATTCCTGAACGTTCATTGTAATTTTATTAGTTCGACTTGAACAATTATAAAATTCATTCATTATTTATTTTTTTGTGACTGTAGGGTAGAAATAAGCCAACTCTATTTGGAGTGATTTCATTTTTTATTCTTTTAAATGTTATTAGATTTAATTATTAATTGAATGCAATGTTTAAAAATTGTTTTATTAATAATTTATCATACCATATATTTGTTTTTTTTTTATAGATATTTTTCTTATATTAAGGGAGATTATAGAACACATTATAAAAATGACAATATTGAGAGTGTGAGTTATTTTAATGCCCTGTTTCTTCCAACCTTCGCGTGTGTGTGTGTGTGTGTGTGAGGGTGAGGGAGGGTGTGTGTGTGTATGTGAACGCAAACTGATAAAATACTTTCAAAAAGCGCGTCCACATTCGAATACAGCAAGAAAATAATATACTTCTTCAAAAGTTTTTGTGTTTACGCTGTGGAAATCCATTTTTAATTTTAATAAATAAAATATAAAAATATATTATTGAGCACTGTTTAATCTCCACTATATTAGGTTAAATACCGAACGTTTTCGCCTATACTTGTAGGCATCTTCAGGGAAACTAAATGGAAAATGTTTCCCTGAAGATACCTACAAGTATAGGCGAAAACGTTCGGTATTTAACCTAACATAGTGGAGATTAAACAGTGCTCAATAATATATTTTTATATTTTATTTATTAAAATTAATATACTTCTGTAGCAAACTTTACTTTGTACGAATTATGGTGTTACAACTAGTTGAAATATGAGCAAAACTATCAGCAATCAGTTACAAAAAGAAGAAACAGGTCGATATTACCTACTTAAAATATCAAAAAACTACAGGGAAAAAAAATCGTAAAGAACAAAATTTTGTTTTTTTTTTGAGTGAGTACAGTAATTTACCCACCCTCTGTAGGATCAATAAACAGAGGACGAGTTTATCGCAAACCTGCAATTTCTACCAACTTATCCAAATACTTTTGTGTTGTGAAGCATGTTATTGATATTCCATATTGATTAAGTTTTGTCGACTTTGTTTGAATATTAGTAAAAACCCTATAACCCCTTAAAGCACGAGCTCTGCTCAATTTTGAGGGAAAAACAGATATTATAAAGAGTTGTATAATTGTGTTTACTGTATATATAATTATATTAAATGTGTTTAATATTATCTCAATAAAAATATTTTAATTTGAATTTGACGCTAGAGCGTGTCGGCAGTAGGTAGAGTCAAACTCAATATCCCTCGAAAGGAAGTTCATGATATTACTATTGGCCTAGCGACCACCTCAATTTCCTTAGCCAAGACCACAAATTCAAATCATATAAGAATATCAAAAATATGAAATGTTATAAATATTCTTTAATATACGTACGATATAATTATTTTCCTTAAAAAGTTTATAATAAATTTAAATACTTGACACAGTCTACTTTTTTGAAGATAAAACAATATCATGTACAGCGTTCTCGAGGTGCTATGGCACAAAGATGGCGCTCTAAATACTCTCCATTATTATTATAAAAAACAGTAAAAATAAGATTCTTCTTGAAGTGATTTTCCGATGGAAGGAATACAAACAGTAGGCATTCAAAGTAGAAACGAAATTGTGCTATACTTAATTTGATTACATGCTTGAAATGATATGTATTGTTATTAGAAGTACCTACCTACGTACTTGTGAGTTTGTCAGGAAAAAACTTGGATGATAATATTAAAAAAAGTTAAAGATACTTATACTTGTACGAAAAAACTTTTTCGTTCCGCTTGAGTGGCAACTTTTGTCGATTAAAGAGATTGATTTGGAAGAAATCTCATATAAGATAATGCTTATTATTTTATTAACTCAAAATGAGACGTAAATACATACTTAAATGTTTTTTTCCTCAACATGTCTTTTATGTTTTCTTTTTAATATTCTTATTTATGAAGCTCCACGATATCTCTTCTAACGATTTGTGTAACTTTCGTCTCATGATCTACAGTCCCAAAATAATCGGTTCCTAACACTCCCATATTTTTACTCATCATCTTTCACTGTACATGTTACCAGAATCTGGAACAATGATATTAGGTCTTCTTAATCTATTGGCGCATTCCAATTCAAAATTAAACATTCCATCAATTTCCAAACCTGTTATAAACACCTTCCCCCCCACATCTCTAAAAGTATATAGAACTAATTTAAATATATGTATATACATACATGTAGGTTTATGGTTGTTAATACATAACTTAGATTTCTACAAATTGTAATTGTACCTACATACTCTTGGAATATTTTAATTTATTTTATTTCTATGTCCTCTTCATACGAACTATCTAAACATAACATAACGTGCACGGACAATTCATTGAGATCAAGCTAGTCCCAAACTAAGATATGAACACATTCTCCGCATGCCAGAAGACAGACTACCACTTAAATCTTTGGAGGCTGTGGGAGAGGGCAGAAGACCGGTAGGTCCTCCTAGAAAAAGCTGGCAAGGGCAGGTGTCAAACTTGTGTGTTGAAAGGCGTGATTTCGAGTGGCCAGAGGTCCTGAAAGCAGCAGTGGACAGGGATCTCTGGAGGAGGTACCTAGGCGCAATGGGCCCCCGACCCAACTAGCACAAGGGGAAGAAGATGTATGTATATATGTATGTATTAGGGTTACAGAAAATTGGGTTAATTTGAAGAAAACGCATCTTTGCGTGTATCTCAGCTTCAGTACACAATAAGAAATCAATTACATTATTTACTGGGAATCTAATTTTGTGTACGAGTATTGTTGTTTGCAGTTAGGGTAGAATGAAATAAAAATTAATATATTTCATTGAAAAAAGCGAGTCAATAGAAATTGATCCGAATAGACTAGAATTATTTTTTAAAGATGAGTGAATAATCCTAGCTATGCAACGAAGTATCTACAATTTAGAAGATACCTACTCTCTCCATTTCATATAAATTGCATTATGTTAATTCTCACTCTCTCAATTTACAACTTTGTAAGTTTATAAGTATGTTAGTATACAAACATATTATAAGTAAGTACGGTAAGCTTCGTACGTAAACAATAAAGCTCATACCGTTTACTGTAACTCCGTAGCAAAATATGCTATTATCGTAGCTCATCATTGTGTTCAGTTTAACCAGTAAAGGATAGCTTTAACTATCTTTGAATGAGAACTTTAGAATTTCAAGTCTATTATATATTTCTCGATTATCAAAATTGTAAATTATACCATTATATTATAATATACAGACATTTCATACAGATCGAGCTTGTCCTAAACTATGATATAAATCTTGTTTAATGATAAATACTTAATATAATTTTGGATGCAATGGTTTAACAGTGAATTTATCGATCATTTTAAGGGCGTTGGTTAACAATGTTGTCAATTACATTCTTTTAACCTGGTAATTATATAGACACTGGTGGTTGATTCAATAATATTAGTACATTTAGGACCCCTATCAACGATGCAACGTTTAGCTAATTTCGTGAAATGAATGTTAAATTCCAAAATCTATATTCCTAGACTTTTCTTGTTGCTTCAATCAAACTTTTTATAATAAACATCCTGACTAAGTAACTTATAGTTTTGTAATGGGAAAAGTTGTTTTAGGGCCATAACTAATTTGATTTGTTGAGCCTTCCTTGAATCATTGAATACTTATTGATCCAACGATGTTTAAACATTTTGTCTGAATACTGCTTATTTAGTGGATGCATTCCAAAATAATCATTTTATATATGTATGTATATTCCTACCTACTTATTGAAATAAACGTTAACATAAAGAGTTTGAAAAAGACATAGCACGTGGAAACCTGGTCACTGAATAATAGTAGATACATAGTAAAACTCTACAAAGTTTTTTGTTTTTATTTACATTAAAATAAAGTTTTTATTTCTGGTATTGCTTATATTTCTATGAATTTTTAAGCTCTTAATTAAAAAAAAGCTTTCAAATAAAATAGGTACCTCGTAAATGATTTGAAAAAAAAAATCAGCAAGGATGATGAGTGAAATATCAATTGATGATAATGGAATTAAAAAAACGAATATCTTAGAATAATTATTACAAAATATAGATTTTAAATCTTTAAAAGCTCCGGCGAAGGTAGAATGAGATTTTACATAGATAGCTATACCAACATAATATCTTTCTGTCTGTCCTACTTTCATGATAATAATAATATAATAAGTAGGTATATACAACAACAAACTATGAAAGTTTCAAAGGTGCTTTTAAACATAGTTTCTATTCTCAACAGTAAAATCGTTCAACGTTTTGATGATTTTGAAAGCAATTTCAGTTGCTCAACTTTATAAATCCATTACCTTGAGAAAATAATACCATGCATCAAGCATTTATTAAACTTCTAGTGTAATTTAAAATTTATTTATTCTCATTTACATTTATCTTTATATATTTTGTATTATTATTGTATCTCCACAAATGTTAAAATTGTTCAAATATACTTCTTTTTCTTCAAACATCTTATCCTTGCTAAATATAGGCCTCCTTTATATTATAATATAATTCTTCCGAATTAATCTTTCTTGACTTAGTCTCGCCTATCTCCTCTCCATGACAGGGATTTATTGGGAGTAGCTGTAGGGTAGGACCGAAGACAAGACACTTACATATATGGACCAACTGAAGAAGGACATGAACTGTGGCACATACGTAGAACTAAAGAGACTAGCTGAAAAAAGTGAGGAATGGAGAAGAAAATCCAAACTTATCGCAGACCAATCCAATGGATTATAACTTACTATATATACCTAGCTGTAAAATCCTGCAATACGCAGAAGATATTGTGATAATCATATTCTTCTGATAAGAATCTGTTGAATGCTTACAAGAACGTTTCACTTAATCTTCGTGAAGTCGACGATTAGTCAAATTCGGTAGGTCTCAGTCTCTCACATTCACAATGTCAAGTGGTCATCTTTACCAGAAAAAGAGAATTCTCTCACGTTCCCCTGTTAATCGAAGCAACCATAATACCAGACTATCTTTTCTGGGGCCGACTAATTCTTAACCAAGTTTGAAAGTCAGAGTTAAGGGAATGTCGTGGAAAGAGATGACGCAATTGGCACACAATCGCTCTGAATGTAGGGGGCTGGTTTCTGTCCTGTGCTCCCGAGAGGAGCGTCGAGGGCGATGATGATATACAACTTCTATAAGTGTTCTGGTTTTTCAGAAATCCAGATTTAATACCAAAAAAGCATTACGGGATATACAGGGTACATCACTGAGCGATTATCATTACATATTCTAATAACTACCCACTGTGCAGAGGCGGAACTAGACCTTTCTCATTGGTCATGCTTTGTACAAACGTATCTTCTATTTCACTTACAAACGAGTGTGTGTCCTTGGGAATAATTTATATAATAATATAATAAATAATATAATAAATTTATATAAATTAATACAAGGTGTAATGATTCTTGAATGGGCCCTTGCGGTGGTTTATCCACAAAACGGTGCTGTCCTGGATTGAAAAGCCAGAAGGTCCATTTATTGCAGGTTGTAACAGAATTCTACAAGCAAGCAAGTGGGGAGTTAAGACGTGGATGCAGCATGTGCAAGCTAGAATACTATACTATACTACATATACTATGCCCTCACGCCATGTCCCAGGAGAGGTAGGCAGAGAGAACGGAATGCCATATAGATCTATCCTTACATACTTCTTTCGCTTCCTCTACATTCCAGTTTCTCATACATGCACGCCGATTTCTCTTACTCAACACGCGTCCGTCGTTAATAATTTGGTCTACGTGATCAAGCTACGTGGTTCTTGGACGTCCGCGCTTCCTCACACCCCTTCTTTCAGATAAATACATAGCTAGAATAACTTTTAATAAAACAATATATATAGTTATTCCTATATTATTAATCTCTAACTCATTATTTTATTGAAAACAATAAAATAATGAGTTAGAGATTAATAAAGGCAACAGTGGAATAACAATATGTCTTGTTTTACATAAAAAAATATTAATATCATCTTCCACCAAAAATCGTCGGTCGATAAATCAAACTTTTTCAAGTTTAAAGTTCGTGTATGTGAGAAGAAAAAGGAACAAATCGTTCAAAAGAAATGTCGGGGAACTTTATGCTAAAGAATATTAAAAAGGAAGCATACAATTTGTAAGCCGCGGGATTCCTTGAGATATAGCCATTTGAGTTCCCTACAGAATTGAGAGATGTGGTGATACTTAATAAGAAATAAAAAAAAAATGGTCCAATACCTCTGATATTTTGTCTTGAAGGTTGAATAAACGTACTAATGGATGAATTGGTTCTAGAGCCAAAATTCCTTCTTATTTTTTATTCTTTATTTTATGTACTCTCTCCAATTATTTTTAATGATGAACCTAATAGACTAGTCTTATTCTTGTAATCCCCGATTAAATATTTTAGTTTTGCATGTTTATTTGTTCATGTATTATTCTTTACGGGTAATTTAAAGGTAAGCAATATGAGGTGGTTAGGTTAGAAGCCTGATGGTAGAGTCTCGGAGCATTGGGTTCGATACTACCCACTGCCAACGTCCTCTACCTTTACGTAATTGCTTGTTGTGAGGATGTCTGTAGTGTATCTGGGCTTATTTAAAAACCAGATTCATCCTTGAAAAAAAAACTTTCTATGAAAAATTGCATTGTTTGAGTATGTTTGTTGATTAAAATAACAAATTTATCTTATTTCAAAGATATTATAAGCCATAATATGAAAGCACTCAGACATTTTATGTTATCGCCATTTTCGTTAAAAAAGGTGCTTATTAATATTTTTTTTACATTTATTCAACAAAAGACAAATCAAAACGTGCAAATGAATAAACTAAAATTATTTACCTTATTCTCACATTTCCTAAATACTTTCCTCTTCTTATTTCTCCATTTTAGATATATAATTGTGGTTTGCTACGCATTAAATAATCGCTGCGGAGAAGTTCGTACTAGCTAATGTTCCAATATCCATTTGTTGTCTATGAGTCTCCCGTAATAATAATAATAATTGTACGTTACAAAACATCTGTTATGGCACGTGACTGGCTGATGCAACCGACCAACTGTTTTTTGAATAGAACGCGTCCTTTTGAAATCAGTTGCACGCGAACCATGGTATAGGCTGGACGGAAGAAGGGGTCGTCCCTTCCCCGCCTTGGTTGCGAACCGCCATGTGCGTGGCTCCGACACAATAATAATACTAACGATAATTATTTAATAGTACTTAACTTCATAATGTGATAAACAAGTGTGTTGCCCTCTATTGTACGTAAAACTATTCTTATCGTGTGTCGTTAAAAAAAAGAATATCACGAAGTAATCGATATGTGTGTTATAAATTCGTCGTGGGCGCGACTCATTTTTGCCTCCAAAAACTTTATGCGAGAATAGCAATGACTAAGCAATATCGTACGACATAATAGTGTGATGAACATCCGGGTTGTACTCCTGTGATACTTAGAACTATACTTACGGTTATGTAACGACTACCCTCTGGAAGTATTCAGTATTCTATTTCATGTACTTGAGTATGTGTAGTTGTAATTAATCTTGTTGTGACCGCCTTAAAGTTCATGTACTAATTATTTCAATACCACCGTCTATAATAATAATCTGTGACGATTTGCTAACCGTAATATGGAACACTTAATGCCGTGTCGCAAGTGATTGATGACGCCGATACATACCTACGTGTCTCGCCATTGTATTTGCTTTTATTGTGATGTCCCATACTCAGTAAACTGAGAACAGTGTATGAACCTATGAACGCTCAGATGTTCTCCCGCCTCTTGAGAAGATAGGATCGCCCGTTCTGAGGACGGAATTTGCCATGTTCTGTCTCAGCCACCACATTCGACCCTCTTGGTATGTCCAGCTCTCGCCTTAGAGACATTTGAGTATGTCCTCTTTCTCTGAACCCTACCGCCAAAGAACCACTGCATCTCTCCATTAATTTACATAACTTGGTGTTTGACGCCGACTGCAGGTTTTGTAATCCGTAAGTGATTGTATTTCTAAGGTCATATTGCATAATGTGGATAATGATATGTTTCCTACCCTGTCACGGGTTCATTTGAATATAGTAATAGATATAATAATTTTCCTTTGTGTATTAAATTAAGCTATAAGGTTGAATGAAGAATGATTGGTTCAATTTGTTTATAATTTTAATGTTGTAATATCACAATTCAAATTCTCTAGTACTTCCATGATGTTCGTATTGTAAAGTATATCATTTCATACATGTCTACCTTCGAAGTAACTGTTTTGTTATATAATATTTGCACACAATAAATGTGAATCACTTACCCTAATTTATCTTTTTGTTGGAATCCATATTATACCTATAAGTACCTTCTGTGCTTCTATTCTGTTTAAAGTGCATTTCTTAGCCTCTTTGTAAGTGGAATTCAGATACCCTATTTATAATTATTGTATGTAACACAGTCTGTTGTGTTGAAAACTGGATTTTCACTTACTCAGAAGTGTGGATGTCAATCAAATTAAGTTTTGAACTACTCTTTCTGAGCAATTCAATGTGTACGAGTCATCTAGAGTAGTTCAAAACTTAATTTGATTACCCTATTTATAGTTTGAAATATCTTGTCGCCGAGGTTCGAACCCTCGACCATCTTAAGGCGGGATGTCTCCCCTGTCTCGCTAAGAAGAAAATGAGGAACAGAATGGAGATCTAATTTGCTATAGAGACTGTACCATCTTCCTGGAAGCTATGAATTACTTTTGAAAATCTTATTTTGCACTTGATCCATAATTTTTGATTGTTTACTTGGAGATAGGTATATATATCTATCATTCTACTCAAGAAAAGAAATAAGTAGAATCTTTGCAATATAAAATATGCTAACAGAAGAAACATTATTGCTTAAATTTACCTATATATATTCTGTAGTAACGATATGATGACCATAAGAAAATGATGAAACCAAAGGATAAGGAATTCTCTGAACTTTATGTGAGTATATATATGTACCTGTCACCCACACAATGCATTCCTCTTGCAGACCAAGTAGAATCATACCCTAGACAAGAACTTGAGCCAATATATTAATCTGTTCTAATTGAAAATAAATATAACTGTAACTTTCTTTATATACTTTCTCTATATAATATAATTTCTATTCTATGTGTCCTCTATGTGCTTTGTACATAGAAGACTGGGGGTTACGAGCCAAATTATATACTTTTCTTATGTATAAATCATGTAAAATCATTTCTTAATATAATATTGGATAGATTCTTTTAAATAAAATATGTAAGTAATAAATAGTTGCGCACGTCCTAGTGGGACGTGGCGTAGCAGGTTGTAATTTTAAATCAGATTGACAATGTCTTAGGAAGACGAAAGACGTCACTCTCAATTGAATGAACAACCTAACGAGTAGTAAAAAGTGTTTTTAATTTCATTCCGACAAAAATTAATGTTTTTAATTTCTCCACACTTAATTTCAATTTTAATTTTAATTTTTGACATATTGCTAAACATTTCGTTGACATTGTATATTATTTTGTGATTTGACTTAAATTATTGATATTTTGTATTGATTCCCATTTGTGTTTTTGTTTTCCGACAGTTTTTTGTTCTTATCTTGCTCCAGCAGTGTTTGTCGATGAGAAATTTGATTTGTATGTTTTTTTTGTATATTTTCAAACATGTTAAAGGCTCACGCCATGTATTTGTAAATAAATAAATAAAAAGATTGCTTATGACACCCTAAATGTCTTTTTCTAATTTCATTCTTATACCCTGAGTGAAATTGGGTTTTAAGCTTGTATCATAATAATAAGGATGGTTTTAAGATATGAGTATGTATTTTTTTTTATATTATCAACTTATCTGTGTAAAATATAATATTAAATTCGTTATGATAAACAAAAAGAAAAGCAGGTACTCGTGCAGGCTTTATGTTAAAAAAAATAAGTTATTTGGTTTTTGGTTTTGTTTGATACCTTTAAAAAAAATCTTTCTGAAATAATTTTATTATTTTTTCACTAATTAATGAGCGAATCCGAGTAGATTCTGACGTATAAGATAAAAAAATCAGATATTCTTTTTATGTTTTCTATGTACCTACTAGTTTCTTTATAAATCTATTAAATTCGTCAATTTTTCATAATATCAAATTTCTCTTTTTGTGTTTGGTTTCAGAACTAAACTATTTATATATTACATACCTTCTTACATATACAAAAAACATTGGATGATAAAGATACTTTCTTATTTATTTATTTTATTCTTCTTGCACATCATCATACACATAACAAAATCAAGAAAGCAGTGTACTTAAAAAAAATTATGTGATATGCAGTGGCGAGATTATCAGTTTATAGTGACTTCTTCCATCTAACCACGAGACCACAAATACCTTGTGAAATTTCAGGTGTAGGTACATTTAAACATAATATAGAGAATATATTTTAAAATAGATCATACAGGAAGGAAATAATGAAACAATATTTCACCGCATTCTCTGAAATAATTCAACTTCCGTCATCGGGAGAACATAAGTGCATGCGGGTTGATATTATCAGAATACTGGAAATAATAGGTTTATATTCTATGTGAAACACAACCAGTATAAAGTCACTACTTGAAAAGTTTTATAGCATCATGCAGTTAGTTACTTTGCACTGTGTCTGTCTGTCTCCTTACCGTTACTGCAAAGAGATTTAGGTAGGTAGACGGTACTTACGTTGCGGATGCATTTGAATAGATTTAACCTTTGAAATAAGTACCGACCTGCATGCTGAATGTTTTATTATTAAGGATATCCTTTGTAAGAAAATTCATAATGTACAGGCTTATTAGTTTGAAATTCTACCACCGGTATCTCTAGCAGTAGGTGTGCGATGATTTCAATACTATTTTTGTCTATGCATTTAAACTTTTAGTTTAACAAGACTGTAGAATATTCTGTAATGAGAGAGGATAATAAAAATGGCTGATTTTCAGTATAAAATGTTCACGCGACAGTTACTACTTAATATTAATTTATCTCATAACTTTGAATCTCGTTAATTCATTACAACCACAAAGGAAAATTCACATAATAAATATATAACATTCTGTTATATTAATACATAACATTCGACCTTTTGAACATCATGTTCGCCTGATACCTGTAAATGACTCAATACAATTTGAGAATACCATTGAAGTAATTCAACAGTCCAATTAATATTACAAATACTTTACCATAATAACCTTATCAACGGCATTTCCCAAGAATTATTGTTTCCAACCAGACTACAAAGTACCTAAGTTCATAATAAGTAAGAGTAGTTTCACGTATTAATTTCTCTCGTACACACTTATAATTTAGTATGGGTATACAAATAATAATATTACTACTCTCTTCCACTTCTGATCTCCTGGTATGCTTGACTTTACTATATATAGTTTGACTCCATTACTTTGTTGTTAAACTATTATTACAGTAGTGGTATTACAGACCAAACGCAATTTGTACTTGTTTAGTAGTAATTATTTATTGTGATGAGTAGGTATCTCTTAAGTTTAATCCTTTACTTGTTATACTCTCCTGATATTTCATACATTCTACTTTTTCATGAAAGAGACAACAAAAAGTTAGTACAACAAAAATAACACTTCTTTTAAGCCTATTCCCACCTCCAGAGATGGGGCTTGGCTGAGAGCACGGCGTGTGACTGTGGAGAGGAGCAAGACACTGGACACCTGACATGCCCAATGGTTCCCAGTCAGTGTCACTGGGAGGAATTCGTGGGACGAACTCACCTAGGGGGAGCTGCAAGAGAGGTCGTTGCTTTCTGGGAGGGAATGGGAGTGTAGATGTGAATTTGGTGTTTTTGTTGCTGACCGACACGAAAAGAAGAAGAAGAAGAAGCCTATTCCCGCTTGCTCCTGTATGAAAAACTCCTCCATTTTTTCCGTATTCTTCCGATCAGTTTATTTCAATATATTTAAGTTTTCTTTATAAATTGCGGTCTATTTTGATTAAAAAAAATGTTTTGGGTTATTTGGCCGTAGTATCGTGGGCTTTGGCCCTTGCCCAGTCGTGAAAACCTAAGATTTTACAAAAAAAAATAACTTCCTTTTCTTCTTCCTGTGTCATGGCAGGTCCCTCCGACGTTGCCGATCACTCCGGTAAAAATATCTCTGTCATGTGCAGCTCCGATTAGGTCATCCACTGCCATCATTCCGGTCCACTCTTTAACATCTTCCAGCCAACCATTAAGCAGTAGAGTAGGTATGTAGATAATCGAGTTTATTTTTACCATACTGTTGCATCTATGTATTGTGGAGTAGGAAGAGAGGATTGAACACCTATCCAACATAACCTAAAACATTTCATCCACTTGATTCATTTTTATGCAGTGTATAAGACATGTACCATGATTTATCTTACAACTCAATTGTACTCAATAATTTGATCCACATTTAAGCCTTCTTACGACCCCCATTTTCACACACAGGCATGTTATAATTATGGTCTCTTTAATATCAAAAAAAGAGTGTTATGATTCATAATCAAGGGCTTTTTTTGACCAGGTCAAATTTATTTTCAGTAATAATAATATTACTATGTTTACTAAACGAAGAAGAACTGAAATATGAAAGAAAAAACAAGTTTATTTTATTGTTTTCACCTGTAATTTGTAAAAAAAATACGTTGGAAATAATATTTTACATTCCACCGCAGGTAGAACTCGGTTATGTCCTGATTATGAATGCGAATTTAAGTAGGAAATGACATTCAAAATTTTCGCTTAAGATAAGTGCCTTATAATTTATGGGGTGCAATAAGGTAAAGTTGGCGGCTTGGTAACCCAATTTGGAAACAAATTGCCGGCGGAATTTTAAAACCTGAAATTTTTGATAATAAAATATATTTTGGAAAAATTGTACAAAAAATACTAGTCAGTTGCAAGTCTTTGTGGAAAGTGTCTCCTACTTGTTCGTGTTATATTCGAGTATTTTGTAAATGGTGGTTTTAGACACATTATATTTTTAGCATTATTGACAATTTAAACACATTGAATTAGTTCCAAACTAACTTAATCATGAATTTTGTATTATGGGTTCTGACGCGACGATATACTTTATACAATACACTAAACACATATACACGTAACACCCGGATCCAGAATAATATTAAATAGGTCAATCTTCATTTTACATACTCCAGCTGGCCATCGAACTCGGGACTTCATGACTCAAAGGCAAGATCGTTGCTTTCGCGCTACTCTGGTAATCAAATAAAAGAGCATTCAGTTCTCGAAATGGAAAAAAAGGAGTGTCCTAAAATAAAAATAATATTTTAATTTTAGAACACTATAAAAAATAATACCCGAGGGCAGGAGACCGTTAGGCAGACCAAGACAAAGATTGTTAGATAACATCAACCGAGATCTGGAGGAGCTCAATGCTAAAGACGACTGGCAGTCCATTGCTCAGGATAGAAAGGCTTGGAGATCTATTGTTTCGGAGGCAAAGGTCCTTCAAGGGCTGTTCGGCCATCGGAAGTAAGTAAGTATAAAAAATAATAATGAGGTTATGACATCCATTCTGAATATCTCTCTGGAAGGGATCAATCTGTGTGAATTGTACATAATTATATACGTTATCACACACTCAGAAGACAGATGTATTTTCATCTTATGAATTAATCCGTTGATAACTCAAGCGATAATGCAGTAATGGCATTGTTGACATTTTTATAAATATTTAATATACATACCTATGTATCTACAATTTATTTTATCATCATCATCATCATCGCCCTCAACGCTCCTCTCGAGAGCACAGGGCAGAAAGCAGCCTCCTCCATTCAGAGCGTCTCTGCGCCAATTGCGTCCCCTCTTTCCACGACATTCCTTGCGCTCTGATATCGTTGTCATAGGAACGGTGTATTGTGAAAGAGGGATGCCCGGGCCGACGGAATCCCTGCGGACGGAAGAACAATTTTTTTATATGAGATTAAATATTGCAATGATTAATCGTATTTATTAAACTTAAAAAAGTAGCCCTTTACCTATTCAATAACGAGCCCTGCTCAATTTTGAGAGTGAAATATATTATTTTATAGAAAATTGTACCATAAAAACATGCATGTGTGAGGAATATGAATAAATACTATAATTTCGTATTTATAAATATACGATGATCACGAATATTCTAATAAGAAACGATGAAATAAAACTTTTCATTCATATATTCGTATTTTCTGTAATTGAATTAGCACGTTGTGACGTCGCTAGGCGCTATGTTGTATTGGCACACATTTCACTTTTAGTTCCTACTGTTTGTAGCGGCTGATGATGTCACACAGTGCTCCACCACGAGTGGACCTTTTTGCGGTGAAGTGCGAAAATTGCCTTTTCAAATGGTGATAAAATCCTTAAAAATGTACCTACATATAAAAATATAAAAAGTACTATTTTTTGAGCTAAAAATTTTTTTTTATGATAGTTGACCAAAAAGAGCACTGTTCTTTCGTCCGCAAGGCTTCCGTCAGCCCGGGCGTGCTTCTTTCACAATACACTGTTCCTATAACAACGACATCAGAGTGCAGGGAATGAAGAAGTGACGCGATTGGCACAGAGACGCTCTGAATAGAGGAAGCTGATTTCTGCCGTGTGCTCCCGAGAGGAGCGTCGAGGGCGATGTTGATAATGGTGTATAATATAATTTCATTAGAGAATATTTCAATATGAAATTTTTTAACGTCGCGTCATTTCGAAGCTTTTCTCAGTTCTACTAGGCAAAATACAGATTAAATTATTTCTACTAGGGTCCCAGATGTTGAAACAAGCTGCCTCTGTGTCTGTGAGAGGAGGTGAATGGAGAGAGGTTTAAAAGAGGGCTGAAGACACACCTTTTTGCTGGGAGTTTCGGGTGATGGATACGATATACAGCGCCCTTGAGGTCATGTTATGAGTAAACGGCGCTTTACAAATTGTCCATATATATATATAGGTATATATATATTTATATATATATAAACACGAATTTAATAATTCAAAGAATAGGCAAGTAGATAGAAATATAGAAATATAGAAATGTTGGAATTGCTTTCATCACGTACGTAATTGTATATTCTTGGTATGCCGCCATTAAAATGTGGGTAAATATTATTCTCGTTTGATAAATAGATAGATATGTACCTAGTTGCAAAATGATAGTTTGTACGAGATATTTGCCTAGGCAAACTTCAGTTATTATTGGTACTTTGTCTATTACCGTGGGAATTGTATTAGATCGGTAATGAACCTGGTATTTTGACAACCTACACCTACAGGCAACTATAGCAAGTGTTTTAAAGTTAAGATCCGTAAACTACAAATAAACGAGTAAAGCAATGAAAAATGACGCAGAATAAATATGCAGGTCATCCTCACTGTGCAATAAAAAACGACATTCAAGATGGGTGGTTGCTCCAGCCATGGTATTGATTTATGAGAGAGTGGTTGCCTTATCGCTGAGATTATTGAATTAAAGCAATATTTATTTATTTATTTAATTTTTTGCGCATTATCAGTCATAAAACAAGATCAGCAAATCTATTTATGTACATTAAAAATTTGATGATAATATATTATGTTATGCAGTGGTGAGATAAGCAATTAATAAGTGCATTCTTCCATTTAACCACAAAATGATGTCCTCTGTATCACCCGTAGATATCAATACATTCTTCATCTTCCTGTGCCATGTCAGATCCTCCCGACGTTGGCGATCACTCCAGTGAAAACCTCACTGTCCTGTGCTGCTCTGAACAGGTCATCTACTGTCCTCATTTTGGTTCACTCTCTAATGCTCAGCCAGGACATCTGCTTTCTGCCAACTCCCCGTTATCCCTCTATCTATCTATCTCAATACATTACAAAAAGGAAATTTCCAAACAAATACATACCTTCTAAGAGTTGGTCTCTCAATCTTTTCCGTAAATTTTCGAGTGCGGGCAGTGTTCGAAAAAAAATAATGAAATTTTACATTTTGAATTCAGAGAGTAGGTTATCCATCCGTACTGAGTGTTTTAATCCTTTTGTTGGTTCAGAAAGGACGGTTTTCTTGTTTTTTACATGCAGCTGGTCTGCTGGGAATCTCACTTGTGAGACATGCCATAATATTAAAATAAATTATAAATGGATAATATCTCCAGAGAAATACCAAATTCGCATACCAAAAATTTCGAAGGATTATACATATTGAAATCTTGTTTCTTACAGCTGAATAATTTCTTTATACTATTAACAATATACCTACTATAGCTCCTACCCGTTTAATGTATTATGCTCTTGAAAGTCAGGAGATAAAAAGGAAAATTCTTTACAAAATAATCCAATCTTATAAAATAAAGTTTATTTGTGCACTTGTATATATTCGAAAACTCAAATTCACTTTTTTTTTCAATTCAATACAATTCATTTTTGTGATATTAAGTATTAATTCTATATTGTATCATTTGTAACTTGTTTTTTTTTTAATATCGCTATTGGTACCTAGATTTCGGCAAACTTTTGCCATCTACGAATGAAACAATACTTCGAAATAGTATTGCAATGTATGCAAAGAAAAAGTTATTAGCAGCTGATAACGGGAACCTTTGTGTGATGCTCAGTTCTTCGTAATGTTTTTTTTTCTTTAGGCGGTCCATGATTACCTACTGTGGAATTCTTCTCTAGGCCACATCTCAAAATCGTAGGTATATTTTCTATCATTTTCCTAGACTTACATAATATATAATCTAAATCATAATATGAAAAAGCTA
This sequence comes from Athripsodes cinereus, assembly GCA_947579605.1. Classification (NCBI taxonomy): domain Eukaryota; kingdom Metazoa; phylum Arthropoda; class Insecta; order Trichoptera; family Leptoceridae; genus Athripsodes; species Athripsodes cinereus. Next base: position 17,806,122 of record OX388324.1, read on the forward strand.
GTAGATTACCTAATAACTTAATATTTTTCAATAATATAAAACAACACTGTTTTTTGTTTTGCTTTAATGTATACAAAGTATACCACGATTATGCTTAGCGCTTTCACCAATAAATTGGCATTATCAGGGCGGAGTACATATAAACTTATTAAATTATTTCTTTAAATTTACATTAATTGACCGAGTCCAAAATCTCCACATCGGTCCGCGGAAAACCTATATAAGACTTTGTTCGTTTGGTAAACAACCAAATAATGCAAGAATAGTATCTCTTCAAACCTTTGCAAATCCAAAACCTTGAATCTAGAGATAGAAAAGTTGAATATTTTTGTTATCAATTTTTAAAAGTATTTCCTGAGCAACGCCCGGTTTAAGAACTAGCGATACTTACCAATATATAATAAAATTCTCTCACAACAATAAAGAATCGGCAGGTTGAGCGATTTCAAGTGAGCAAAGTAAGCTAAACGTTACACATGCATACAATATAATGGTACCTACATAATATTATTATATATAGTATCCATACATCTACCCTGTGTTATTGTTAAGCGGACATTTTAAGTACAGCTTCTGAAAGCATAATGCTACTTGTATATTGTACAGGATATGTGTATATAATAGTCTTCATAAATATATTATATGTAAATAGGTAGATACATGCCCTTGTGTCATTTACAGTTGACACACAGAGTGTTTTGTTACTAAAAGCACGCCGTTTATCCAAAAGGTTTAAGACGACCTGGATATATCTCTTGTACGATACATTTTGCTACGATTACACAATCAGAGTATCAAGAGTACTAATGAAATAGATTCAATTTTCTCAATTTGGAATTTTTTCGGGAGATTTAATTCCACCTAATACTTTTGAGGGAGTGTCATTGGGAGACTGTATAAGGAATATATATGTTTGTGAGGCTCTCAAGGTGGAACCAGTACTCCTGCATATAGAGAGGTCACAGTTGTGATGGTTCATCACGTGCTTCGCGTGCCAGAAGCCAGACTACCACTTAGATCTTTAGAGGCTGTGGAAGAGGGAAGAAGACAGGCCCTAGAAGAAGAAGCTGGCAAGGGCAGGTGTCAAACATGTGTGTTGAAAGACTCGGTTCGGAGTGGCCATAGGTCCTGGAAGCAGTGGTAGACAGGGATCTCTGGAGGGGGTACCTAGGCGCAAAAAAAAAATGGGCCCCGAACTAACTAGGATAGGGGGAAGAAGATGTATTTATGTATTTTTGAAAGCGTATTTTGATGATCAAGAGAAGAACAAAATGCAGTCAAATTCTAAAGCATATTCATGTCTCTCATCTTCCATATCACAGATGCTACATTTTTTTTATTGAATGCAATGAATCACAGCATAATCATTACATGTTCATTCTATCAGATCACCAATATTATTTTAAGACACTGAGTTTCTGAGTTCATGTATTTCATAGACATACCGTATAGAATATTATTCTAAATTAAAAATTGGTTTTAAAAAGCATATAATTTTTCATTAAATTGTCCATCTAATATACTGAATCGTTTAGAAACAGAATACCCTGTATCTAAGAAGAATTATGTTGTACCCTATGTAGATAGCATCGATGTATTGAATGGGAAATATACCAAAATACAATATACATACAATGCAAGTTCAGTGGAAAGAGGAGATAATAAATCGGTATTAGTCATAAATTCATGCGATACTTGACTTAATCCTGCTTAGGAATTCATCGTATTTTACTTGTACGTACCAAGCATATTACGTATATTATATTTTATCAATAATTTGAATATCGCTTCGCAATGAGAGAATTTCATTCAAAATCCATTGAACTGAATAATCAAGCAGTATTTTGATATGCTCCATTGGAGTTTTCGAAATAGAACAAGTGTCCTGCTCTTTTTTTGCAATATTTAAATATTCTGTAAAAGTCAGGTGTTCACATGAGTGTAGTTTAAAAGATTCCCACGATGGCGGTTTTAGCCATTCTCTTGTTCAGGCCTGCCCAATGGCCCACCCGTGAGGACAATTTTGATTTGAATGAACAGATAAAGAGGAGTCTATGACTCCTGAAATATCCGGGTACGAGGTGGGTCTCTTTTCAATGTCTTCTGAATCTTATGTATCTATTGAGTTGGTGCATATGCACGTAAAGTTATACGCCATCAAAGAAAATTACCATTAAAATATGCAAAAATCTACAAAGATAGTCGAAATATGGAAATGTATATTTGATTATACAATTGCATGTAATTCGGAATCTTTAGGATTAATATTTTATCTACATTTATACCGACTGTTTACCTAAATAATGGCGCTAGTAGTGTGTTTCTAAATCGTAAGAACGAGATAGGTATTTATATAAGAACTTAGACTATCACGCCCCTACATTCCCCGACACCCGGGAGGAGAAAACGGCCACCCCGAGGCTAGGTTACATAGCAGCGTGATTGGAATATATAAAAATAAAAAGGAAGTTACAAAATACTTACTCGGCTGTACTAATTTACTTTAAATCTTATTGCTCACAATTGAGCCTTTGGCAAGTTTATCCAGGGGTAAGTTCACACTAGGGCGGAAGGAAAAACAAATTGTTAGGTATATAATATGTTGGATTTATTCAGATCACATAAGCAGAACGAACAATGAGAGATTATCAATATATATGGTAAGTAATATTATCCAAATGATACTCTTTCACACAACAAGCATACTCAATGACTTACAAGTATTACAGTATTATGAATATCAAAATAGTAAGAATTGTAATTTGAATCTATTTTCGAGGCGGGGAACACTGTTGAGTAAAGGAAAGATCTTACTGGTTTTTGGAATCGGCTGAGAAATATCCACTCCTTGAGGTGAATTTCGGAGTCTTTCCACCACAAAGCCTAGGGACGAAACCTTTAAGCGACGGTGGCGAAGGCTCCGAAGATCTGGGGTCTTCCAGTAGAAGGTTTCTACTAATAGTTCACGCACAGAATGGAGGCGAGATGACAAATGCTCAGGACGTCTTTACAGTTCGTAAGGTTCTTACGACAACGGTTATGCCTTTCAGTCGGGTTTAAAGCGTTGTAAACTAGATAATTTTACATTAGAATAACACTGGTCCACGAACTCTTATTGCATATAACACCGGCTTGATTATTAATAACTGAATGAGACTTTAAGAGATATGTTAACGGCGATTCACCAAAATACTATTCAGAATTTCATTTATGGTTTCGGAGAGTTTAAATCCATTACAGGGACTTTAAACAAAACTTTCTAGACTTTAACTTTGTTACACCAGAGGCGCGTAAAGAAATAAAGACACGCGGTCCTCGGGAGATGCTTTCTGCTTCAGATTGGAAAACGAACTGCTCTCAAAATGGCGATGCGTTTATAGCGTCATTGTAACGGTTTTATGCTATCATCACGTACTGACATTGGTTGGTGAGTATACATTTCACGACATGTTCACTTTTTTACAAAACAACTGAATGAACTATGGAACAAATACTATTATGATTATATTAATTATATGAAGTACACTAAGGAATATTATTTATGAGAGTCCATTTGAAGTACTCAGCCCAAAAGGGCTGAGAGCCCTGGCGAGGCCAGCGAAGAATGTTTATTTCGCGACTCTCAGAATGCAACTGACTAATGAACGCGCGAATAGCAAGCCCTCGTGGCCGAATCGCATCTTTCTCAACCGTTATTTTACCAGGACAAAATCGTATGATCTTTGCATCGTCCAATCAGAACACAGCGACAGAAACATACGAGTCGCGTCGCAAGGACATTTGGTCCCGTGATTTGATGGGGAATTTCGGAACGGCCAAAATTATTATTATTATTTCAAATGACCAAGTATAGAAACGAAAGATAGTACAAAATTCTCCCGTCAAGTTAATTAGTTTTATCATCTCTACGTCGCTACACGACACTACCCTCTCCCTAGGGAGCGAGTCGCTTGCGCGACGAGCGCAACGATGGGCACAGGACAAGTAAATCAGAAGGGGTACCTAAGGAAAATGGTTATGACTCAGCTTGACTCCAATCCAGCGAAGCATTTACATGATAAGTTAAAGAAATCTTGCTAGTTTATGACTACTACTGACTTAATTCAAAACGAACATACCATTTTGGTAAATAACTAAGATAATAAATTGTTCACCCTATGACATCAGTACATTAAGATACATCTGTTAGGTAATATGGTAACCACGGACAAATCAGATACACAAAACATAAACAACATCTCCACAACTTCTTACAACTATCACCCACTTCTTCAAAGGGGTTGTGACATAGTCACTCATTAAATGGCTCCTACTTAACATCACCTGGCTTAAGCCACTATTGTTTCGAATGCTCGGGTAGTTCAATTAAGTTGAGCGCCCTCACTCTACCGCGTCACAAGGACAAAAGTACTACTACAAGGTACTCAATTTCATCAAGATTGGGAGTATGGCTTCTACTACTTAACTACTCTTCCTGAAATCATCCACTATTAATTGCTCAATCAACTTAACATTTTCCAGTAGAACCATACAATTCCCGTACTTAGACACAATGTCGAAGTATATTCTGGCTACTACACCACATTTCAACCTATCTACACAGGTTCTTGTATTGCTTTAACGACCATATTAAGACGTTCCAGTCTTGCAGTCTAATGCAACAATTACAACATATTTTGTCGGCCACCGTTACTTAACAACATTACAACGTGGTCGACCTCTCACAAAACTTAAAAATAACAATTACATCTCCTCCAATCCTTTTACAATTTCTAGACAATATTCAGAACTTCTCCACCTACGAACCTCAAGTTATGAGTAGTTCTATCATTATTTCTTTAAAACTTGTAAAACACTGGCTCAAAACTCGCATGGAGTTAGGCATTATTACAATTATTACAACATATGTGTGTGTGCATGTGTGTTTTGTGTGCATGTGTGTTTGTGTTTGCTTGTGTTTGCGCGCGCGTGTGTGTGTGTGTGTGTGTGTGTGATAATGGACAACAACAATAATATAATTTTTTAACCGTGCAATAAGTATACTAATGCAGTGGGCAATTCTTAAATTTAAAACAAGGCAAAGCTCTGTTAACATAAGTACATATAAGAAACTAATACTTTCATGAATAATTAGCATATGTTTAATGCTTTTACATGGTGTAATAATAAAAAAATCTAAATGCAGCAAAAAGTTATACCTCTTCAATTGAACAAAATTTTGGTACAATAAGAAATCATTATGGATGTTAAGGTTAGTAAAAAATGATCAGTATACAAGTCATTCAAAGGGTAAAGTAATTATCTCAGAAAAGCTTGATGGAAGATAACATTTTACTTCTGAACACTATTCAGACCAAACACAGTCATGACAAGTCGAACAGATGTTAAAAGACCAAGGCGAAAGTTTTTCATTTGGGTCAGTAGAAAAACTTTTACATAAGTTGCTCAACCTTTCACGACAATATCCAGCATTTAACAGTAATTTATTTATACATAATATACAACATTTCTATTTTGTTTGACATTATGACAATCGAGCTTGTGAGGAACTGGCACTTTTATTATTATTTTCAAAAACAGGCCTTGCGAGATACTTGGTGACATTATTTAAATTCTTGCTGTAAACTTGATTTAGGTATCTCGTTATTCACTTTTACACTCTTAACACTAACACTTAAGGTGGTTAATCAGTACCTCACAGCTAGAGTACATTACAAAGTATTTAATTACAATACAAAATTTGCTTAAATTAATTGTTCAATTAAAGGGTTTCAACATCAGGATTTTAAAAAAGAAAAAAAGTAATATGAAATTATTTTGCTTCCATACAAATCGGGGGAATTGAAATCTCAGCCTGGCAGAAATCAACACTCACAAAAGTATAGGAAAGTTTTTTTTTTTTTTACTCAGGTAGTTAGAAGAATTACAAAATTGTATTTCTCGGACATGGAAAAAACATATAGGAAATAAAATATGGCAAGGACAAGAGAGACTACTGATTGGTAACTGGAGTGTCCAACTTTAAGATATCTTTTATATGATATCGGCCTTCGTACTTTCCTTCTGGGGTTTCCAGTTCGTAAACAGTTTTAGAAATTCGTTTCTTGACACGTCGTAACATGAAACGAGGAGCTAATTTGGCAGAAAAATATTTAGCAGCATTGCTCTGAACGAAACTTCTCCTCCAAACCAAGTCTTTGGATTGATTCTCTATCAGTCCAGGTAATGAAGAAGCCATTTCGACACAAAAATTATTGGTCGTGAAAAGGTTAAAAATAGATTGTCGGCTGTGAAAAGGTTAAAAGGGAAATACTGTTGATTCTTACATTTGAAATGGAAAAAAAAAATTTTTGTCGGGATTGCAAAGTGTCGGTATTTCAGACTGTCGAGATTCCAATCTGTCTAGATTTTAATTTGCAGATTTTTAAAATTGTCGATATTACAATTGTCGACATTACAAATTGTCGATATTTCAATCTGTCGAGATTTCGATCAGAGTCTACATTGCGTGACGTCATTGTTAGGTATATTCAACGTGACGCACTTTTACAATAACACGACTATATAGAATGTTAGAATATTATTACTTCGTTATAATTTTATGGAACAAAACTTATCTATACAAACACTGAAAATCATTTACATGTATCACATTAGAATATCAGTCACATATATTGACCAAATTACAGTACAAATATTGTTATAACCATGGCTTATCCAACATATAACAACCTCAACAATTGCTTTTAATTGGGATTTTGATTGAAATCAAATTTTACCAATATCACGGACGAGTCAACCACTTTTATCACGCCCCTACATTCCCCGACACCCGGGAGGAGAAAACGGCCACCCCGAGGCTAGGTTACATAGCAGCGTGATTGGAATATATAAAAATAAAAAGGAAGTTACAAAATACTTACTCGGCTGTTACTAATTTACTTTAAATCTTATTGCTCACAATTGAGCCTTTGGCAAGTTTATCCAGGGGTAAGTTCACACTAGGGCGGAAGGAAAAACAAATTGTTAGGTATATAATATGTTGGATTTATTCAGATCACATAAGCAGAACGAACAATGAGAGATTATCAATATATATGGTAAGTAATATTATCCAAATGATACTCTTTCACACAACAAGCATACTCAATGACTTACAAGTATTACAGTATTATGAATATCAAAATAGTAAGAATTGTAATTTGAATCTATTTTCGAGGCGGGGAACACTGTTGAGTAAAGGAAAGATCTTACTGGTTTTTGGAATCGGCTGAGAAATATCCACTCCTTGAGGTGAATTTCGGAGTCTTTCCACCACAAAGCCTAGGGACGAAACCTTTAAGCGACGGTGGCGAAGGCTCCGAAGATCTGGGGTCTTCCAGTAGAAGGTTTCTACTAATAGTTCACGCACAGAATGGAGGCGAGATGACAAATGCTCAGGACGTCTTTACAGTTCGTAAGGTTCTTACGACAACGGTTATGCCTTTCAGTCGGGTTTAAAGCGTTGTAAACTAGATAATTTTACATTAGAATAACACTGGTCCACGAACTCTTATTGCATATAACACCGGCTTGATTATTAATAACTGAATGAGACTTTAAGAGATATGTTAACGGCGATTCACCAAAATACTATTCAGAATTTCATTTATGGTTTCGGAGAGTTTAAATCCATTACAGGGACTTTAAACAAAACTTTCTAGACTTTAACTTTGTTACACCAGAGGCGCGTAAAGAAATAAAGACACGCGGTCCTCGGGAGATGCTTTCTGCTTCAGATTGGAAAACGAACTGCTCTCAAAATGGCGATGCGTTTATAGCGTCATTGTAACGGTTTTATGCTATCATCACGTACTGACATTGGTTGGTGAGTATACATTTCACGACATGTTCACTTTTTTACAAAACAACTGAATGAACTATGGAACAAATACTATTATGATTATATTAATTATATGAAGTACACTAAGGAATATTATTTATGAGAGTCCATTTGAAGTACTCAGCCCAAAAGGGCTGAGAGCCCTGGCGAGGCCAGCGAAGAATGTTTATTTCGCGACTCTCAGAATGCAACTGACTAATGAACGCGCGAATAGCAAGCCCTCGTGGCCGAATCGCATCTTTCTCAACCGTTATTTTACCAGGACAAAATCGTATGATCTTTGCATCGTCCAATCAGAACACAGCGACAGAAACATACGAGTCGCGTCGCAAGGACATTTGGTCCCGTGATTTGATGGGGAATTTCGGAACGGCCAAAATTATTATTATTATTTCAAATGACCAAGTATAGAAACGAAAGATAGTACAAAATTCTCCCGTCAAGTTAATTAGTTTTATCATCTCTACGTCGCTACACGACAAGACGCAGTATAGTTACGGTATGTACCAGAACTATGGCGCGCGGCGACAAAGTCCATTGTTTGCCTGCTTCTATCAATTCATTATTCTATGGTCTAGTCCAGTGATCGGCAAACTTATTCGCCAAAGAGCCAAATATGTAGGTACATTTTTTTTTTGTTTTTAAAGTTATATCTGGGTTTTTGTTATAAACACAAATACAACCTTGTACACCTTTCACACTAAGCTACATTAGATACACTGATAAAAAAAAATGAGAGCCAAATCTGTTTATTAATTTAGTAAACCTTTATTTTTATTTCAGACCTTCGCTAATTTAGGGAAATTAGGAATTATGTATGGTGAAATTCTTTTTAATTGTAACGAATTTGTAAAACTTTATTTTCTAATTTCACATTTTCTTATTTTTCGTTCTCTAACTAATTTGACTCTAGGCTAGGCCGTGAGAGCCGCATTCACGGGGCCAAAGAGCCACATGCGGCTCCGGAGCCGCACTTTGCCGACCACTGGTCTACTCGATGCTGTTATTTGAGTTCATTGGCGGCGTGTGAAACTTTTCTTTGTAAAATGACAACTTTTTTTTTAAAGGGCAGCGCCCGCTACATTCCTCGTGCTGTACCTGGAGATATGTATCTCCATAACGACACACACATGCACAAACAGGATTTAATGTCGCATTAAAGCGAGAAATGCTGCCCCGAGGGAGCACTCTAGATTTAGCGGCCACACACCAAAAAATTTGGTGCAAAAAGGGAAGGGAAGAAATGGGAATATATGCCTTCTTCTCTATGCAGTATCGCCAGTTACTTGAAGGGGATATTTGGCTACCAAAGAAAGTACAGAAGTTTTTGAAGGCGAAAAAGTTTTTCCTTGTTGCCACTAAGTCCGCATGTCCTTCAGGTCCAGAGGATGGACCACGAACAGCAATTACTACTACTATTATTTCTAAACTATCATGGCATATCTCACAGGTGTGGTAACCATGAGACCAGCTACATGGAATAAACATGCACTCTTCGTGCCAACAAAAAATGAAGACGTTCATTATAGATGGAAAACCACATCGATAAATTCACGATGTAAAATGTCTTTATTTTTTGACCTGACTTTTACAGGACAGTCCAAAACTCACGAAAATGAGTGGGAGACCATTACTTAGCCGGGTATTCTGCGGAAAAAAAATATTTTCAATTTTTTAGGCATAGAAAGGTGAATAAGATAATCAACTCTTAAGTGATAAAATTATTACAGTTACTTCCAATATGGCGTGATTATACTTTTTCTATAAAATTTTACACAATTTAATATTTAACAAACTGATTTCTTACCTAAATTAAATACAAAGCTTTACCTGTAATTCATACGTGAAATTTGACAAACAGGTTAAATCAATCGTCAATTTGCATTCATCCATTCGAAGACTAAATACCTATATGACACTGTCAAAAAATAGCGCTCGGTTGATTTTTTTTTACATTACAGTTGCAGTTCCAGTAGAAATATAAAACAATATTACATATCTTCACGTACCGTCACTGCATTATTCTATGATATTTGAATGAATCTAGCTAACCATTGAGTGTTTTCTTGCCGCACTACACGAATGGAGTTCTACAAACACACCCCTATAAAAGACGTAGATACCTTTATTATACTCTTCTACATAACATATAAAGCTTAATTTAACTAACAAATCTAATTTAATTTTTTTACTCCTTCAGAAACTGAAATATATCTATCTATATACCATTACAGCATTTTCTTCTTGTGGAGTAGCCAGCAGACAAGATGTAGGTATGTTATTAATAAACATGCAAGCCGTCCTTTCCAAGGCTGCAAACTATTGCTGAATTTAAGATGTACCTAAAGTTTCTTTATTTTTTTCGAACACGTGCTTTTTATTGCGCACTCGAAAACTTAAGCTCAAATGCTTCAACAACCAGCCTGATATAATTTAATTTAATTCTAAAAAAAAAGAAGATATATCTGGGTTTTTTGTTATAAACCCAAATACAACCTATATTTTGATATTTTCTTTTGTGTGTAGCTTAAACATGTTGAAAATATTGTTTGGTATATTATGATTATATAGTAGGTATCTAGTTGTTGCTATCTCATTCGCTGTGTCGGTGTTTAGGTATCGAAATAAATTAAACAAGCGTTTTATTCTACTAATAATTTATTCGATGAGAGAGACGTCTTTCGTCTTATAAGGACAAGACGAAAGACGTCTCTCTCATCGAATAAATCAATAAAACGCTTGTTTTATTTATTTCGTTATTATCTCAACTGCTCACCTAAATTATTTTACATAAATATTATTCCAAATTATTTTAATTTTGGGCGAGGTTTTTAGAGAAAACAAATTTGGCATAATGTGTAATTGCATAATTTGTTATCAAAATATCTGCACATACCTCTACCTTACTGAGCACTTTCTTTTTTTATTTTATCATGCTTTTGACATATTTTTTTTTCAGAGAGACACTATCATTTTTACCAGCCATAAATCTTTCATCGTGGTACTGAGTATATTGACATTTTCACTTTTTGAAACTAGATACGTGTTTGAAATTTGATATCCACTCCAGTGATCAGGCTACGCCGCAACGAGAGAGAAAGAGAGGCAGAAATTGCGATATTCTTTTTCGTATGATATCCTGATACCCGCACTCTAAAAAAGGTTTATTTTGAATTGTAATAATCCTGAATTTTTATAATTCATGACTTGGCGGTATTTTTTAGCGTAACTTAATATTTTTATTTCTAAAATAACTGATCTTCGCTATCTTTTGGTAATCCATACTTTGTCAGTTAAACCTTGTATGATAAAAATATTATTGAAAAATGTAGATAAAATTTTATGTCAACTTTTTCGATCTTTTGTTAAATACAAGTGCTTTTGCTATTATTTTATACGGCTATCAACTTCATTCTTTGATCGACCATCCCGAATGTTCTTACATCCGAAGAAGAAAAACTCTTTTGCGCTCTTCATCGCAACTTATTACATTAATTTGATTTTTTTTCGGACTACTACCATAACCTTTGTTAGTTTTCATGTTAATTGAAGAAAATTGAAGAAAGATCCACCACACACCCGGATACCTCAGGAGACGTTAACTCCTACTTATCCGCACATTCAAACCAAAATTGTCCTCATGGGCGGGTCATTGGGGAGGCCTGAAGGGCCGACCGGCCAAAAACCGCCATCGTGGGAATCTTTTATACTACTTCTCTCTTCAATGTCCCCTCTGGGCGGTAATAATGTTTATTGAGTTATTTTACAATATGTATATACAAGTAAAAAAAAAGTTATATAACTCTCTAAAATACTCCATTTTCTCTAGAACTTCTTCGAGCTCTTTTTTGCTTTCGGCAATCAAGGCTATGTCGTCGGCCAACTTAATAATGTCGAATTTTCGTCCCTGAATTTTCTCACCTCCCCTGTGATTCGTTCGATCTCTCACTTTGTCTACCGCATATTTAGTAAACGAATTTATTGTATACTGGGTTAAGTATAACAATATTAGGTTCTTTTTGAATAACGACACGGAATTTATATTTACACAATATATTCAATAAATAATTCCTGTTATAATTTGTCGAACACTATTTGTCAAAACACGCAGCCTAACAGTGCAAGTCAAGGTTCTATCAATTAATGAGCGTCGTTCTCAATAGGTGGCTAACCTATATAGGCAGTAGCGTATTGCTACTCAGTCATTATCACTGTTTACCTTGTTAACAAGGTCCAAGGTTCAACTCACCGGTGCAGTGTACAAAGTCCGTACACTACACTCTCCCCTCACAATCTTGAAAACCTTATTATTCAACTTATTCCAATCTTTATACAATTCCAATGCGAGTGACTGTGTTCTCTACTTATTTCAAGACTCTATACATATAAAACAAAACATTACAAATACACGCAGACATGTTCTTCCTTCCGTCCAGGGCCACCAGATGAAGTCTTCCACCAGCCTAAGTCCTGGGTCTCAGCTGTCCCCGCCAATGGCTTCCAATCTGACCTGAAAAATTCAGAACCGGTGAGAGCTTTGCCTTCAAACAGGGGGAGGGGACCTAAACTCCTACTATTAATCAGAGGGACTGTCATCCCAATGCACAGATCCCACAACTATCCGATCCATATGTCTTTTCCAGAGCTGATCAGTACCTCTGACTCTAATAAGAAAAGTTCTATTTCCTAATATCTTTTCAATTTTACCTAAAACCACCTTTTCACTCCTGAGATCTTTGACAAGTACTGATGTACCCAAATTAAATTCCTTTTTCCTCCCCGAGACAAATTTCGAACCCCTGGAACTATCTTTACAAGTTTCCTTATTTACATACCCTTCCTCATATCTATACCTATTTAAACATTTACATCCATTGTTATTCCGCTTTTTCACTAAATTCCTAACTATATTCTCAATGTCTATATTAAAATTAACCCAATAAAAATAACTTCTAACAAATGATTTCATTTTCCCAATAACTGAATAATTTTTACACAAATAATTTATCACAATACCTTTAACTGATTCCGGAATAACAATTCTATCTCTGTAGAATAAATAATCCTTGTACACAGTCAAATGTTCCCTCACATTAAACAACTTCGCAATAGATTCATTTAACTGTCTTTTGCACGGCCAATTATTTTTTTCCACATATTTAACAACTTTTTCCAATGTATAATCACTTTTACTTCTCTCTAAAATTAATTTCGAATTAAAACTATTATTTTTATTTACAAAATCTAATTTTTGTTGTTTCACATTACACGCAAGCGATGCGTTCGCACTGAAATTCGGAATATTTTCAATGGGCTTACATGCAACAATATTGTTTAATTCACTGCCTTCCGTGCTATGTACTTTGTACCCTATATTATACCTACGCATAAAATCTGTACCCAATATTATTTTATTCCCGCTCTCTGTTACAACAAATTTAATATTTTTTTCCATTCCATTATGATTTATTTTACAATGTTTAATACCTAACACATTCAAACTGTGCCCGCTATACGTAGATAAATTAATTTCATCACACTTCTCTATTATATTATTTTCGTTGAATATTTCTTGCAATTTTTGAATAGATATACAGCTAATATTCGCTCCCGAATCTAAAATACATTCAACATTTCCATTCTCAATTCTTACATTCAATTTTACAAAATCGTTTTCGGTGTCTTGCGAATTATAAATACCTTGTATCTTATAACAATTTTCATTCAAATGCCCTTTAGATCTACATTTTCTACAAAAAAATTCTCTATTAAATTTACATTCACTTTTATAGTGATTTCCCTTACAAATAAAACATGAAACATTTTTATTATGCTTATACCTACTCGTATTTACATTTGAATTTAACCTTGAAAATTTTGACGGTCGATTATTTTTCTTATAATCTGTATCTGTACTACTTGAACTACTGAAACTATTATTGTTTCGCCTGGAAATCTGGCTAATTTCTTCAAAATTTTCTTCCTCTTTTTCTATTTTTCTCTCTAGTATGTGCTCATAACTAGAAGCCAAAGCAACTGCTTCGTTCAAAGATACCCTATCTTTATCACATTTCAAGAATAACTGCTGTTTAATCTCTTTATTTCTAATTCCGATTATAAACAAATCTTTTATATTACTTTCTAATCTAGTACCAAACTCACAATTTATACTTAATTCTCTTAATCTTAAGGCAAAATCTTTAACATTTTCCGAATGACCTTGAGTAGCCTTGAAAAAAATTTCACGCGATTCAAATACACTTTTTTCCTCTTTAAAATAACCATTAAATAACTGAATCAACTCTTTAAAAGACTGTTTTTCCACAGAAGCTGGAAAACACAGATCAGACAGTAGCTTGAAACTGCCCTGGGACAACGATGTTATGAAGAAAGCACGCTTCTTCACATCAGTCCAACTTTCATCATTTAATAATAAGGCGTTCTCCCACCTTGTTCTGTAAGAAGGCCAACTCATTGTCTTGTGACAAAACGGCTCTAAACTTCTCGAAGTCATTTCGGAAAATCACAGGCATAAACAACTAAGAATAAAAAAGACTTAACTTATGAGAGACTCCTCCAATCGCCCCGGTCTTCTGGATTTCCTTGCAACTGCAATGGACTCCGCCTGACTGACTTGCAAGAACTCTCCTCTCCTGGCTTCCTGGATCCACCAACTGGCTCCGCCTGGATGCTGGGTGACTCCTGTCTCCCTATGTTGCCTGCACCTTGCCTCAAACTGGCTCCTGAGACTTCCTGTCTCCCTGCTGCTACCTGCAACTTTGCCCAACTGGCTTCTGAGACTCCTGTCTCTCTGCTGCTACCTGCAACTGCTGGCTTATCTGGCTTTGGAGACTCCTGCCTCCTTTCTACTCCTGTAGACTGCCTTTCACTCTTTATTTCCGCGTACTGCCGACAATAACTTTCGGCGCGGAAAAAAAACTATTGTTGCGTGTTTACGACAATTTTGAACTACCGAACTGCGCCACGTATTGTATACTGGGTTAAGTATAACAATATTAGGTTCTTTTTGAATAACGACACGGAATTTATATTTACACAATATATTCAATAAATAATTCCTGTTATAATTTGTCGAACACTATTTGTCAAAACACGCAGCCTAACAGTGCAAGTCAAGGTTCTATCAATTAATGAGCGTCGTTCTCAATAGGTGGCTAACCTATATAGGCAGTAGCGTATTGCTACTCAGTCATTATCACTGTTTACCTTGTAAACAAGGTCCAAGGTTCAACTCACCGGTGCAGTGTACAAAGTCCGTACACTACAGAATTGAAAAAAAATTGCCTCACTTCTAGCTTTATTTGAGTTTCCTCTCGCCATTGCCACATTTAATTTTAAACTTCATCACAAAAAAATATAACATAGATTTAATTTTATCTTTCGTTAGCGATATACTTATTTAGCTTTTGTTTAGATATTTTTTCCACAAATCACTCGAATCGGGTGGATTATATTGATCAATAAATTAATAAGATTTTTTTTACATTCTCATCCTTCACATTTATGTAATCATATATTTCCAGACAAATATTTTTCGTTAGCAAATCAGATATTTTTTTAATTTTTTATTGTGTTAGCTAGTTTCTTTTCTGATATATTAATTTTATCAGTTTGTATTGTATTACTTTTTTTTATTTTAAAAGAAATCTTAGATTAAATTTTTTGATATCAAGGATAATATTATGTCGAGTCATTTTCTCTCCATTGATTTTTGAACGAGGGTAAAAAGAATATTTTCGGGGTATATAACTTTAAATCTCACTGAGCTAACAGAAAAACCAGATAAATACCCTTACAGTTTTTTGTTAAATAAATTAACATGTTTGTTTGTTTTATGGTGAATTGAATACAATTTTTTAATTGCTACAAAGAGGTCAATGTGCATGTTTATTATTTACAGTGAGTCCACTGGTTGCCCCTCTTGTGGGGTTTGCCGTAATAGCATAGTAGTAGGAGTAATAGTAGTAGTAGACATATACATACAAATGAGAAGGATGCACTGATCTCTGCACATGCCAGAGGATGTGAAGATGAATTGTCGAAAAAAATGAGGCATGTTGGTCTCTCAATTCTGAATTGATGATGATATGATTATAATTAAATCGAGTTTTTGAAAAATCTTCAAACTACTATTTTTGTACCGCTACGGTATATCCCACAAGTGGGGTCGCCAGCAGGCAGCTGCATCAAATAAACCTTGCCAACAAATAATTAAGATATTCAGGATGGGGGGTTAACCTCATAGCTGAATATAATTAAAATGTATTTAATTTTTCAAAAACCTGCCTTTTACAAAATACTCCAAAATTAACGGTAAATGGCGGGGGACCAATTATTATTCTTTTCCGGGTGGTTCACAGAACCTTAAAAAATATAAAAGAAAAACAAAAATTAAATAGAAGATCATTACAATTTACGTAAAAAATATGCTTCGTTAGTCATATCAAAAATTCACAATCGTTCACGTAAAGTAGTTTTTTTAAAATGCATTTGACATTCTGGCTCTACAGATTCAATTGTGAATTTTTCAGTCAGTTGGCTCTATCGGTTGTCACCTCATGAAAGCTCTCCAACCAAACTTCACACATTACAGAATATACGGTTCAATGTCTGGCATTGTGAGCCACATTCACACTAAGTTAGTATATTTTGGAATATACATAATTTTTATTTAAGTACACCGCGTGAAACCACTGTAAGTAGGTCCACACATTCTGGTTATAAAAAGTAAATAATATATTGTTATTTAAACTTAAAGTACATTTTATTACCACTTTAAAAGATTTAAGTGAGGATAAACCCAATGCTTTAAGTACTAGAATAAATTAGGAATCTTTTCCAGGCCTTTGGTTTTCTACGTAACTACCTACTAAATTGATGATTTCTACTTTTTTCAGGATTTCATTTTGTAATAAAACTTATCACTACAATCCTATAACAATCAAATGATATTATCATTATAACATTATTATTGACTGACGATGTTTCCTGAAAGCTTATTCTATTTATCTTTCAATGCTTCTTTTGGTAACTTAGTTTGGAAATAAACCATTATCATTTGAAGCATTTTAATGCCATTGATTTGGTCATATCTTTCACATAGGCTCTGATAATGTTGTCTAAGTATTATTTGTCGTAGAGCAGTATTATTTATTACGAATTGTCATAAGATGTTATTTAAATAAATGGTTCCAGTTTGGTCCACTGTTATTTTATTTTTAATTTTTGTTTATTAGACACAACAGCTTTGACAATGATTAATACAATAATATAGTTAATTATTTATACTTACTTACTTACTGCTAGCTTTCTTCTCTCCACTGCTGGATATAGGCCTCTTCAAAACTTTTCCACATTTTCCTATCTCGAGCAACACGATACCGCTGTTTCCCCATCATCTGGACAATATCATCAACCCATCTTTTTTGGGGTCTTCCTACGCTTCTTTTGTCCTCCCATGGTCTCCATACAAGAATTCTGGAAGTCCATCTGCCATCCTCTCGTCTTACCACATGACCAGCCCATTGCGTGCCATGGAGAGGCAAATGCTAGGTATCAGCTTGAGAGACAAAATAAGAAATGAAACTATCCGACAAAAGACAAAAGTCGTTGACGTTGTTGACGTTGTTGATAAAGTCTCCAAGCTGAAATGGCAATGGGCTGGTCATGTAATTATTTATATCAACAATTAAAATATCTAATCTATGAACAATTTAACAGCACGATAAGTATACCTACTTAGATAAGTATACATACAATGTACTGCAGCTATGAAAAAAAAAATTATTGATAATATATTATAAGTATTATTATTCTCTTTAAATTTCCTTTGCACATCATTACAGCTTTTGGCCAACGCGATGTGCAAAGAGATACAATTCATATGAAATAATATAATATTCACAATATTCAAAACAAAAATAAATAAAGAAAAAAGCAAACAAAAGATCACCACAGAATGTTCGCTGCCTCAATTAAGGCAACGAACTCTCTGTAGGATAGAGAAAATATGTCACAGTTCTGATCCAACAAATTAAAAAATACCATTGCCCTTTTGGCCGGAGAATTCATCGCCAAATTCGTTCCTTCATGGGTAGGATAGAATAACAAATGCCTCCGCGATCTATTTTAGGAGTGCGGTACGTATGATATGTAACAGCTCTGTCAAAATCATTGGATTATGAATTATTCATCAATTTAAAAAATGTTTCATAATTACTTATGTATATTGGTTTTTATGTCGCAAGTATGGCAGCGTTTATTGTCGTGGTTTTTCGATTGCAGCATACCCATAATAATAATATAACCAAATATTCAGCATCAAAACTCAAAACCATGCTCGGAAATATTAAGTAATAAGCAAATACCAAATTCCATACTACAAACACGAAATGGAAAGGGTTTTTGAAAGCGCTACACGTTAAATTCATTTTGATCGAACAATAATGACGGTCCACACTATTCACAATAGTAAATGTGATATAACCTTTATTGGCAAAAATGCAGAACACACGTAGGTACATAATAGGCATTGCTGCTCCAAAAACCATTAATATATCTACTTTCGACTATCACTAAAACATCAGGAATACTCGTAGGTACACAGGATTGCAGGAAGATAAAGAAAGAATTTGGAAAAAGTTACAAGTCACAAGAACAGTGTTTCCATTAGTTTTATTAAGTATAGGCATCATACCGCATCATCTTCTCAATAGTTTAATAATTATATTGCCGATACCATAAGTAACGTAGGTACATCACTTTGCTGAAAAATGAAATACTGAATACGCAAAAGAATCGTACGCAAATTTTACAAATAGGCGAAGCATACGCAACTTGACGAATAGTGACAC
The DNA here is from genome assembly GCA_947579605.1 of Athripsodes cinereus. Taxonomy (NCBI): domain Eukaryota; kingdom Metazoa; phylum Arthropoda; class Insecta; order Trichoptera; family Leptoceridae; genus Athripsodes; species Athripsodes cinereus. Next base: position 17,824,878 of record OX388324.1, read on the forward strand.
AGAAACGGATGATTCTCGGCATTTGCCCGTAGGTTAGCGGGGGTTAGCGAGAGAAAACCCCTAGTACGTACAACTGTATCTATGTAACGAAAATATTAAATAGTGTCTGTGCATCGATCACACTACACTTAATTTAATAGCGAAATGCACTTAAATTCAATCCAATAAATAAACAGAAGGTGAGTTTATATTAAAGACGCCATATTTTCCGACTTTCTAAAGAAATATATAAAAAAATCTTTTAATAAAAAAAAAATACAAACTACATACAAAGTGCCTGTTTATTTTATTACCTGCAGCAAATCTCATATTCACGCAATCAATTTCCAATATTCTTGTACAATTTATATTTTGAAAGTTGAATATCGTAAACTCATTAGAATTATTGTTTTGAAAACATACGATATGTTTTTATTTATATTGTTTTTATTTATCATGTAGGTACCTATATCCTAAAATTGTTTTCAAAATCATTTAGTTATTATGTTGACACTGTTTTCAAAATCATGTTGATATAATATTTTTTATTTTTTTGTATTTCAGGTTCTGATGTCAAACTATCAGATGTTGATAGTTTACCATATACAAGCATTCTATACGGGAACGGTCCAGGTTATGGAGTCAGACCTATCCCAGGACCTGAAGATGAGCAGGTAGTGGACAGAGACAGGGTACATGGGGCAGCTGCTCCAAAACAATGGGCTACGCATGGTGCAGAAGATGTGCCTGTTTATGCAATGGGTAAGATTTCTTTTTAACAAATATACATATTTTAAAAGAATGACTCGTCTACTAATTAAACGCATTAAGTCTATTGGAAAGTAAGAGATAATTCCTTTTTTGGGTAGAATGTAAGTAGGTACAGTGAAGAATAAAATAATAATAAAAATAGAAATCCAAAAACTGGAAGAACAGCACTATATATAACACACTTTATTTATTCTTTTGGTAGAATGTACAGTGAAAATAAAAAAAGATACTTAATAGAAATCCAGAGACTAGAAGAACATCGTCATGCACAGAACAGGGAAGCCTATACTCAATTTAAAGTAACATAGCACTTAAAAAGAAGATTCAGTCCAATAAACACCCCACCTGTAGGAGATGCCTCAATGATATAGACAGATTGGTAGAAAATTTGTTTATTAAACATGATACACATTTTGAATCTTCTTTGTACATAATTTATTTTCAAAACGGAAAGATAGCAATGGTGATTATCAATATTTTAAAATTTTCTTGTTATTATCTGAAAAAAACATAATGATGTTCAAGTAAAACTGGGTACTGAAAGCATTTTGACATTTCAGGATCTTTAGAAAAACAAATTGTTATTGTTTTTATAAGATTCACATTAAACTCATTATTTATAAAGAAAGTATAAATATTGCCTCTCATTCTGTTTGTTTACTTTACATTATAGAAAAGCATAATGATCTTTCTTCATTGTAATTGCTTCTTATTTACCAAACACAATAATATACTGCGCAATAAGCCCGCCTGCTGTGCTTTTGATAAAATAGCAGACAAAGAATTTTGATATTATTTATTTTCTGTAGAAGTAAATTACACTCGGGAGACAATTCATTGCACAGCGTTTCTCAATTTTTTTCCACTCGAAATTTTTTATATTGGCTGAAACATTTCTTCTATTGTGAGTTACAATTTGCTGGATTTATCAGTTGGCTTTTTTCCCTTCAAGTCTTCCTTATGAGGGAGGACAATATTTTGGGTTTGAATTTGTGAATAAGAAGGAGTTAACGACTCCTGAGATATCCGGGTGTGAGGTGGGTCTTTCTTCAATTTTTGCTATTCTTTCCTACTCTTCTCTATTCTCTGCCAGCCTTTGCAGTTTTTTGTATGTGCTCAGTGTATGTCTTCCACAACATAAGTGTATGACCTCTTTAATTCCTGATTTGTAAGTCATTCCCAAGTAAGCTATGAAATATTTTTTACGGCATTGATATCAGAATAAGCTAGACTTAGTTTAATTCTTTGGTTCAGAGCTTTGTTTTTATATTTTTATAATAAATTAAGATTATTTTTAAATACAATTTGAGTTGTATACAGAGCCACTCAAATGTGTTCACAGAAAGCTTTTTGCATCCGTCTTGATGGAAGATTAAGTTGGTTGTGAGATTATCCAAATCTGGTACATCGTCATTGAAATTCCAAAAAACTATTATAACTACAAAGCTATAGACTACCTCAAATTCATTTATACGAGAATAATAAACATGCTACGTACAGACACAACCAAAACCAAAAGCATGCTACATACAGCAGATATGCGAACTTTGCGAGCCATTGCCGGAAAAAGTCTGCGAGACCGTGTGAGAAATACCATAATCCGTGAGATATGTGAGGTCCAGGATGTTGTTAGATGGGGAAGACAACGCCGAAGATTTTGATATGAATACGTCCAGAGGACGGGTAACACCAGAATCCCAAATATTGTTCTACATGTACTACCTGATGGACGACGCCTACCAGGAAGACCCCCTAAACGATGGAAGGACAGCTGGGCCTCCACATCGCAAGAGGACCCTCCTGCATGAACAGACCTCTGGGTCTAATAAAATATTAAGAAGAAGAGAATATTAAAATTTTCAATTTAAAACCTTTTCAAGGAGATTATTTGATATTCTGCAATAATCCATCAAAGCTTTTGAAAAAACTGTACCTTCAGACTCTGGTGAAATATTTTATTCAAAAACTTACTTTATTAAATTGTTCAGTAAGTACAGATTTTATCAACTAATAAGCAACATCGTATTTCTAGGAAGCTTTTATTGACTTTGCATGACAAACTTCTACCCCTATTATAATAATATGTTTGATGTTGACGATAATGACCAAGAGGTTTGTTAACGGTTAAACCGATAGGTCTCTAGCGAGCTAACGAGTAAAAGATGCAAGTTAAAAATATGAGAAATAAATAAAGTCAACCAATATAAAGACATTGACTGAACACAGCATGTAGTTTTCAGTTCTGTTAAGATTCGACACTCGAATAATGATGTTTTTATAATTATTTTTGACGTATAAAAACCGTTAATAACAGGTCAGCATAACGTGCCACAACGAAACGTTGCTTTGACATAGACATAAGTATAATAACAAGGAATATCGTGGGAAGAGGTGAGTCAATTGGTGCATAGAAATTCTGAGTGCAGGAGGCTGGATTTCTGCTCTCTGCTACCGGGAGCAACTTCGAAGACGATTGTGTCGAGTTGATTAATTACGAGCCCACGGTCTGACGACCCAACGGCCTTTTTTTCCACTAGGTTGCTATAATATCGACCCCATAATAATAAGTACCCTTTTGTTACTTTTCAGAATCCTTGATCATTAATTATATGAACACGTGTTCTGGGTCTTTTACAAAGGACATTAATGAACATAAATAATATTATTATCAAATTTTGTACAAAATGAGGAAATATGTAATTAATTTGTCTTTATTGCTTGTATACAAGAAACAGTAGGCTCTTGATTAAAGATAAAGACATAATTATTTTATTTCATATAATAAGATTAAATCAAGCAATACCTACTTATCTTACTATTGTCATAAAGAGAAAAGTTCTATATTTAACCTTATTATAATGCTATGGCATATTTTGTGGACAAAGAATAATTCCTTTCAGAACGTCTTATTTTTAAGCAATTTATATAATTAAGGAAAGAAAATACCCCATGAAATACATTAAATCAAATAACCTATAATTTATATTTAAAAATACAAATAGATAGGATAATTTTTCGCATGTTTTTGGTTTGGTTTATAATAATAAGGTTACTTTTGGGTACTGTACATAGGTACTCGTATAATGACAATTTGCTCAGCGCCGTTTACTCATTACATGACTTCAGGAGCGCCATATTGTATATTGATTTTATAAGTCAGTTAGTTAACTGCCTCAAAATTTGCACAGCGCCGTTTACTCATTACATGACTTCAGGAGCGCCATATTGTATATTGATTTTATAAGTCAGTTAGTTAACTGCCCCAAAATTTGGAATACGCTGTGATGGTATTGATCAAAGAACGGCCAATATTGTATGCATGTTTTTTTCTATTGAAATATTCAAAATAATTACAAGTCTTCAATCATACTACGGCCAGTATTTCTAGTCTATTTATATATTATTGTTACTATACTATACTATACTATACTATACCCTCACGCCGTGTCCCAAGTGGGGTAGGCAAAGAGAACGGAACGCCAAACAGATCTATCTTTACACACTTCCTTCGCTTCCTCCACGTTCATACAGTTTCTCATACACGCACGTCGGTTCCTCTTACTCAACACGCGGCCGTCCTTGAGAATTTGATCCACGTGATCAAGCCACGTGGTTCTCGGACGCCCGCGTTTCCTCACACCCTTTCTTTCAGACAAGTATATCCTCTTTGTCATTCTTACCTCGTTCATTCGTTCAACATGCCCAAACCACCGTATTTTATTCACACGCATTCTGTCTACAACACTATTCTTGCATCCGCTCATTCTTCTAATATCCTCATTCTTCACTCTATCACGCAACGTTTTACCAACCATTCTTCTCAACGATCGCATCTCTACTGCATTTATTCCACTTTCGTCCTTCTTCAGCCACGTCCATATCTCGCTTGCATACGTAAGTGACGGTACCAGAATGGTATTGTGCACCAGCATTTTAGCCATGTTCGACACATTGCCATTGCTGACAATGGGTCGAAGTGTACCGTTTACTCTAGCACCGGCTACTTATTTATAATTATATTTAATTATAATTATTGTTAAAAGATGACAAATATTCAAATATAATATTATTATATTATATAGACGTAAAAAATAATAAAACAATTTTATTTATTTATTATCCACCCACATACTGAATATTACGAAAATAGAAATCGTAAAATAATTTTCTGATGATCTATATGCTTTTGAACATTTTAGTATTTTTTTATTTCTGTTTTATATTTATGTATTACTGTAACTATGTTTATGCCATAACTTTTTATGATACACATCTTATAACGAATCATAAGTTTATAAATATATCTATGCCTGTCACAGCATAAACCACAAGTGATGTAACTAGCGGACCAACTCACAGTATGGCTAATTCTGAATCATAAAATAGTTTAGTTGCACTAACTAAGTCAACTAAGTGTGAGGAGATAGTCGAGTCATGATAATTAGTTCTAATTCGTATTCACAGTTTTCCGTACTAATTTAGTTCATTAGTTCATTTTGACACCTTAGTACAACTATAAATTTCGAGAATCTATGGATTTCGTATTCAGAATGAAATTTTAGTTGACAGCCGATGACTAAAACAAGTTGGATTTGGCAGAATTTTATTCGCGACTTTTAATGTGCGAATATTATTAGTTGCTGTCATTTTACCGCAGAATATTGCTATATTTTGGAAGTGTTAAGTTGTTTTTTTCAATTAAAAGTAAAAAATTATATTTTTAGGGCAACTCTTAGCATGTATGAATTGTAAAATAATACCACCACCGACGCAAATACGAACGCCAAAATATATCGGCAAATCTGACATTTCACAATTTTCACGCGCGACAACTATTAAATTGTTGCCAGAAGTGTAAATCGGAACGTGAAAAACATTTTGCATTGCGGCATCACTGACTAATATTAGTTTGTCCCATAGATTTTACCGTTTGCACATGGTGGTTCTCGAGTTTATAGTTGTTTATATTAATAAACTTTTTAGTTAGTTAGTTCATTAAAATTCAGAATTGGCCCTATTGTCACTAATTAATATTAAGACACGCAAATGGGTGGCAAATCTGGTTGCTAAATTAAAGTCGTTGATATTGTTTACTAATGGTATTTTATGAATACTCACATTTCGCAGGACACTAAAAATTAGCAAAAAAAAGTGGTAGATCTTAAAATTACTACTGTTTGCCCTCTTCTTTCCACTGCTGGATAAAGACCTCTTCAAAACTTATCACACATTCCTATCTCGAGCAACACGATACCACTGTTTTCACACTATCGGACAATATCGTCAACTCATATTTTTTGCGATCTTATTTACAATAATTAATTACGTACTCGTTGCGTTACTCTTATATATATTTCAGTTGAATAAAAATTATTGAAAATGAATTACCTGCTTATAAATATCATAAATATTACAAAGATTATCAAAGAATGAACTCAAAATTGAGCAAAATGGTAAAAATAGTTAAATCTATTGACACAAAAATAAAATCAATATTTAAGTTTTGTACTCTTTTAAAAAACGCAAATAAGTCCATAATCATCACGTTTTTCTATTCAACATAAATTTCAATAAAAAATTCACCGTAATATAACCAGTGCAGTTCAAGGTCAAACAGTTTGATATTCCGCGATACCTACTCCACAGACAAATTCTCTTCTTGCTTTTCTTTGTACGTAGGTACTACTTTCTTTTATGAAATTCGACACCTTGTGGATCTGTGCACTGACATCGCTGTTCAAAACAAATAGAAGGTAGAGAGTAAAAATAATGGAAGCCAGGAAAGGAAAAAATATCACTTATATAAAATATTATTAAATACTTTTATAAAAAAACAATACTTGAGAGATGAACAGCTGAGATGAATGTTATAATTTAAAATTAATTTTAAATTATATCATCCTTATTCCTTTTGTTACTTGTGATTGGATTTATAAAGTGCCTACATACTAATGGAGATCTTTTTACTTTGTGAAGCATTTTTAAAATCCGTTTTCATTGAGCAACTGGCAAATTATTGGTCTCCCACTCATTTCCGTAAGTTTTTGAGTGTCCTGTAAAAGGCAGGTTTTCGGAATCATAAAAATATTTTAAAATTTACATTCAGCGACGAAAGTTTCCACCTATTTAGAATATTTTATTTTTTTGTTGCCACGGAGAGGAAACCTTGCATTAAGCATGTCTGCTGGTTACCCCGTTTGAGGGATATGTCGTGATAGTATAATAGAAGAAGTTGTAGGTATTTTAAAATCAAAATTTATTAAATAGCTTGAACTCTTTTTTTAATAAGTTTGATTATCGATATAATTTTAACAATAAATTAACCATTGCATGGGTCAATTCATTATCATGTCCATGTATTAAGTTTTCAACTATATAGACTTATTTATTTTGTTCAACGAAATTTTAACAAAACTATTACTTTCCCAGAATCTTAACGGAATCAAAGGGCAGAATTCAACTCCTACATTTAGAGCACTTCTGAATAATTGATACAACAAGGGCTAATAACATTTAATTAGATAATAAATATTTAAATAAAAAACACTGTTTACTTTCATTTAAATTTTTCTAATAACATTACTATTTAAAGCAATTATGAAAATAAAATAGGTAAAATATTTAAGCATATTCTACTTATCATATTTTGAACCACTCTAGATTAATCATTCCAATCCAGCTCCCGACATCCAATTGTGTCAAAAAAATCATAACATATACTACTTGTTTAAATATCATATAATTATTTTTTTATGCTAAAATATCAGTTTGATATTAATATGAAAACGCTGCGTAAATATTATTTTTATAAAAAAAAATAATAATAAACTAAAAATAAAATTATATTTTATGTAAGAGATAAAGCAAAATAAAAATTAAAAACAAAGTATGTGAGAGAAAATTAAAATGAAAAAAAAAACGTGAGAGTCTTACTTATAATCCAGGATTTTGTTTAGCAGAGCGGTGATGTACTAAAGTGGTTTTAATAATGCAAATCTATGTTGGACATAATATACGCGAGAAGATTAACTCAGAATTGAATATGAAGTAAAATATCATATAATCAGGAATAATATGTGTTTTTCTAGATAACCGTACTAAAACATTCATTCATACTTGTTTGCAAGATACAAATGCACTGTATCTTGTGTATTGTTGTATTGTAATTTATACAAATAAATGCACCTTTCTCTCTCTGGTTTTTGACAACAATATTTATCAAAAAAAATACGGAATAGTGCATCCAATTCACAATTACATATTAAAGTGGAATTTTCTCATTTTCGCGTCACTATTTCAAATAATAAACAAATATTAACAAGTATTGAATTTTGTTATTTATGGAAATACTTCATGTCATTATCCTCAGAAGTAAAGGAGAAGATTTTGAGATAGTCCTTATTTTTCAACAACTTTTCTTCGATTTGGTGAAAAAATTATCGTTGAAGCTAAATTATACCTATCTGAAAACGAACGAAATATTTTTTGACGATATCCCAAAATATTAATCGTATTTTATTTTGGTAAGTGATAATTATCAATAATACGGTGATATCGGATTAAATTATTTTTTTTTTAAATATACAATATAGAACTAACAACATAGAATATAGATTTTATTGTAAAGGTGGATATGTAAGCAATACGCGAGAAATGAGAATATCTTGGGAATGAGGCTGAACCTTCATTCTTAACAGAAGGAGGGAAGGTATGTAGCGGAGCTACATTTCTATGGTCCCGGGTGTGCATCGACCTTAAGATAATGATAAGCGAAATCCGCGAGTCGCTATTCGTTGATTTGATAATTGTTACCTTATCAAGTCAGGCCCGCGGATTGTAGGTCGATGAACATCCGGAGCAAATCACTCTTTCGCCTGCCACTGGACGATCCACATCGCGTCAATCTCGCGCTTCGTGTTGCTTACATATTCAACCCACACGTGAGTTAAAATCACATAATTAGTGTAAAATCAAATATATTTAACTAACCCGTAGGGATTTAATAATTGTCTTAGTCAAAAGTAAATTTAATAAATCTATTTTATACTTCTAACTAGAAGATAACATCTTTCATTTAATTCATTTTTCTTATTCACTTTACAAATTTGAACATAGCAAATATTACTTATTAAATGTAAGTAATTAATTAATTTATATCGCCAGGTGAGATGTTTATTCATATTCCTTGATAGGAGTCGGATCATCCATATATTCATTCATATATTTTCATTAAACTAACATCATCTAGGGCGATAATGGGCCTCATCTAGGGCATCATCTAGGGTGAATCGGATAATCGGATTTTTGAAATACGGTGTTTTTTCTGGGAAAAGTTTTATGAACAAAATCAATACAAAAAAAATGTAAACATATTGAATTTAAAAAAAGCATTTTGTTATGTACAAAATGATCTATATTTTGGTATATACCTACAGATTTTTCATTATCTTTTTCAAAAAGTATCAAAATTGCAACTCATCTCAAATGATGTATATTTTGGTATATACCTACAGATTTTTTACTATCTTTTTCAAAAAGTATCATAATTACATCTCCGTATGATATTAGTACCTATGCAAATAAGTAGATAATTAAGCACACTTTTAATTAGGTAATTAAGCATAAAAATAAAAAGAATAAGTAGTTAAAAGATGCAAAATGAAATTCGTACGAATTATCATTTCTTTTTATTTAAAGTTTATCTCTCATTTTTTAAACTTGAGATTAAAAGTTATAAAATATATATTTTATCTATGTAGGCTTACTTTTGTTTTATTACATTTTCCTCATAACATCTTTTTCATTTCGCTCTTTTTATTATTTTGTTAGCCAAGAATTGAAAGTACCATAGCATTTTACATATTTTACACATGTCATGAAATGCATCGCAGATGAATCTTGGAGAAAAAGGCATGACGATTTAGTCTTTTACGTAAAAATAGCGTGTCAAAAACGCGAAAGAAAAACTTACCCATTTTTGAATATTGTTATTTGAAAATAAATCACAAGATATTACACGTAACTGATCATACTTTTTTAAATATGTTGTGTTTTTTAGATGTAAGAATTGAATTCATCCATTGCTGGTTGAATTGGCTGGTCCGTTGCTGTGGAACAAAATTCCCTTTGATTTGCGAACTCTGGAGAGTGTGGAGGTGTTCAAGGCGAGGTTAAAGGTTGTTCGGGAGGTGTTATGATTCTTAAATGGGCCCTTGCGGTGGTTTTTTCCACAAAACGGCGCATCATAAATAAGTTGTCTAGTTATTATTATTAATTGCGGTACGAATCATCCTCTTTGTATCAATATTTCTGAACGATATCGCTTCGTATAATATGAATTCATTCACACAAAAAATAAAGTTTCCAGTGAGAATTGAATGCGATTTCTGACAATTAATATATTTTATACAGTTAGAAAAGCACCATTTCACTAAGATAACATGTTATGCCGCCCGATAGTTAGATTAATCAATTAACCAAATGAACTAAACTTTAAAACTTTGCGTTGAAAAATCCAACAATACCTCCGTTAGTCATTCATTTGAATGCCGGCGATTTATTAACCGCCTGTTCGTCCAGTGGGTTGTCGTCTGGGGGTCTTTAAAAATACTTTTTTTGCCAGTAAGGACGTGATGTACATTAACGTACGAAAAATATAAATATTGGTGTTTCTCTATCTAACGGGGATATTGAAAGTTTTACAGTAGTTTAAAAGATTCCCACGAAGCGGATTTGGCCGACCGGCCATTCAGGCTGCCCATGTGGCTTGCCCGAGAGGACATTTTTTTTATTTGCATGTGCAGATAAGTAGCAGTCTTTGGCTCCTGAGATATCCGGGCATGTGAAGGGTCCTTTCAATATTAACGTACGACCGCCGTTTCTGTGCTATTTCGTTGCATGTATTTTAGTATTTCCCCCGATAAGTTTGGGTCCAACAGAACAGAATTCGCACGGCTCAAAGCTGCTGCAACTACCTAATGTGGAAATGGGTTTAGAAAGGGTCTCTGGAATACGACTGTGGGATTCAATCCCTAACAATCCAACATCTGCTGGAGAAACGTCCCGGAAGCAATTGCGAGGGAGAGTGGATGGATATCCATAGGTCGACCTAAAAGGCGGTGCAGTGGCTCTCTGGACAAGAACCAAGGATTTAATTTGGAATGATTTTATATACAAGTCGAAGCTATACAAAAAGTTAAGCAAGTATTAACCAACTAGGCATTTGGTTAACTACCTAATTTAACTATCTGGTGATGACATGTACGTACAAAGGTACCTAGTAGGTAGGTAATAATCTTGAACAGATAAAATATATTATGATATTTTATCAGATCCTCTTTATGGTGTAGTGAAAATCGTCCTCAACAATGAGAAGAAAAATATTGTTTTTGGTATAAATACCAGCTACTTATCCAATAGATTTGCTCAAGGAAAAAAAATCAGTCTTCATTTAATAAATATATTTATGCGTCTTTATAAATTGTTTGATTACTGCATATTTATTAATAAAGTTTAAATTTATGCCTTTATAATATATTTAAGAAAATTACTCTTTATTTCGCAGTGAAAACTAATTTATCTTTCATTTCCACCTATACACAATAATATTCTTTAACTAATCACATTTATAAACAATAAAGGTCATGACACTCAAACTGAATTATTTGTTTTTTTTTATAATATTTTTTTCAGAAATTAATACTTCATTTTATACATAAGATAGAGCGTTTAGTGTTGCGGGTCCCAGATGTTGGAACAAGCTGCCTCTGTGTCTGCGAGAGAAGGTGAATGGAGAGAGTTTTAAAAGAGGACTGAAGACACACCTTTTTGCTGGGAGTTTCGGGTGATGGATATGATATACAGCGCCTTTGAGGTCATGTTATGAGTAAACGGCGCTTTACAAATTGTCCATATATATATATATATATTAGTAAGATAATTGTGGGCTGCTAGCTGTAGGTATTTTATAAAAATGCACACTGTTTTTTTGGGTGCCAATGAATATAAAGATATTCAAAATGGGTGGCAAACTTAATCGTTGTAAGACATCTTTTATTAGACACTCGAAAGCTTGCGGAAAATAGAAAGATATCAATTCTATGCCGGAACAGATTCTATGAATAAAGATATTTGAAAAATTGAATTTGAATTGAAAATATTTTTATATATTTCGATTTTTGTTTTGGAACCAACTTTCTTGGTTAGTACTATCATTCGTATAATCATGAATCGCCCCTTATCGCATAATGGAGATGGAAATGTTTCGTCGAAAATATTTGCTCTCAGCTGAGTTAAGGTTAAAAAGTTCAATTTCCGTCATTATAATTGATTTTTTTTTAATTATTCAAAAACCTATCTTCAAGATTCTGCTTAAATTCTTTGATTCTTACCCAATTATCAGTCTGTTCTATAGGTACTTTAAATAGTAATAAGTTAATTACAACTAATATACTATCAAGGCATATCCAACAAGTGGGGTAGTCAGCAGACCAGCAGTATGTAATTAATGAACAAGTCTTCTTCTCCATGCAAACAAGAATTAAGATATTTTAGATGGATGTCAAATTTCATCGCTGTATTTAAGATGTAAAATGTATTAATTCTTTGAATACCTCCCGTTTACAAAACACTCAAAAACTTACGGAAATTTATTTATTTTTTTATTTCAATTTTACAGGAAACATACAGTTGATACAAAAAATACAATGGTCTATTACATATTATTTAGCAATAAGCAAACCAGTGAAGATCCCTATATTACCCTCATGTGCTCTACAAAACATACATAACTAAACATAACAGATAAAATCAACAAACAACAACTACAATAGAACAGAGTAAATTATGTTAAGAAAATTAATAGAATAATGCTCACTAAGCAATAATCGCAGGATTAAACAATAAGCAATAAAAATAATACAATGAGTCATGAAAAATAAAATTAAAAATATAAAAATAAAATATAAATGAGGGGGATACCTACAAAACGTTAAATTTTACTGTGTGAGAACATAGATGGATAGAGAGATGAGTTCATTTGAGGTTCATCAGAAACATTATCTATTCACATTTTAATCAAATGATATTAAAGATATAGTTTGCTGTGAACTAATAATTGAAATTAATATTCAATTTGATTCACTTAATTTTGTCTTAGACCCTTTCTTACAGACGTTTACTCTTTTTTGTATTTTTTCCTCCACATATTATCCGAAATATCCCAGCTAATTAATTCGTATTTCAACTACAACTTTCTTCTCTCACAAACCTGTTTCCTTTGGGTTTTTCCAGATAATTGAAAAAAAAATCAGCAATGAGTATTCGATCTTTTCTAATATAAAACTTTTTTTTTTGTTTTCCACCCCTTTATCTCAGTTTGGATGATAATAATAATAATAAACTACCCCTTGGTCCTGAGCTCAGCGTTTCATTATAATTTACGGTTATTACCAACTACCGCTTTTTATACCTACCCTCTCCTATTAATAACAGTAATATACTAACACACCACTTCTTACTTGCTTAAAAAAAATGTGAAAAACAAATGGATATCCCCGAAGACACAAAAATATTTCTATTCTGAATTATTGATGACAATATGATATTTGTCACTTTTTTATAAAATAATAAAGATTTTTTCACGTGATTTTTATTTATAAAGGAAAAAAATTGTTCGACACACCATGGTGTGTAGGTACGTACACGGCAAATATTAATTGGTTTCGCACTGTAAGAAATAGGTGTTCGAAAAAAATATAAACATTTAACACTTTGGATTCATCGATGAAATTTGCAGCCTATCATACAGAATGGCCCAATTTTTGGTTGGTACGAAGAGGACAGCTTTTCTAATCGCCTGATGATGGAGTTGAGAGTCTCCAAATATTAGTAGGCGAAGTAAATAAAAGTCATTGGAAGTTAACTACATACTGTGTTTTTTTTTTTCAATTTATCTTACATGCAGCCGATCTGCTAGCTAATCCACTTGAGGGATATGCTGTTTTGACGTAGTCATAACATAAAATTGCTCTGTCATTGTACTACTTATATTTCGAACATCTAATTCACGAATGTAAATGTCGAAAAAAAAATTTTTATTAAACATTTTGCTATTTTCAGGTATTTTTCATTCATTAATACTTTTCTTGGAAACACATTTTTTTTTTTTTTTTTTTTTTTTTTTTTTTTTTTTTTTTTTTTTTTTTTTTTTTTTAATAAAGTTATATCTGGGTTTGTTATAAACCCAAATACAACCTTATACACCTTTCACACTAAGCTAAAAGCTTGTGCCGTGAAAGGGGAGTTTGCCGGCACCTGGGATCGAACCACGGACCCCTTGTTCTCGAGGCCGAGACTCTAACTCCAGGCTACCGACGAACTCGAACGAACGAACCGACGACGAACATTATGATCAGTCTTCCGTAATAAGAGCGATTCTGAGTAAGTCAACTCACATATTCCTATGACTTACACGGAAATAGGCTATGAAATGTACAAAACTTGATTTGTAAAGAGTCTCAAATTTTCAGTCGGAAGATTCAAATTTTGAATCCTTCAATCAAATTTTGAAAACTTCATAAAACAAAAGGTAACTTAACGAAAGGGTGTTTGGGGTGTATTAGTGTTTACTAGAAGTCTGGATTCATTTTAAAAAAGTTTATTTTTCAATACTCTGAAATGTGCAATATTTTTCCAACAATGTATGCCTTCAATGAATCTAGAGTTCGTCGGTAGCCTGGAGCTAGAGGCTCGATCTCATGAAAAAGGGATCCGCGGTTCGATCTCAGGTGCCGGCAAACTCCTCTTTCACGAAACAAGCTTTAAGATTACTGTTAAATGTTATATTTGGGTTCACTGTGTCGGTGTTTAGGTAGTAGAAGTCCATAGCGAAATAAATAAAACAAGTGTTTTATTTCGTTATATTTGGGTTTATAACACTGTACAGTGTATTGAATAACTGATATTTTTATGATAAATTAGTAATAACGTAATCAATATACAGTAAAGAATGAATAAATACACAAAAAATAGTGATGATTACTATTTACTCACAATGTGAAGTCGATTTAAAATGTATAATAGTAAGTGTTCGATACCAAGTGCCGGCAAACTCCCCTTTAACGACACAAGCTTTTAGTAGCTTACTGTGAAAGGTGTATAAGGTTGTAATTGGGTTTATAACAAAAACCTAGATAAATCTTTTAAAAAAATGAATTACTTATCAGAAAAAATACAATTTTCAGGAATTCCAAAAACGAAATTAATCACATACCAACTTATATAGTTACTAATAATATTTTCAGCCATTATTTTCAGAAAACAGCTCTCGTATTATTTACGTTCTACTTATTATTTCAATAAACTTTATGAAATTCAAAAAAGAAATACAGCAACATTCCATTTTTATTTTTCCTCTCACCTCTTTACTACGTCTTGTATAATTCTTTAGGTATTCTTACACTGAAGCTTTTGTATAGTTGAAGCTTTTGTTTCAGTGTGTTACGTTTATTATTTCTACAAGGGATGATTTATTTTATAGAAAAGCTTTGAGGGGAGATAAATCAAAGCTCAGTAGTCGTTGTGTTTTTATTTTGATACTATTATTTCTCAAAGTATAAAATAATAAAACACTTCCATACGTAATGTGATAAACTCATATATAATAAGTAGGTACTGTTGTATTGGTTCAAAATAGAAATAAGTCATCATAATGAAAAGTGTAGGTATGTCTAAGTTTTGAAAATGTCCCTGTTTGCTGAAATTAAGAAATTTGTTACTATGTTTTTATCTTTTCGTGTGTCTCAATATTTTGTCGATAAGTCAATATTTTTATTAAAAGTAATAGAATATTCAAATTAAACACACGAAACTACCATATAAAGCTTAGAAAAGACAAAGTCACCTCATTTGGTAGTGCCCCGGACGGGACTTGAACCCGCACTCCCATCTTATCGCGAGATGTGCTTCGTCCAATTTACATAGCTACCGGGCGAATTACCAGAGGTTCAGATATTCTCTCTTATAAACACTAATGACAGCTTCATGTGTAGGTTTTGTTCTGGGATACGTAGTATAGGGACCGCATGTTGGATACTTCCAAGTGTAGGTAGATATGTAGGATTGTACCTATCGTTTACAACCTACTTCTAGGTTTTATTCCTAGCGACATCTATCTATATTTTATAATCATTTTTTGGTTCTGTATCATTGCAATTAGCCTTGATGCGAACCTAGATGTCGCTAGGTGTCACCGAACTATTTCTCACTGAACAAGTGAGAAATAATAAAATAAAATAATAATAAAATATTGTTTCCTAATTCAAATTACAAGAAAAAAATATATTACAATAAAAATTGTAAATTTTGTAAATTCTATGTTAACACTTACACGGTTTCTTTTATTTACTTTTTTAAACTTACTTTTGATTTCTGTTTTGAACACAAATAATATTTTTGTTTATTTTTGTATTGTTATGTGCGTATAGATTGTTGTGAAAGGTGAAAGCCTTTTATTGCCTCAATAAACAAATACTTGCAATAATACTAATCAGGAAATATGAAATGTAGGAAGGGTGTTTTTGTTAATGCATGAGCATTTATTTTGGATTTCTTTTATGAATGAATACTTTATTTAAAACCTGTTATAAAGCCAAATAATTAAAAAAAAAAATTCAAAACAATAAGAAACTATCGAGTTGTAGTATAAAATCATTTCCCGTTGATTTTGTTTATAAATTGATTTTATTCATGCATTTTTAGCAACCGGCATTAAAAACACTGTTTAATTCTACTGTGAGATTAAAAATACAAATATATTTTCATTGTCCTCTCTTCACATTTGTTTCCATTTTAAACTAAGATAAAAAGTATGCTTTTCAAAAACACATTTTTTAAGATACAAAAAATAAAATAATACCTACCTATACCTATTTTTATATCAAAATACCGCTACCTTAATTCAGAATTATCCTAAGTGTTAACTGGTAATTTTTCAAAGGAGCAGTTTAAAGTTTTGTTTTTGTAATGAAAATAAAAATATTAAATTAAATGTCTCACAACCATGGACCATCAGCAAGAGTGAACATACCTATACAAAATAATTATAATAAAACTCGCTGGTATATAGAAAATAAGGCATGTCAAAATTTGCTATAAAATTTTCATACATAAATATATTAAATTTATTCAATAAAAAATACACACTCAAAACAATTAATAATCAATATATAATAATAATTTAAACATAGGTATACCTTTTTTAATTTGTTCATTCTAAATTGCTAGTGAAAGCGGACGGTTGGCGGCCTTTGAAATGTGGTGCTACAGACGCATGGTTAAGATCCATTGGTCGGAGCACGTCGAAAACGAAGAAGTACTAATCAGGGTAGGCGAAAAAAGGCAACTCCTTAAGAGAATCAGCCAACAACGAGCTAACTGGATTGGCCACAACATCAGGCACCCAGGACTACTCATCGCCATAGCGGAGGGTAAGACCGAGGGGACAAATGGCAGAGGCCGACCAAGAGACGCATATATGGACCAACTGAAGAGTGATATGAACTGTGGCTCATACGTAAAGCTGAAAAGACTGGCGGAGAATAGAGACGAATGGAGAAGAAAAACCAAACTCGTTGCAGACCAATCCAATGGATTGTAACTCATTATATATAGGTATGTTATTATTATTTCTTAATACAAAGCTCAGTTCGACCAAAATTTGAAATTAGGACATTTCCGCATTAAGGTAACGATATATTGATGCCACTTACGGCTTAAAAGAAAAATTGATAATAAAATATTGGATATGTGTGTAGTATTCTATATGATAAATTGTGTATGGGGGTGGAGATCTAAAGGGTCATCTCCTTTATTTTTTTATCAAATTACTTATTATTATAAATGGGGTTAAATTGTATTGGGTAGTATCTTACACAGGACCGAAAAGTTAATATAGTATTTTTGCCACATTTTCGTTGTTTTTTTATCATGTCTTCGTATGTGATTGGTATTTTTCGTCGGCAAACAATTCTAATTTCATAACTGTATTTATAGAATTTGAAATATTTAATTGAAAAATGTGGGGTACTATTTGAAAAAAATATTTTTCATATTAAAACAGTGGATTTTCAAGATATGGTGCAGATGAAGAAAAAAAATACCACTTCACATTGGTCAAAGTGTGAGCTATTGCTTGTGTAGTATAATCATCATCACAATAAGAATCGACATTTTTCTTCCGTTTGAAAACTCATGATTCAATTGTCAGACATTGACTTCTTCAAAAACATCATCATCATCATCAGTGGCGCTACAACCCTGTGTGGGTCTTCAAAAACATCTTTTAAGTAAAATATATCCTCAGTTTGTTAAAAATGCTTTTAATCCATTTGAATGTCTAACGCAGAGAACAGGTAGGTACCTACTTGTTAAATTTAATCATAAATTATCAAAAAACAAGATAATCCGAATTGGTTGCGATAAACCTAATAATTAGGTTAACAGGTTAGGTTAACAATAATTATTGTTAATAACCAATCAGACATCTCGATTGGAGAACCATATCTACACAATGCAACATTGACATGGTTCTCCAATCGAGATGTTTGATTGGTTTTGTCATCTGCAACTAAATCCGGTTAAATAATAAAAAAATAGTAAATATTCAAACATCAATAATTGTTGCTGGTTAAAAGATGTTAAGTGCTTTTCACACTTATGTGCAACGAACACCTATCTTATTATAGTTGAATACCCGGAAACAGGCACAATAGAGCATGAGAGTCCAGATTATTATTATCTCATATCTCATTTATTTAACAAAAAAATATTAGATTTTACATTTTGAACACAATATAAGATTAACAATAAAATTTAAAATAAACATTAAATAACAAAAACCATAAAATATTAAAATAAATTTAGGTAGGTATATTCAAATGTAGAACCCCAACATTATTCGAGTTGATTCTTCCATGATGTTCTATGAAATAGTACAATCATGGGAGATCACTAACAGAGCTACAGGGACAAAAACCTTCTTACTATCCTGGTGGACGATAGAAGATCGGCCTTCTGCATGCTGTATTTGAGCCTGTCATCTACTCCCAGTTTTCTGAGATTGCTTGACAGACTCTTAGGTATTACATATTAAAATTATTTTAAAACACTGTATAATTTCCAAATTAAATTTATTCACCTCAAACGTTTTCGCCAAGGTATTAAACCATTAGGTATTAAACCACTAAACCGTCTTAGGTATTAAACCATTCACAGACAACACTATAGGCACGATGATTGTGGTAGGTGTTCTCCACAAATCTTTGATTTCTTCTTATTATTATTATTATAAAAAATTATTTACTGATAGGTAAGTGTGATACTATTAAAGGCTTGAAAATATTGAGACATAGGTACATACATGTTGAAATAGCTTTATTTCTCGGATATTTCAGGAGTCCAAGGACTCCTATTTATCCATAGGTAAATACATAAAAATAGGTACATACATAATATAATATTATATAATGAGTAACAATCCATTGGATTGGTCTGCAACGAGTTTGGACTTTCTTCTCCACTCCTCCCTATTCTCAGCCAGTCTCTTCAACTCCATGTATGAGCCACAGCTCATGTCCCTCTTTAGTTGGTCCATATAGGCGTCTCTCGGTCGGCCTCTGCCATTTGTGCCTTCGGTCCTACCCTCTGCGATTGCGATGAGCAGTCCTGGGTGCCTGATGTTGTGGCCAATCCAGTTAGCTCGTTCTTGGCAGATTCTTTTGAGGAGTTGCCTTTTTTCGCCAACCCTGGTTAACACTTCTTCGTTTTCGACGTGTTCCGAAATAAAATCTTCCGTAGGTAAAATAGACATAATATTATAATATACAAAAAAAGCTTGACATACCGATACCGAACTTTATTATGTAACGGATGTAAAGTCTAAGGTGAGTAGGAACTTAATAATAGTTCCACGGCTTTCTTCGTGTCATGTTAATGTACCTGCTCGACATACAGTATGTTGTATCTACGAGACGTGAGACAGTGTTTATAATATGAGATCAAGCGAAGCGAAGTAGAAACTCTCTATAGCGTGCCTTTTTAATTTTAAATTCACACCTTCAATATTCAATACTTGTACATGTTTTATATGGAAACTATACTCGCATGAAGACTTTACAAAATATGCGACGTTTTCTTGATCTTAGATTCCTAATAATAGTAACTAGACAACTTTTTTTAAGATGCGCCGTTTTGTGAAAAAACCACCGTAAGAGCCCATTCAAGAATCATAACACTTTCTGAACAATAGGGGTTTTAACATCGCCTTGACACCTCTACACTCCAGAATCTCATAAGGAATTTTGTTCCACAGCAAAGGACCAGCCACACAGAAGGCACGGTTAACATAGTTAACCATCCTGGTTCAACACCTTCAGTTTAACAGTCAGACTGAATGTTATTATTCAATTATTCTGCTAGCTAATTTACTTGTAGGATAGACCATGATGTAAAAATATATAAAAGTAGTTTTCGTGAAAAGATACCTACGTATAATACAATTAATATTTTCGTTGGAAATAACACATTCGACTTCTACTATAGGTACTATCTCGACATATCCTACAAGTGGTGTAGAGTCTTCGAAGTCCTCTCCATGCGAATCAAAAATTAAGACAAAGAAGAATGGAAATCTCATCGAAGAATTTAAGATGTTAATGTCTTCATTTTTTTGAACACATGTGGGAGACCAATTCTTTGCTGGGTGCTTCAGAGTATTATAGATTTTATTGACGATGAAATACGAGTAAGTAAATCTTTACTATAAAATGTCAAGGAAATAAAAAAAAAAACAAGTCGGGTTGTCTTTACCATATTTTCTACTGAAAGATTATATGAAACCAAGTCATTGAGACCAAGGAATACAATCCGGAGCATGAAAAAAATAATGCGCGAATTAGTATAATCAGTTGATTGTCAAATAATGTTTTTCCTGTAATATTTTTTGTGTTTAGTTTGCTTTCTAATTAATTTTTATGAATAAATGCAGGTATGTTAGTTGGAAGATATCGCATCCCTGCGATAAACTCGCCCATTGTACAAAATTTTTCGTTTATACCTTATTGTAATCCTATTATTTTTATAAAAATATTTTGTAAAATAATATTAGGTATGTGAATCAAAATATTATATTTCTAAATGTAATTATTTTTGTGCATTGCCTGTCGAAAAGTATATATAAATATGTTATGTCACTCATTGTTATTTGCATAAACAAAAAAAAATACAAACAGCATATTAAGTTTAAAATGAACCCAAATTAATATTAATGTAGCTATGTCTCTCATTTAAAGCTCGTTTAAATCTATACAAACCAAATCATTATATAAATTCATATAAAACTTGTAAGTATATAACATTACTTCATTTTGGTAATGCATATTTTTGTTATAAATGTTTCCTCTTGTTTGTTAGAAGGTAATTGCGTGTGTGCATAGTATTGTATATTATCAATGATGGATACATGTAATTATATTTTTATTGTTATAAGGTTGAGCGGATTGTTATGATTGTGAATGAATTGCAGTATAATGCTAATGTCTTGATGTTTTTATAATTAAATTTGTTTTTATCTTTTGTAGTCTATAATTATGTACCTTGAGTTTATATCTGTAATGTAATTATGTTCAAGTATACTTTGTAATACAATGTAAAAAGGCTTAAACGCCGTTTAATGTATTAAATAAATAAATTACGAACTACTGTATAGAAACGTTCGGAAATATTGATTTTAATAACACCCTTTCGAAAGCTCATTTTTCAAAGTCATTTTCAATTTGGTGAATTTGAAAAACCTTGTTTATGACGCATTATATAAAGTAATTCAGTGAACTTCATCTAATGGTTTCGTGATAAACACATAATGATTTCATATTATTATTTTGAAAACATTTTGGGAATATTGAAAATAGAACTTAAATATTATATTCTAAAGAAAATATTCATCATTATTTTTTTTAATAGGGAATCGAGATCCTACTACTTCTTCGTACTGAGGTTTAAATTAAGTGTTTTTTGTAATGAAGATAAACATGATTAAGGTACCATAAACATGAATGATTGTTTCTTAATCAATTTAAAACAAAATATACGTGGAAATTTAATACCTTAAGTTCTCAGTACAGTCTTCCAAATAGAATAGGTTCTCAACTCTTCGCCATATATTGTATCATATTAAAAGCAGATGACTTTTTACAAAATATTAAATATCTTTATTTCCGGAAAGAAGCCCGTCCATCCTGAATGTCTTATTTATATTTTGTGACAAGAAAAGGATGACCTTTATGTTCATTACAGCAGTTTTTTATCTCAGGAATAATTACTATGATGATTTATACAAGATATTATATCCTGCCAAAAAATTTAGTTAAAATTCACTTCACTTTACTATATGAAATTATAAAGGAGTCACTTTTAAATTACTATATAAGGTCCCAAAGTAGTCATTTTGAAATTACTAGGTGAGATGCTAAAGGATTTACTTAGAAATAACTACAAAACGTTGCGTGATAGAGTGAGGAATGAGGATATTAGAAGAATGAGTGGATGCAAGAGGAGTGTTGTTGATAGAATGCGTGTAAATAAATTGAGATGGTTTGGTCATGTGGAACGAATGAAAGAGGAAAGAATGACAAAGAGGATATACTTGGCTGAAAGGAGGGGTGTGAGGAAGCGCGGGCGTCCGAGAACTACATGGCTTGAACATGTAGATCAAATTCTCAAGGACGGCCGTGTTTTAAGTAAAAGAAACCGACGTGCGTGCATGAGAAATTGTAAGACTGTAGAGGAAGCGAAAGAAGTATGTAAGGACAGATCTAATTGGCGTTCCGTTCTCTCTGCCTACCCCACTTGGGATACGGCGTGAGGGAATAGATAAATAGATTGATAGATAATTACACAAGATCTCGTGGGAACCCCGGTAAAGAATTGACCTATTCTTTTCTGTTAATTATCAAATGTCCTGAAAAAGGTGGGAATTCCAAAAATATCACATTTTTAGAGTTTAAAAATTTTCAGTTCAGCGATGAGGTAAGCCACCCATCCGAAATGTATAAACTTTTATTGATATAGAGAGCAAGATTTGCAAGTTTAGGTACTATTGGAAACAGTTCATTGCTGGTTATCCCTTATGATGGTTACATGTTCAATATGAGCATACATGAGAAACTGTGCAAATATTATGAAAGTGAAAAATATATGTAAGGATTAGAAGAATAGTAAAATAACACTTCATTCTTTCTGTCTATCCTTGAGGTAAACAGCGTGGTAAATAAGTATAAAAATATTAAGTAATTTTTATGAAAAACTTCAATATGTAAACCCAAAAAGCAATTAAAATGATTGATGTACTTGGTGTACATTAATTTATTTCTCGCTGTAGATACATTATGGAACCTGTCAATTACCTATTCATGAAAATAAATGAGCAGTTTCTAGACATACATAATACAAGATTATATTACATACAAAAAGGTCTAGGGTAGTACCTACAATGTGTTTTGTTGAAAATATTGTGTTTTAATAACTCCAACGTACTTAGGTACATTATAAAAGAAACACAATCTTTAATTTCAGGTGAAATGAACTTTGTACTAAGCTTTGAAAATAAGTGAGAATAATGTATGTTAGTGTCATGTCACTAATGATGCTGTAAACCAACGCACACAGCAACGATATGTGGTCTGGAACGTATTTTGAGAGTGCTATAACCTCCGTTCCTTCGTCGGAAGCAGTGGTTCTTACCTAACCTTTTTTCTCCAATTCACCATTTTTTAGTGAGCCAAATCTCCATTCCATACCACAGAATCGGTCTTTAGACAAATTCAGTTTTAACCTATGCATTGTTTAGTACGTTTAGATTTTTTGTGTTATTTTCAGCCTTGATTTTTTTTTTAAAAAGATATATCTGGGTTTTGTTATAAACCCAAATACAACTTTATACACCTTCCACAGTAAGCTAAAAGCTTGTGTCGTGAAAGGGGAGTTTGCCGGCACCTGATTTGATTGCATATACCTATTAGATTTATAACAGTTAGAGAAAATCTTTTGTCAAGTCAGAAATGAATGTCTTGTAATATATCTTTTCAATGGATATGAACTTGATATTTGTCATGAATACAATATTTCAGCTGGAATTAAAATTTATTTTGGGAGTATTTTATTTATAGGATGGAAACAAATCAACACGAAATTCCTCACCTGGCAACTTCACCATTCCCCAACAGTGGGGAATACCCCATAGGCTAAGAAACACTGGTCTAAAGGTTCCCGATGACCTCGACGTCCTTCTTTTGAAATGCATCTTCGCAATGAAAGTGACATTAGAACGCTAGAAATGTCAACAAAAAAAATACTCAATTGTTCCAAAGATGTCCTGATTGGACGAGACTTGTTTCAGCTCTTTGAGCCCGGGAAGAATATTGAAAAGTTCTTGATATTAATGAAAATTTCTTATTGGACCTGTCTCATCACAAATCATATTTTTCATAAAAAAATCCAATATTTTTTTTACTAAAATAACAAATTTCCTTTTTATTTAATATATACACATTACTCAATTCTTTGATTCAATTGAAAAGAAAGAGGATCGAAATTGTTTTTTTTTTTATTAATAATAAACCATGTTATTGTTTTTTTCCCAACTGATAGGATTTAGGTTAACGTATGTCACTGTACATAAATATACTGTTATTTTGCTCTATTTTATTTTTGTTATTATTTTTTTAAGATCAATGTTTGTTTGTTATCTAACATGTAAGCTTTTTCAATAATACATCGTCACAGTCAGAGGAGCTTTCGTTGCTTTATTGCTGATGTAAAAATCATTGATCATTTCATGAAATGGGGATTCGTTTTTATTACGAAGAGTGTGAAATGGGAAGAGATCGTGAACATCGAAACGAAGTCGATGATTTTTTCAATAAAAAAAACGTTTTTTTATTTTGTTTTGTTGATAAGTTTTGTGGAAAGAATGTGTGTTAATAAGTTTGTGCAAATAAAATGTGATGATTTGAAAAAATAAAACAGGTGTTTAATTCTACTAAAGATTTAATTTGTGAGAGAGACGTCTTTCGTCTTATGAGGACATTGTCAATTGGGAGGGATTGACAATGTCCTCATAAGACGAAAGACGTCTCTCTAACAAATTAAATCTTTAGTAGAATAAAACACCTGTTTTATTTTTTCGATATGGAATTCTACTACCTAAACACCGACACAGTGAATAGAGTGATGATTTGAACTTGCGGTGATGAAAGTACATATACGACGAAGAGGGTGTGTTTATCTGAAAGATGGGGTTTGAGAAATTTTGGAAGTCCAAGAACTGAACCGCGTAGATGCGTAGATTAACCACTTAAATCAAATGCACATGGACAAAAATGTGTTGAGTGCATGTATGATAAATTGGATGAAAGTGGACGAAGCGGAAGAAGTATGTAAGGAGAGATATATCATTTCGTCCTTTCTGTCTACCTAAATATGCTATTCTATAAACTACTTTCGGGGTGAGGTTATAGTAAAGTATATTTGACATCTCTTAATATGAAAAGCACGTGCCATTGTGCGCTTTCATATTAACATATCGATGGAGAATATTGAAATATAATCAATAATGCGTATCATTAAATCGTTTGCAGGCTGCTCCCTCTGTGTATTCCAGCCCTTAAATTACATACATATTATTACAAATAATATACATACCTATACCCACTATTGGCACTACATAAATTTTTATGAAAACGCATTGCATGCGGCATGTTAAAGGCAGGTGCTGCTATCAAAAACACACCAATCAAAGAGTAAAGGCAATAGCCCCTATTCTATAATGATTCACACTAAAATTAGAACTATAGAAAATTTTATAATCAAGTTCATTTGAACTAACATTCGTATTATATATGACACAAGTTGTATGTAATTCTAATAAGGAACAATTTAAGAGTTTACAAAATACCTATTTAGACTAACTTAAATTGGAACGTTCCTATTTAAGTTAGTGCACACTAAAAATGAAATAGAATTGGGGGTAACGTATGAAATTATTTCTAAGGTATTGTAATGGTATAGGTACGTAAATAATTCCAAACCTAACTAAAAATAGCTCTCCTACTTATTTCTGAAAATTATCGAGTATTTTGTAAAAGGTAATAATTCTGAAAACGTCAATTATAAGATAATCAATACCTGAAATTCACCGATAAGTTACGTCATCCATCCTGAATCCTTCAATATACCTACATTTGGCATAGAGAGCGAGACTTGAATGTTGCATAGGATAAATTATTTTTTTATTATTTGGTTACCTTCATGAATGACATATTTTTTTATGAAACGGAGAGCAGAAACTGTACTTTTATTACATGCCGTTAACCTACTGGCAACACTACTTGTAAGAGACGCTTGTAGAATTAAATTTGTAATGATGGGATGAATTAGGCATTATGTTTAGTCAGGCCATTATATTATTTGCATTTGGAAATGCTCTAGGTACCTATCCATTCTCTCACGGCATCTCCCAAAATAAGGATAATGAGTGGTCCAACTGCTTGTTATAAACATGCTAGTCCTTCTCTCCGTTTTAATATATATTAAGGTAATATTAAATGTCTTCAAGTACAAAATTAATTCATCTTTGTACAATATCTTAATCAAGAAGCAGAAAATTCGAAAGTATTTTGTAAGTTGTCATAATTCAAGCTTTTAATGTATTTATTACAAATTATTACTGTTATTAACAAGAGAAACTAATTCCAGTGAAAATTATTTTTGAAAGCTCTGAAAGCTTTCCAAGGTTTGTGTTTAAAGTATCTTTTCCTTGATTAGGTAAGACGCTTTCACTCGTAACAATGCCCAAAGCTCATTTTGAAATATCCCTTAGATAAATTTCCGGAATCTGATGATTAACGCCGCAAGTAAAATACCGAGTAGTTATTAAGAAAAAAAAAATTACCGCAAATTACGAGTATCGTTTTTCGAACCGTTATTATGAAAACAATTTCGGATGTCTGGTAGTCTGATGGTAGTCTCTCGGGCATTCCATTGAGAGATCTCAAATGTGATTCCTCCCGTGCCTCCGCAACACAAGCATTATTATATAATAGAATTGAAATAGATTTAAAATTAAATACTGCAATGTATTTGATTGTGTATGATTGATTTTTTTTATTGTCTGTCATACTTTTTGTTTATATGTAAAAAGCTCTCACCGTTTATTTTTTCAAATTAATAAATAAATAACTTTCACTTCAGACAATATTTGACTTAGAAGCCTTTTGAGTTTCTAAAATCAGTTTCTAATAAAAAATTACTAATGCGTTTACCCGAAAATCCTCTTAGTCAAAGTTTTTTAATCTATTTTAATTTATAAAAATTAGCTTTCTGAAAGTAATTCCTATTACTTTTCCTATACAATCATTTTAGTACATACAATCATACAAGTTATATTATTTATTTATTTTATTCTTCACTGTACATTGGTTACAATATTACATAGTGAAATAGTGGCATAAAAATAACAATTATAAATTCAATGTACAGAGGGCGAGTTTATCGCTAAAATGCGATGTTATTCCTATTCCTATACAATCATAACAAGAACTTTACCATGGGTGTGTTTATTATTCATTAATCTTTAAATATTTTATCAATATCTACTATTCATATACCATCACGGCATATCTCAATAGCAGGGTAACCAGCAGACCATATGCACAATACCCACATATTTGATAAAAATTAATTTAATTTTTTTTTATTAACTGGTGAAGTATCAGTTGCCGTTGATGGATGTTTTTCATTAGAATCGTGATTATCTTCTGATGCTGTGGATCCTTAAGATTTTTTAGAATTGATAAAGTGACAACTGATTAAGGTTTTTAGTGGGTCTTGTCGGGCTGTTGGGTTGCTGGGTGTTCTTGAATTGCAGTGAATAAATAATAATCTTGCCTACAATAGCTTACGTTAATGTTTCCAATTTCGTTCATATATTTTGGCTACCCCACCATGAAGATGTCAATGAATGATAGTGAATTATTTTGGATTATCTGCATATTTCATGAGCCTTCCCTTGTGAAGAATATCTCCAAATGCTCCACTCCAGTCTAGAGTCTCAAATTGGACAAATAATATGTATAGACCATTAAAGGTCACGTGGTCTTGTCTATGGATTTGCTTTTGCTTGGGGGCAAACAGTCAGATTGCGCAAATCCTCCTCGTAGGATGTTATGCCATAAGAGAAAAAAAAGAAAGTCAGACGACAAAATAATAACAAAATCGACACTGACAGTTTTTTTTATCATTAGGCGTTCAGTTAGAAAGAGATACCACCTTTTTGCTTGTTTTGTTTTTGTTCCGTTGTTGGTTGACCCTCAAACATTTTTCTGTGACGTCATCCTTTAATGGTCTATTGTCTTTTGTTAGGACCTATTTATTAAGGCTTTTAAAATATGTAGTATTATTTGTCTCTATGACATGTAAAAAATCATTATAATTTCTTTATTCGGTTAAATTGATATGATGAATTTCAGGCGGTGAAACTTCACATATTCAATCCATGAGTATATCTTTCATGAGTTTGTTTCATGCTTTGGAATAATAATGTTCTATATGACTTTACCTGATTATGCATAATTTCAGGAAAAACAAAGATTACTTTCAGGCTTTTTGCTGTAATTCCTTTATGTTGTAATATTTACAGCAGAACTTGCAAGATCCCTACCGTCCGTAGAATATTATAGCTTCATATATTTGTATGTAATGTGAAATATACATCTATAACAATAAACATATAGAAATAATGCTGATAACAAAGTCGAGCTCAGGAAAGAATTCCAATTTACTTAATCTTTTTATTTCATTTTGTAGAATTAACCAGAGAAGAAAGATGATTATTAGTTATAATTTTCTTCTTAACATTTTTATCACCCTACGGTATTTTTAAACAGCAGAATTTTCTAGAAATATGGAAGCACAGCTGTCCCTCGGGTAGTTATTGCTGGTTAGAATGAGAGTTTAACTATATTTGGAGAACTGCTTGCATGTTTATTACATGCGATTGGCCTGCTGACTGCCCTATTTGTGGTTTATAGCGTGATAGTATAAGAATAGTAGTATTAAATAGTTTATTCATCTTGCACTGTTTTTCGGAAATCTTAATCATTCAAATTTGAAATTTGACCGGCCAGCCCTTCAGGCTACCCACAATGGCACCTTTTAGTGAACAAGATTTGATAAGTGTAGAATTTTGGATAAATGGAAGTCCCCAGACTTCAGCGTTATCCGGTTGGATGGTGGGTCTCCTTCAATATCCAAATCTGAAATTTGAGAACTTTCATCGTTTATTTCCAGTCTCAAGTTTCCCGACGTTTTCGATTAGTAGCGAGATCCCATATTCTACTTAGAAAAAAATGCATATAGAATAACTAAACGTATTTATAAACTAGCATATATAATATTATTATAGATAAATCATTAATTAATTTTAATTGTTTATGGTGAAGTCAATTAAGCTTGGCAAGTGGTTTTCAAAATTATATCTGAATTTTGTCGAAACAGTCTTAAAAAAAACAATATTTAACTTTACAGATATTTATTTATGTATTGTTAAAAAATACTCCAATTATCAGAGATAGAATGTAATTATTATAGTCCTTCTCAGAATTCTTCAGCTTCTATAATTATTTAACAAGTAGAGTTTGTTCTGCATCAGGTATGTATGTTCTCATTATTTTTTTAGGAGTATACGCACAAAATATATTTTTCAAGAATTTACACACATACTTACTTACATATACATTTATATAAAGTCAATATTGCAAGCAACAAAAAGGAAATTAACAATAGAGTAAACAATTAACTTGAAAATTATTTTACAAGTCAATGCAATACAAGTTATGACTAGAATATTTTTATCATAAAATGCACATAAAAAAAAAAAAAAATTCCAGGAGTAAACAGAAAATCAGGTGGTACCTTATTTTTTACTGAATTTAATAAAGTTGAACAACAATCATAATAATGAACCATGTTTCTTCTAACTCATTATTTTACATAAAAGGTGTGAAAACATGTGTACGACAATAATAATATTATTTTGAATACCTAACAAACTGCAGATAATATTGTGTAGGTACCTATATTTAAAGCGATCTTGTTTCTGAACAACGGTCGCTATAAAGATGTGTGTGAAGCGCGTGATGTGAACACTAAAACGAGTAAAGTAAAAACATATGTATGTGGGTAGGTGATAGCGAACGCTTTCCCCTATTGTACTTGCGTACGTAGTATAAAATTTTAATAGATAGGGTAAACAGTGCTGTGAACGACCCAATGTGGATAATGTTTGAGAATTTGTAAGAAATAAATTTCTTTTATATACTTTTGTAAAGCTTATATTTGATTTTGTCTTGAACACAAATAAAATAGGTATTTGTTTTATTTTCACTTTTTAATGTATGCAAAAGATTGTTTTGTACCTTTTTAAAACTGTAAAAGGCGAAAGCCGTTTATTGCTTCGACAAAAAAAATTATATAAAAATAAAGTTGATTACTTGACGGTATAGTCTCAGACTTTCTATCAAGAAATTTGGCATTCAAATTTTCTTACTGCAGACATTCTTCCTCCGATTGATTTGCTTTCTTTGAAGTTGTGGCAGCATACTCGTAGTTGAGATTATTTTTTAAACCCTGAATCATCTTTCGAAAAAGTTGCTTTTTAAATGACTAGGAATATTCGACACTCATTTGAAAAAATGATTGCTTAGGCATTTTATACTTAATCAGTTATCTAAGTACATTATTTGAAAATTTTATTAATTTTTCACGTAAGTAGATACCTACTAATACTTATAAGTATTCGGAGGATCATACAATATTTTTCATACAGTTTTTGATGAGCGAAGATCTTTTCTATACGGTTGTTTTATCAGTAAACACCTGTTTTATGATTGCAAGGGTGAGCCATAACTACACAGCTCAAACATAAATATCTTCTTCTTCTTCTTCCTCGTAAGATAGATCATCGATCTGTTGTTTCGGAAGTGATTCCCTCTTGTGACCCTGAGGACCAGCTATCTTTCCATCTTTTTGGTGGTCTTCCACATAAATATCAATATTATGATTTAAAGTGACAACCCACCAATGCCATCAATTATTTTTTCTTATATATCAGTGATGAGCACTTTATTAAAGATATACCTACATATGTTTTTGAACTCAACTCTTTCAAATGTCCACTTCTTAGCATTTGACATTACTACTCTGAGAAAAACAGATGACGTACTCTCTCTCTCTCTGGTTTCAATCCTGGGATTGGTTTGCAGCAATTATCTCTTTAATTCTTCTCCTCCACTCCTCCCTGTCTTGTGCGTTTTTTTTTAATTCTGCATATGATGAGCAGCGTATGTCCACCAACAGGTCCTCCAGGTACTCTCGGCGTGGGCGTTCCCTAGAGTTTGTCCCCTCGGTCATACCCTCCATTACGGCATGCAAGAGGCCTTCTTGTCGTATTACATGGCCGATCCACCTTGCACGCCTTTCTGACAAGATCTTGAGCAGGTGCCTTCCTTCTTCAATTCTTTGAAGAACTTCTTCGTTTGTGATGTGGTCTCTCTAGGAAATTCACTTTTTTTCAAAATGACTTACTAATCGGGTGTAAATAAACCTAACAGTTGGTCAGCAATTGTATAATTTACTCTCAAAAATTGTGTTGAAAGCTGATACATAATGAAACTAGCACGTATTTTTACATGAACCCCTATAAAATAATGTAGCAAGTACTTAAATTAAGATTTTGCTTAATATTTTGTAAACAAGATGTTGTAGCAGTTATGGTAGTTGTAGTTAATGGACTTGCTCTGCATGCATAATTTATAAAGTTCAATCTCCAGTTGCCAGTTTATAGATTTTTTACTGTATATTTTTTTGTTATTGCGTCATTTAAAATCAGAGAATGTCTCCCTCCTGGCAAAGATCTCGATTGTGCGAACGTAAATGATATTGAACCGCGTCATAACTGGAGTTAAAAATTGTGAAGTAAACAAGAAAACGCATTTTTTTGAGCTTTTGAACAGCTTTTGTGAGCTTTTGAACAAGCAGAGTGATCAGTGGACTATACGCGTGTAATAAATATGTAGATTTATTTCTACGTGCCAATTAAAATTAATACTTTCATTAATTGTATCGGCATTAACTTTGATACACTTCATTTTAAATTATCAAACAAAATTAAATAAATATTTATTTTATTTTGTTTGATAATTTAAAATTAATACACTCACAATGGGTGGCAAATCTAATCGCTAAATTCTAGATGTTTTTAATATTCTTTTACATAAGGTTTTTCGACAATCTGGCTATTACCTGAATCTCAAAAAGCATTTTTTACCGGGGACCCCATGGAGTGTGGTAAACATAAAAATAATTTACAAAACTATAATTTGAGACCCATGCATATTTTGTTCCTCGTCAACTGTTTTTTTGCTTCGTTTCTTGATCATACTACAGTAATGTAAGCTTTTAAATATGTGTTTTGTATTCCTAGAATTCGAAATGAACTTTCACACGCACCTAGCTATCATCAGTCGACAACATCTTTTCCTTAACAAAATATTTATAAATGTTATAAGGATATTTTTAATGAATTTCTTAATTTGTTTTGTTTCAGGTCCAATGGCGAAGGTGCTGTTTTCGGGAACTTTTGAGCAGTCCTATATTCCCCACGCTATGGCCTATATTGCCTGCATTGGAGAGCAGGCAGGAAGGTGTGAAGACCAACATAACTATAGCCAACCTCAGGTACTAATTTGTTTTTGTTTTTATTAAAAACCTTAAATATTGAAGAGACACACAACACACACTTGGGTATCTCAGGAATTGAAGAGTCCTATTTATCATCTTTTCTTTTTTTACTTTTTCTTTTCCGTTTTACTTTCTCTCTTCCTTTCTTAAAATTTTATCATTGAATTGGGTTAGTTAAAAAAATCGTACTTGTCACATTCCTGTCACTATTTTGAATTTTTGATTTCATTTTTTTTTACAATAAATCTAAATATTATTATTGGATCTTAGATTAAGTAAACATGTCAAAAATTGTATTGTGCACTTACGCACTCGATTAAGTCCTTAAATCTCTATCTTCTTCTCAAAGTACCATGTCAGGTCCCCCCGACGTCGGCTATCACCCTGGCGTAGGCCTCTCTGTCCTGTGCCAGCCGGAACAGCTCTTCCACTTCCAAACTCCGGTCCACCCTCGGATATTTCTCAGCCAGGACATCTGCCGCCTTCCTAAACAGCGACAACCCTCAATT
Organism: Athripsodes cinereus; assembly: GCA_947579605.1. Classification (NCBI taxonomy): domain Eukaryota; kingdom Metazoa; phylum Arthropoda; class Insecta; order Trichoptera; family Leptoceridae; genus Athripsodes; species Athripsodes cinereus. The sequence goes on from OX388324.1 coordinate 17,857,988, forward strand.
TTTCTCTCCAAAATGAGTTGGAGTAAACTATATTTCTCATTTCGAAATACGTGTCCCAAATATGGCATCTTCCTAATCTTCATATTGGATAACATCTCTTCATCTGTTCTAGCCCTCCACAACACCTCATTATTGGTAACCAAATCAGTCCATGGGATGCGCAACATTCTGCGATGAAGCCACATCTCAAATGCCTCTACTCGGTTCGCTTTGAGGTCTCTATAATACCACCAATTTCAAATCCTGTCAGAACATCAGTCTTCACGAGATTATCTCTTTTTGATATTGAGTCATTGAAATTTAATGTTTTATTTATGTGTGTTTGTTAACTTTGAAAAAAAAATAGGTGAAGAAATAAATAAAAAAATAATATTTCATGGAGGCTGCTTTATTAAGCGGAGTCGGAGTTTGTACTTATATTTTGTTTATTTACCACGATATTAAATGAAATTTAATGTTTCATTTATGTGAATTGTTAAAATTTTAAATATTTCTCTCCCATAATATTATAAATAAAATTGTCTTAAAGGATAAATAAAATATCAGACTCTGTTACCACTGCATAATATGTCATTTTATTTGTATTTCATATTTTATGACTACCTATCTATTTACAATCAGACGGTCACTAGCTTCAGAGGCAAATTAAAGACTGAACTCTTCACTGGCGCCCTTGAGACGGTCTAGAGACTGTAAAACGGCGTCATAAATAAAATCATCCAAAATCATCATCATGACATGTAAAAAAAGTGGGAGACGCACTTTGTTGCTGGAAAAAAGATTTTCAAAAACCTATTTTCAGCAGGTCAAATAATTCAACAAAATTTTGCATATTACTTGTTCACAATAAAAAATCAGAATGATATTCGGTGATTCAATTTTTTGATAAAAACTCGATTTCAAAAAAAGTAATAATAATGAAAATAATCTGAAACCACCCCTGGGAGCACACAGGGCCGGATATAGATTAAAAAATCAATTTTGCCGTTGCATACATATTATAACAACGGTAGACTTACGTAAAAGTTTGAAATATTACAAATAAAATTTCGGAAGTCTAAACAAAGTTTTAAATTACTTTTCAATATGTAAATTATTTTTTTAGTATTTTTGGTTATGAATTTTTTATAAGATTTTTCTCATAAAAAATGCAGATTGTTATAAAATATTCATTCCATATTTTTTTTTTATATTGTAAGCTGGTTACAAGATTTATGTAGCAAAGAAGTGATATCATAATATTCTATTATATATGGGCAACTTGTAAGGCGCCGTTTACTCATAACATGATCGCAAGGGCGCCATATTGTGTGCCTATTATCCGAGTGTCAATTGAGAATTAATTACTCAATAAAAAAATACGTTATAATAACTTATCAAAAATGTATTTCTAATTAAGTCATTTTTTATAATTATATCTATAGGTAATGATTTAACTACTCACTGTGTCGGTATTTAGATAATGGAATTCCACAACGAAATTGAAAAACAAAATGTTTCTTGTACTTTATGTTCTAGAAGAAAACACTGAATGTTTAGAACGAAATAAATAAACAAATTTTGTATAATTATTTCGTTACTTATCCACACTTCTTTAAATTATATTTTGTATGTGTTAAGCAATAAACCCTCAATTTAGAAAAATGTAAACTTGTTATTTTTTTAGACAAAACTCCTCGCGTAGGTACTGATATTTATTAATATGAGAATATCATTTAAAAAGACATTAAAAATATACTACACGTGTATAATATTATTTGCTAAATTATAAATTATACATACAGTACTACAAATTCATTAACATACAAACGGTATACTGTGAAGCAGAACCTTCATGGATGGTGTAAAACCATAGAATTCCATACGAAACCTAGAAACCTGACTCGTTTACAAAAATGAGGCAAAACATCTATGAATTTTTGACAGAATGGTTGGCGAAAGCGTGTGGTATTTCCTACATGTCGGCCGGTGTGGCGTGGAGGTAACGCTCTTGCCTTTGAGTCACGAGGTCCCGGGTTCGATTCCCGGCCAGGGCAAAGTGAAGAATGACCTTTTTCAAATTGTCCTGGGTCTGGGTGTTACATGTATATGTGTGTAGTGCATTGTATATGTGTGTATCGTCGCGTTAGTACCCATAATACAAGATTCATCTTAGTTTGGGACTAGCTCGATCTGTGTGAGTTGTCTATGTATGTTATGTATGTTATGTTATTTATGGACTCTTTCTCACATTTTTGTAAAAACATATAATTTTTACATTTATATAAACATAATTGAACACTTTTTGAAGTTGTTGTCAACGTTTTAAGCGATTTACCACACTTCTCTTTGCCAACCGTACTGTCAAAAGTGCCAAAAAATGGTGCCTCACTTTATTGTAATGAAAAAACATAGGAGTGCTCCATCTAGGTATTATAAATAAAAATCTTCGATTGTGTAAAACTATATTTTGTAAAGATTTTCGATTCAAGATATTTTTTTTTATTATTTAATTCAATATTTTATTTATATGTAGGTACCTAATATTTATGCGTTTTGATTCTCATTTATATTAACAAATATTAAAATGTCATAATTAAAATGTAAATATCATTACGTCATGTTAACAAGTAGCATTTTTTTTATTGAATAAATACATATTAAGGTCTGAACGTGTTAAAAAAATATTGATTTGATTTACTTTGATCTTTTGATGGTATCAAATTAATGACATGTTAAATACAAATAAAATGGAGATGAAGCGGATATCTGGTTCTCATTTGGTACACGAAATTTATTTATAAACCTTCATTGCGAATTTCGCATGTTTTTCACGAATAATGCGAATTTTCACGTTTTAATAAAAGATCACCAAAATTTGAATATTCACGACATTTTCGCTTATAGTTTTGTAAGTTTTGTAAGTTATAAAAGCATATTATCATTTATAGTGCAAATAGAATTTGCCATTTCAAATCTTGAGTTGATTTCTCTTAATGTATATATTTTGTAAAAAACATGCATTCTTAGAAACAACACTAATATACTAGAAAAAAAAACGCTTACTCCTTTAAAATAACACCACTAAAATAACCCCGATTTTCCAAACAAATAACACCGAAAAATTCAGGTCACCAATTATCACAAATAAAATACTTCGTTTTTTTTGCGATGGGATCATATGATCCGTTCTTAAGAGGGCTCAACACCCGTTCTTTGTGATTTCATGCAAACGAATAAGCAAAATTACTACCATTTTTTTTTAGTATATTTTAAAATCTGGATATTATTTATGTTATTGTTTATATTTATATAATATTTTGAACATTTCTAAATGCGATTTTAATATTTTAGTTTTATTTTGCTGCGAGAAATATAGTGAAAATAATTTTTGAAAATTGCCGTCGCAATGATGATAGGTTGAGTGGTGCTATTTTAAACAAATTATCCTAAATAATACAAGAGTGTTAATAAAATTTTAAAACCAAGATTAATTTTAAAATATCGTGAATTTTATGATGCGCCTTGATTTATTTATTTAGAACCCTTGGATTTTCTTAATTATTATAACAAACTGCATACACATTAGAAAAAAATCATTATCAAAAAAATTAAAGAAAATGTTAATAATTCAACCATTTGTTTAATTTATATAATAATAATTATGGTATGTTGTTTACCATGCATACTGCATATATAACGTCATTATGTGCAATAATCAAGAATATAGCGAGTTTCACAAAATTTTATATTCAGAAGGCATTCTCTGTGCCTAGTGAGAGCATGTGGGGGTATACTCGCTCTGTCTCTGAATTAGGAAATAAATAAATTTAATTTATAGAATAAATACAACTTTAATTTTATTTATATGTGACAACATACTATTTTTTTATGCTCATGAATATTTTTGCATATAAAGTTTTGGCTTATATTTATTAATAAAGCTATTTCATTTATTATTTAAATAATTTTCTATGCGCCTACTAAAAATTGTTGCCTGAAACCACTAGAGCTAAATCTGATTTGTACCTTAGGTAAGAACGGCTGTTAAATAATCAAAGTTTCATGGTATTGACTGAATACCTACCTGACCGATAAACGAATTCGGTTTTTAGATGAGTTGACGGATATCGGTTAACACAATTATTATTTTTTCTACTAATTTAAACACACGTGCCGTCCTATTTACATGTAAAAAATTTCAGGATTTTCAAAAGTGTATTTTTATACTCGAAATTCCAGGAGAAAAATGTATACACCTTTATTTATTCAGAATATCGGTTGTAGATGGATTGAAATAAGCTGTCTTTCTGCCTTATATCCTAAATTTTTAAATAAGGTTTTTCAGCTGACAAAGACGATGTATTAATCTGAAAGACGAGTTATGAAAAAGCTGACCAGGAGTAGGTATGTATTTATTTGCAAGAGTAGTATTGGAAACTAAAAAGCTTTATCATATATTTAAAGACAGCCGCGTGTTGGGTAAGATAAATTTTGAGTGTGGGCTTATGAGAAATTTTAAGAACTTAGAGGAAGCGAAAGAAATAATATTTTATTATTATTAAGTATGTAGAGATAGAGCTGAGTGGTGTTCCATCTTCTCTACCTTTCCTAATTAGGATATGGTTTGATAATATATTATTGCATTTTTGGCACATTTAAAATAATACCTTAATATAGAGAGGGAATGATTATAGATATGACTGCTGACACTCCTCAACCCATCTGGTTTGAGGGAGTGTTTTAAATCTCGCCTCTTTTAATGAAAAGCAGCATAGTAGAAAAAACACTTATTTTTTGTTCCAACTTTATTTATCAATAAAAACTAACCTTGTTTCATGCTTTAAGTCTCATAAAAAAACTAGCATAACTTTTTTCACTTTCACAAGACCTAGGAGGTTTGACAAAAAACTGATTACGAAACGCACACATTCTATTGCTACGTTTTATATCTATCAAAAAATATTACAAATATTTTACAAAATATTTTCTCATTATATCAAGTATCAATTTGATGATTTTTGCTTACACGTGTTTTTATTTTCTCCCTGTTAAATTCAAACATCATCCAAAAATGTGTAGTAAAGTAGTTATATACTTACTTTAATTCAAATGTTTCATATCATATTTGATAAATATTTGAGTCAGTGTACAAATAATTAAGTATCTTTTTTCGCTATAAATACATTAATAAAACAAAATTACGCTCTGGGAGTTTTAAGTAAGAATTGAACTCTTGATGATGTATCTTATTACACGACTGCGCGACACAGTGTCTATCTGAATGAGATAATAATAGATAGATTTGAGAATATCTTAGAGCGATCATAATATCTTAAATTACGAGATTCTTAACAGATTCGAATGAGAAGTTCAATATCTTCTCAAACAGACACTCCAAATTAATTGGACACGCAATGCGTCATGCTAATTTTTTATAAGGAATAGGTGAGTGGCACCCACGCCAAGAATGCCTTAACTATCTTTGTGATGATGTGAGTTGCGGATTGTTGTAGGGCTAAAAAAGGTCGCACAGGGTAGAGCATATTTAAAAGAAAGATTCAGGTCCTTGCTGAAAACCGATCTTAAGGGTGGAAACAAAATATAATTTTTAATTCTAGCACTTATAGAAAAATGTGAAAATAATTGGGAAAAAATGTGTATTTCATAATATTTTTACAATACTTACAGGATCAAACAGTCAATAACAAAATTTATATCAATGTAAAACCAGCAAATCATAAATTTTCCAGAGATGTTTAAGCTTCCATAAAAACCATATTTTTTTTTTTATCAAAACTACACAAAATTCATTACTGAACAGCTGTGTTTATATGTTCTTTTCAATGAAGTGAGCTTTAACCAAAAAGACTAGTAGGTAATATGTTGCGTGTTGATCGCTTTTATTGCATCATCCTGAGTGAATGTTAATCGTCCGTTCACACTTTTCACTTTCGATAATCCATCCTGGATGATATCGCAAGTAAACGACGCTATATTACATAATAATGTAGCAGCCGCGTGTTTTCCATACAAGCAAATATGCAACGTTTGACTTTAAAATAAATAAATAATCTTACAAATGATGGACTATTGTAATATTAAAACAAATGAATAATTTTAAAATAATATTTTACACTATTATAATGATACAAATTTAAAGATTATAGATTTCATGTAGGGCAGGCAAAGGCACGCCGCTGGGTCAATATATAGATACTTATTACTACAAACAACTTTTATTTCTTACACATATAATATTTAATAAACTTCCCCTTTGGTACTTCTCTCACCCTGTGCAAGCTCAAAGATTGAACGAAAACTTTTTGATTTCTATTTCATAGAGGACGGAAGTTATACAGAAGGGTAGCAAGTTTTTTTAGGATTCTCAAAATACTATTTTCTTTGCACGATTTAACCATAAAACTTTAAGTGTGGTATCCATAATCTGTCACACTTGACATATAATCACTCAAATAAGTTGAACGCTTTGACATTTTGAGATGTAAAGGGTATGTGGGCCATCATCAGGCGATTAGAAATTTTTTATCTAAAAATCTAATTTATCTTTTTTCTAATCACCTGATGATGGAGTCGAGAGCCTCCGAATACTTGTAAGCGAAGTTAATATTGTCACTTGGAAGATAATTAAATACTGTGTTTTTTTTTCAATTTACCTTGAAATGGACATCCAACAAGCACCTTTGGTCAATAATATCGAAATTTTAATAAAAAATATGATTTTTCGCATAGTCCGCAACATCGGCTATTTCTCTAGCGTGGAATTTCCGTTATGCGCTTTTTAAAAGCTGATCAAAACAACCCCTCCAATCTCTGGATTTTTGTTCATTTCCACACATTTTTATGTGTAGGAACTTCAATAAAATAAAAATCTATCAGAAACCAATTTTAATACAGTCGTAATTCATATTTGACAACCATATTTTTTTCGATTTCTGAAAGATGGGTAATAAAAATCAATTCTTTTCGTTATACATATTTCAACGACAGAATGAGTTACATATTTTTTTACGCGACACTAAAAGAACTGGTGCCAATAAAATTATCGAAATCGTATAAAATAAAACGTATCTGTCCTAGTGTTATTATTATTTGTGTAGAGTTATCTTACCCGGCTTCGCTGAGGGATGAAACATTAAATTGACAAATTACCACTTGTAGAAACCAGAAGTAAGTTCCTAAGGGAAATTAAAAAAAACTCCAACACCATGAATCAAATACTTTTAACAGTTGAATGGCCATGTTTCATCATAACTTCTATTCTTATCTAATAAAACTAATATCTCTGCCAATAAATGAAATATGTAAAATGTTTTTAGCTTAGAGCATGCCCAGAGGATAAGACCTCGTATAGTGTGTATTATTTTACCTCTATTTTTCCTCATTAAGGAGTCCATTGAGGACATACAAACATACATATATACGAACAGGATAAAATATTTTTAAGTGGATTTACGACTTGAGAAACGCCGAGACATAAGTTTTTCTGCTGTAAATATTTTATACGACAAATTCGGAAGTCGTAACGAAATTTAAGAGGAGTGAAAAATACAAGTTAATATCATCGAAATAATTAGATTGCTTAAAGTTTTGCACAAACTTCACAGCGTTACTAACTCAATGTTGTTCTATAACTTGATAAGTGTTGTGTTTATGTTCGGAAAACTTTTGAAATATTACGTGTCAAAAAATATTGACAATATTTTTCATGTTTCCCATCAAGAACAAGGAAAAAAATCTGATAGGTATTTAAAACTATTTTTAGTATTATAATAATAAAAGACTGTAGATATAAGTTTTTTTAAATATATTAAGATATCGAAATTACGAATAATTTTCTAGAACATATTTTGGAATATTTATTTGTTTCATTTTAAACAAATAATGTTGAGAAGAGCGTTGTTGATAGAATGCGTGTAAATAAATTAAGATGGTTTGTTCATGTGTCACGAATGGAAGGGAAAAAAAAGACAAAGGATATACTTGTCTGAAAGAAAATGAGTAAGAAAGCGCGGGCGTCCGGAAACTACGTGGCTTAATCACTTGATAAAATTCTTTAGGACGGTCGCGTGTTAAGTAAGAGGAATTGGCGTGCATGTATGAGAAACTGGATAAATGTAGAGGAAGAGAAAGAAGTATGAAAGGAAAATCTAGATGGCGTTCCATTTTCTCTGTCTACTCCACCTGGGATATGTTAAGTAAGAGGAACAGGGGTGGGGTTAAGGACGTGTTCAGTAAGAGGAATCGGCATGTATGAGAAACTGGATAAATGTAGAGGAAGCGTATGAAGTATGTAAGGAAAGATCTATATGGCGTTCCATTCTCTCTGGCTACCCCAGCTGAGACACAGCGTCACGGCGTGAGGGTAAACTATTGTAGTATAGTATTTTTGACGCATCTACAGCGTTATACCTTGAAATGTTAAATGATTTTAGGTATATTTGGGAATGTCCTTTGATGATGGATGCAAGAGAGGAAATGATTCTGGGTATGACTGTTGACACTCCTCGACCCATCTGGTTTAGGGAAGTGTTGTTAAATGCCACAAACGCTTCACACTTTAAGACATTCGTGGATGTGTGGGTCTCAAGATGGGATCTGCTACGTCAGCTGGGTCCCTTGCCCACTGACGTGGTAGGATCGGAGATGCCAACACTGGTATAGTGGTATTAAACTAGAGAGAATTATAATATTAATAAATCGTCACCTAAACGGATAAATAGGAGTCCTTGGACTCCTGCAATATCCGAGAAATAAAGTTATTTCAACTTATATAGTTAAACCAATTTCTGAAAAAATACAAGTATACGTTTCAATCCGGAGAGAATATAAGATTTTTCAATTTTAAAGCTTTTTTTATAGGAACATCTTGTATTGTCTGTTTATTTTTCAGGATGTAGATCAAAGCTTGAAATCTTGTTTGTCACTGACGTAATGCTTTTTTTTAAAAAAAAAAAAAGATATATCTGGGTTTTGTTTGTTATAAACCCAAATACAACTTTATACACCTTTCACAGTAAGCTACTAAAAGCTTGTGTCGTGAAAGGGGAGTTTGCCGGCACCTGGTATCGAACCACCAACCCCATGTTCACGAGGCCGAGACTCTACCTCCAGGCTACCGACGAACTTAATGGAACTGTTCGCCCTAATCAGCATTGACCAATTTATTCATTATTATTATTGAAGCTACGTTGTTTTAAATCCTTAAAGCTTCATAAAATAGCTTTGAGACAATGAAATGTCATAAGTTTTTGATTAATCTTCATGTTAATTTTGCTGTGAACTGTTTGTAATTACCTGACGATTCTAAGTATCCAAATCGATGGCTCATTGTTGATACAAAATAGTAAAAAAAAATAACACCTTGTAACGAATTATATGTTTTTCAATCAATTTTTAATGAACGTAACGCTTCACCGAACAAATTAAGTGAAATATCTTTTTTGTTATGTACTCTCATAAAAAATAAATAATTATTCTATATAATATTTTTTTTTTCAGATGTGAAACTTAATATTTTCCTAAATGTTTCACTTGACACTTTATATTCTTAGGTAAAATTGTTAATCATACTAAGAAATACTATACAAAAGCTTGTTTTCAATAAGCTTTTTTCATATAGATAAAGCTTTATTCGTAATGAAAATTTATATTTAGTTTTGAATAATATGCTGTTAGATGTTAAGTGTGAATTAATAACAAACTTTGCTTACAAAAAACATGTTCTTGTTTTAATCAAAATAATATGTATACGTCTAATATTTTTTTTCTGACGAGTTCACTCAATATTATTATCATCATCCTTAACGCCCCTCTCGGGAGCACAGGGCCTCAAAAAGAGCCAAAAACACCAGCCTCCTCCAAAACAATGTATCATAAAAATATCAGTTATACAATTCAGTGTACAGACGGCGAGTTTATCGCTAAAACGCAAATAACATTTAATTTAAATTTTGTTTAAGAAAATAAAAAAATTAAATAAAAATATACGCACATTTTTTAGTTTGACATTGACTAACAAAAATTAAACACGATTATATTTAAAATTAAATTTAAAAACACTGTTTGATTCCACTATTCGAGATTGTTTCATTGTTTAAACGTTTTCGACTACAATGTAGTCATCATCAGTGATTACACAATACTGAAGTTATGTTGGAATAATACTTATCTCCCTTCGAGAATAAGGTCTTATTTAAGTCATGCCTAATAGTTGAAATAAAAGTTATTCCTTATTTTTACGTAGAACTGATAATCTTTTTTCTCCGTACAACGACAACAAAGATTAATTTCTTACTATTTGTAACACGAGTATTGAAAATTTAACATAGTTTTTCAGCATAATATATGTATTAGAATAGAATGATTTTCAAAGAAAACTGAAATATACAAAATATACAAAAAAAAGTCTAATATACAAAACTTTTCAATAATAACTTATTTATTTTTTATTGAAACGCACAAAACACTATACAGTATGATGCAGTGGTGTGCTTTCCATATACGCAAAAAAAAAACAACTCATGCCTTAATAATATTTATATGCATTACCTACTGCAAAAAATATTCGACATTTCTTACATACATGACATAATATCACATGCATAGACAATTCACATAGATTAAGCTAGTCCTAAGCTAAAAAATGAATCCTGTATTGACGCGACGAAACACATATAGTTACAATGCACTAAACACATAATACATGTAATACCCATACCCAGGACAATTTGAAAAAGGTCATTTTTCATTTCGCCCGGACTAAAGACACACTTTTGCTGGGAGTTTCAGACGATAAACCCACAATATGTTGCTCTCGAGGTCACGTTGTGAGTAAACGGCGCTTTAAAAATGTTTCATATTAATAATTATATTTGTAATATCGATTAAGTGCTAGGAATGTCGTGAGGAGAAGTGACTCAATCGCCTCAAATGCGCTTTGAATGGAATTGCAGCAGTATGAAGGTCAACTGAAAACTCAAAAGAAATGTGTGTTTCTAATAGAAATAATTCAAATTTAAGAATTGTTTTCTTGTTTCATTGAAAGAAAATCACTTTTTACATGTAAGAAGTAATAAAACTAGATTTGAACAAAATTAAGAGTGATTGAATTGTTCATACATTCATACTTAATGTGTATTATGTGAAATCAATAACTAACATTTTATACGAAAAAATGATTATGTAAAAAGTTTAGTTCCGCCACTGGCATTAAATATATTTCTAGAAAATTTGCTTTGGGATATTTCTCATTTAAAATTATATACAGGTACACAGAATTACGTAGGTTTATACCGGGCCATTTAAATTCAAACGCCTTAAGCGATTTTATATGAATTTTGTATTAATAATGATAAGTAACTTTTGACTCTGTAACTAAATATGATTTTTTGTGTAAGTTAAATTATAAATAAGCAAAAACTTTAATTAATATTGAACCTTGTAAGAAAACTGTTTGACGATTAATACCTAAATACTCGTATCTAATTGAATTAGATGGGTACTTATAAAATATGTTTGTAGTTCTCGCTATTGATTGGTAAAAAATATATTAACCTAGTATTAAAGTGTTTTAATATTAAGTATTTTTTTCGCCGATACATATTTTAGAATGGTAATCCAAGTACACAGAGTGCTTTTATAAGTAATTAAGAGCAAATTTACGCACATCCACTTTTTTCAGCAATTTGATACGAGTTTCTTCGGTCAATTATAATATACTTTATCTTTTTTAAATTTATACCATCCTGAATTTAACTTTTCAAAACTTTTTTCAGGCACTCGATTTCAAATGTTGAGACAAATGCAATAAAAAAATCATTACACTGTAAAAACGCGGGCGTCCGAGAACTACGTAGATCAAATTATCAAAGACGGCTGTGTGTTGTATAAGAGAAATCGACGTAGGTGTAAAATTAATTGTATGAATTTAGAAAAATAATATTAAGGTAAATCTATAATCTACATGGCGTTTCGTTCAGCATGCCTACCCCACTTGGGATGTGGCGTGAGGGTAGATAAAATATATACATGGTATTGACATAGTATGGCCACACCGTGCGAAGCGATAAAAAATATCGGCTTCTGCAGTTGATAGTAGAGGGCAAGATTGAGGGACGTCGTGGAGTGGGAAGAAGGCAGATGTCGTGGCTGCGCAATATACCGCAACTGACCGGAATAACACATTTGGAAGAACTGAGGCCTGAGTCAACAACACACTTTCGTCTCACGTTCCCGCTCCGCTAGCGTTCGGGTGCAGACGATGGTGCGCCAAAGTGTTAATTTTCGTAACTGTTGTGTATCTTAGCAACGAAATTGACACTTGCTTGCAAACATCGTCTTCACCCGAACGCTAACGGAGCGGGAACGTGAGACGAAAGTGTGTTTTTGACTCAGTCCGCACAGCGCGAGATAGAGAAGCATTCTCCAGAGTGATCGTCAACGTCGGGGGGACCTGATACGGCACTGATAGAAGAAGAATTGCCATAAAGATGAAAGATCTATTCTTTGCCGGAAACTCTACGAGAATCAAATACATTAAAAGACCATTCAAAATAGGTGGCAATGGCAAAGCAAATAATATTGAACTGTTTCTTATGTTCAATAGATTTAAATGACCTTATTTTGAAAAGCCAACACCATGTAGCTATTGATGTATAACGGCGTTTGAATAGAATTGCCAAGTTAAAGGGGTACTATATATGCAAATGTGAACTTTTGTATTCTATAGCAAAAGACGATGAACAAAAATGTATAAACTGTGTTTCATTCAAGTTTCTTTAATAGAAGTAGGTCTAAAAAGTTGTAGGTCAATTTTTCGGGACTTATTATTTTTCTATTTATTTTATTTTTATTTCCAGAAATAGAAAATTTTATTACAAAATCTGTGAACTTATTTAAATTTTAGTCTGATTTCAATCCTAATACACATATTTTTAAAACAATTTATAAAAAAATGTTTTTTTAATGTTTGTTTTAAGACAGACTCTTTAGTCAAGATGTGTTACTACCTTTAAAATAAAGCTTTTTTGTGCACTTGCCGGCATTCCAAAGCTTTAGAAAGCCGTCGAGCAAATTAGTAAAGTCATCGGTAAAATTACTATGTAGGTATTTTGTTTAATTATATTTTTTATTGTAATTAACTTTCACCAAGAGCAGTCGGTCGACAAATCAAACTTAATCAACTTCACATCATTTTTCAATTTCATATTTGTTTAGTCCGTTTCAATATCTTTCTTATGAATTATTTTAAGCTTACAAAGCTCTCATAAACTGCTTTAGCAGCACTTCCTAATAAAGTATACCATTAATATTTTATTGTGTATTCGAGATTAATATTATGATAAGTAATGAAAACATTAAATAAATTGAAATTAAATTTTATTATTAACTTTATGGATCTATATTTCATTTTGAATATAGATCTTAAGGAGATAATAGATTATGTACAGTAAATGAAAATAATAATAGTTGATACTATATATTATTATATTGTCGTATTATAATACCACAAAAGTGGACTTATCAGCTTAGCGCTTTAGATTATAGATACGACATTTTATTGCCATCTTGCGGAGTTTTAATGTGAAAAGTTTGTGGGTAGGTACTTTATAACAATAGAATATAAAGGTCTCCATTCATGATGCGATCTTCAATGATACACGTTTGACATAAAAGTTAAAGCAAAATGCAAAAGACATTCAGGATTCCGATACAGAAAATAAATCACGCTAAAATCTCCTGAAATAAATAAACATAATGGCAACACTGTAAAATTTCAAATTCCTTTACGTCACAATAATTAGAAACCATTATTAATTCTCAATCATTTAAGCTTGTTTCACTACCTTATATCCGATTTCACTTCCATCCTACTAATTTTATATATATTTTTTATCTTTTGTTTAAGTTTTGTTTTCAACTTTAAGTTTCATTTTATAGAAAATTTTCAAGCTATTTTGATGAAGGTTTTCAAGTTTTATAAAAGTATCGTTTCCTTTGCAAATCTTGACGATCATCAAGGCTATTTCAACCATGTTCACTGCGGCCGTAAACAGCGACGAGCTTCTTACCAATTGTCTTAAATTGTGCAGCCAAGATATTCTCTTCCGACCCTGGTCCTCTTCTTCCTTGTATTGTCCCCTAAATTATCAGTTAAAAAATTGGTGTTTTTTTCTCTCTCGTCACTAGAACAAAGTATTCAATAACTTTGTTTTTAACCTAGTTTTAGATAATCGCTCGTAAATGGTACAAGCTCCATCGAAACCCTGTGAGCGAAAAGCTCATAAAAATATCATTGTTACATAGTTACTAAATTTTTGTTTTTACACTATCGAATAACACCTGCCGTGATGGTATAATAATAATAATAATAGGGAGAACACCTACCACAATCATCGTGCCTATAGTGTTGTCTGTGAATGGTTTAATACCTAAGAGTCTGTCAAACAATCTCAGAAAACTGGGAGTAGATGACAGGCTCAAATACAGCATGCAGAAGGCCGTACTTCCATCGTCCACCAGGATAGTAAGAAGGTTTTTGTCCCTGTAGCTCTGTAAGTGATCTCCCATGATTGTACTATTTCATAGAACATCATGGAAGAATCAACTCGAATAATGTTGGGTTCTACATTTTGAATATACATAAATTTATTTTAATATTTTATGGATTTTGTTATTTAATGTTATTTTTAAATTTTATTGTTAATCTTATATTGTGTTCAAAATGTAGAATCAAATATTGTTTTGATACATAAATGAGATATGAGATAATAATAATAATAACACCAGAATAATTTTTAAAAGTAAACGACGTTGTTCTTAAATTATAACTCTCAATCAACTCTTCGTTACGTGCATATATAAGCCCACAATAATTGAAAATGTTTTCAAACTATCAAAATGTTTGACAACATGACTGTATTAACACCAGTCAAAATACATTTAAGCGTTACGTTTGAACGAAAACGTAACGAAAACGTAACGCTTAATTAAATGTGTTTTGACTAGGCCTACTGGGATATTGTGTATGTGATTCATTACAGTTGTGACACCCTTTATGCTTCCATAGATTGATTTCGATAAACTTGGCAAATGGTAACAAAAGGGCTAATTATTGTTATGTTTAAAATAACAGGCTCTTTATTGTTTCAGTTACAGCGATAATGGATGTTATTTGTATTCCAAAGAATAGGTACACATCTATATTTGATATTTTCGTGAAATGAGTTTAAAATATTGTACAAAATATCTTTTGTCAATATCGCGACTTTTTTAATATTACATTTTTGCCAGCGTTTGCTAGCATGCCAAATACGTTTATTACATGCAATGATGCAATACAAAGCACAATATTTGGTTTTTCCTTTTTATTTAAAAAAAATTGTGCCTACGTACAGATAGATCATTATTTAGAATTAGTCTATACCAACACGTCATCTGTCAGTAAATAGACTGCTTATATGTAATTAGCTGATTAATTATTTTCGTCTTCATATTCTTAAGAATAATCTGTGGTATTTATTTACTCAATTGAAAATCGATCAGAGAATCTTCAAACAGTAAAACTTTCCATTATTTATAATTTCCATATTTTTTGTACTTTGACATCTTATTTTTATATTTGATAATTTCACATTTTAAATATTATACCTACTAGATATGATTTTAGTTAGAATTTGCGTCGAGATGTATTCGTATGAATATTAATGATTTATAAAACTTAAAACACAGAACGTCATGAATATCGACAAACAAATTTCATTATAGAACCATAGTCGTAATTTTGTTTGCCAAATGGCTGATTTTAAATTAAAACTATTATACCTGAAAAACTTACATAATTTTTTCCTTTGTTCCAGGTCTCAGCCTGTCCAGGATCAGAGGTTAACAGTCCAGCAGAAGTGTCAGAAAACCACGACCCCCATCCTCCAGGAGTAGTGCAGGTTGCTTCAAGTGTCATGGCTGATGATTCTTCACAAAGACGAGCGTCAGGGGCTGAAGCAATTTTCATTTTAGATAAAACTGTTATAGCACTAATTAGTATATTTTTCATTCATGTGATAAGATTTATTTTGTAGGTTAATAAACAAAATAATTAACTTTATTCACCAGCAAAAATTAATCTGTAAAAATGTAAAAAATATATATGTATTAGATTTATTGTTTAAGATTTTATGATGAAACGTTATTAATGAATGTATTCATTTACAAGGTATAAGAATTTAATTCGCTTAAATATTATGCTTGAAACACATTTATTAATTTATTATTATTTATTTGTAATGCAATCAATTTTTAATAATTTGATCAATTTGAAAATAATTTTTATTAGTTTTCGTTATTATACCGTTATTTATTTTACTACAGTTTTATTTTTACTTTTGTTTTTATAAATACTGACACATTTCTTAAAAAGACGAGCTATTTTTATAAAATTATTTTCAGAAATCTGAAATTCTTTAAAATGATTTTTTGTAAGTTTCCAAAAATGGAAGTACTTTTTTCGTGGTACGAGTATCTCACTACGAATTATTGAAACTTTTTTCTGTACTTACAATTTGTCAAACATATCATAATAATGACTTATGTTTTCTATATCTTTGTAATCAAATGGTTTAATTTCTATTTAATTATTATTTTCACTATTAAGATTTTGTTGGTGAATATGGAGAAATTTAAATAAGTGTTAAAAATAAGAACCTTCTATTAACTGGAAGATTTTGTGGCGCCTGCAAGAGAACTGAAACGTCAAGAATCTTCAAGAAAAAGCCTCCCATCATCAAAAAGTACTATTGATCAAAGCGAAGTCAAACCTAATCAACATCATTTCAGATAAGTGAAAAGATTCATAGTTTAATTGAATACGAATTTATTAACTAAATAGAGTAAACGATAATTAAATTATCAACAACAGTTTGTAATTAATCATTAAATTGAACTTGTACATACTAGTTTTAAATTAATACTAATGTAAGTAAATCTCTTCACACCACAATATGGTAACGGCAAGTAACTAGGTAAGTGATATATTCGTTTTCTAACAACATAACATAGCATTTATTTATTTATTGATACAATAAACGGCTGTTGCCTCTTATTTTTTTAAAAATTTATTTATTCTTTTTGCACATCATCATTATATAACAGTGTTAACAAAATAATATAAAATTTAAAAAACTAGGACGATGTGTAGTGGCGAGATTATCACTATAAAGTGATTTCTTGCATCTAACCATTATTAATAGTACAATGATATAATGTTCAATACAAATTACATAAAATATACCCATATTACGGTACTTTGTATGACATAACATGCATCTATCTACAGACAATTCACACTGATCGATCTAGTAGGTACCTATATAATATTTTGTTTTACTTTGACAATATAAAAAATTGCAAGAATTTTTTTTGATATCAATAAATTTTTAGTGTTTTCAAAACCATTAAGCATACTTTGAGGCACTCGCATAGATATTTGAAATGAATTCGGGAATATTGAAAAAAAAAAACAGATTCACATTTTTTTAAAATTCAATTAGAAACCACACAAAAAAAATACTTCAAATGACTTTAAAATTTTGTTAATCATAAATTATGCTCTATCAATCGCACTTATAAAACACACATATACGAGGGTTGCTATTTAAGTTTTGAGATACACAAAGAAAACAAATATTTATAATCAAAACTGGCTTTATTGTTTACCAAAATATTCTCCATGAGGATCAATACACTTTTTCATGCGTTTGAACCAATTTATGAACCTTTTTTTCCAGTTTGATTGAGGTATCTCCAAAACATGTGATTTGAACGCATCAACCGCCTTTTAAGGGGTCGAAAATCGTTGACCTCACAATTTATTTTTGATCTGCGGGAATAAGAGAAATTATTGGATGCCAAATAAGGACTGTGCGGTGGATGACCCATCAATTCGATGTTTTGAGTGCTCAAAAATGCACTTGTTTGAGCTGATGTGTCAGAGCTTACATTATCGTGGTGGAGAATTATTCGTCTTCTGCAATTGGTTTCCCTTATTTTTCCGAACAATTCTGGCAAACAAATGGTGATATACCATTCAGAATTAACCGTTCTACGTTGCTGTGATAGAATGGTAGTGATATGTTCAGATATTCCGAAAAACAGGCGACCATTTGCTTTGAAGTGGCTTCATGCGCGAACGACTTTTGTTGGATTTGACTCGTTTAGAAAGACCCATACAGGCGATTGCTGTTTAGTTTCGGGCTCATATGCATAGATCTATAATTCGTCATCTGTTATCATCTTAGAAACGTCTTTTGAAACACCACAATTGATTTTTTTCATAATTTTTTGCAACAATCGACACGATCCTTTTTTGAGCAATTTCCAAACTATGCGGTATCCAACGCGAAAAAATCTTTTTGGCAGCCAAATGTTGCAATATTAAACATATGCAAGTGGAACTAATGTCCAAGCATACCTAAATCTCACCGTATGTCACATAATGATCTTGCAAAATCAGTTCACGCACAGCATTGATTTTTTCTGGCACAACAGCCGATTTTGGACGACCTTCAGGAAGTTCATCCTGTAACGAAGTGTGATCATGGCTGAATTCAGAAAACCAGTGAATCATGATGGCTCGAGATGGTGCGTCATCATTAAAAGTCGCAACGAGTTGATCGGCACACTGTTGTTGGTTTAATCCACGTCGAAAGTCATGGAAAAATATCGCACAAAAATGTTCACGATTTAATTCCATTTTTTTGACAAAGTTAATTTTTCAAACATGTGTAAACAATAGAAATATCACTCGCATGACAAAACGTTCTGAGTATGTTTACCATAAAATATTTCAAATTTTACGATGACAATGTCAGATTTGACATATTCACACTGGTTTCGCCGTATCTCAAAACTTACATAGCAACCCTCGTATAATACTTTATTTGTTTCATACGCAGTTTATGGTCATACTTTTGGCCAAAGGTTTTTGATGACAGGGGATGAGCTTTACTTCTAAAACTACTGCAGAGCAAAATCAGCTTTATAAATAATATCAAAGTGACCCTTTTACTTTCACTGTATGATATGATCCCTTATTTCATTATTTGAATAGCGCTTAAAAAAATATGTATCTCATACAATTATTTTTTACGTAATGATATAATTTCCAATATTACATAATGATCTATGAGTTTGAATATATAATATTATTTTAATGATAATACTAAAAGGTTATGTTTGGATAGCATTCATTATGATTCGTGTACTGACGTATAAATCATATAAATTCTTTTAAAAAGTATTATTTTGTATATAATTTAAATTAAATCAAAATTTATCTACGGATAAAGAATAATAATTTATTTGTTTTGTATACTAAATTCATCAATGATTTAACTCAGACTTAACTAACTCAAAATATAGTATAAGTTGATGAAAATTATTACATATGGTTTATTAGCTGGTTAACCCATTTGTGAGAGACGCCGTTATTGTAAAGATAGATAAAACCATACTATACTCTACCACACCCTAACCCTAGTCCTAAGTGGGGTAGGCAGAAAGAACGGAACATCAAATAGATCTATCTTTACACACTTCCTTCGGTTCCTCCACATTCGTACAATTTCTCAGTCGCGCACGTCGGTTCCTCTTACTCAATTCACGGCCGTCCTTAAAAATTTGATACACATGATAAAGCCAAGTAGTTTTCGGACGCCCGCGCTTCCTCACACCCTTTCTCTCAGGCAAGTAAATACTCTTTGTCATTCTTACCTCGTTCATTCGTTCAATATGTCCAAGCCATCGTAGCTTATTCACGCACATTCTGTCTACAAATAGACAGAATATGTTGGATAATTTTTGTAAAAATAACACTCAAAAGATTGCAGAAAGACGAAATATGTTTGATCGTGGTTAGATGGAAGAAATTACTATAAAGTGATAATCTCGCCACTGCATATTATTATCGTGACATTCTTTCTTATGTAAACTGATTTGTTGATTTTGTTATATGAATGATGATGTGCAAGAAGAATTAAATAAAATAAATAAAAAAAAGATTGAGAGAATAATTCTTTTCTTGGTACTCCACAGTAAAAAATAAATAAAATATAATCATACATCTTTTCATAACACAATACAAAACAAAAAACAAAGTATGGAAACATTATTATATTTTTTGTATATTTTTTTATAAAGGCTATTGCAATCGTTTATTGTGTAAAAAATATTATTTTATCTTTAAAAATCTATTGCATCCGTCACATAAAATATTATGTACGATATTATGAGCCAGCTCATTCATTTGCAATGAGCTTAGAAATAAGCAAATCAATAAAAAAATTAAACCATTTCTGTGAAATAAAGAGAGAAATAATATGATTTCTATTAACAATGCAAATCGCTCGAAGTTATTAAGTCCAATAATACGAAATCATATTTTTGCTGCTCGAACGAGCACATCGTAAACTCGGAATTAAATTAAATCAGGGATTTTCAACCAATGGTCTCCGTACACTTATTGACAAAGTAGGTGCTTATTATTGAAAATTCTCTCCTCCGTAGGCCATTTAATTTGCACTGTATTTTTCAATAATTTATAACGACAATTATTTTGACATTTTCTTTTCCTTAAGTTTTTGAGTGTCCTGTAAAAGGCGGGTGTTCGTGAAACCTCAGACAATTAACACCCAAAATTCAGCGATGAATTATGCCATCCATCATTCATTATTTTTTTATGTTTGTTACTTGGAGTAAATTCAATGGTCCCACTTGTGGGATAGGTACCTACGCTGTAATGGTATAGTAGAAGTAGTAGTAAGATTCATCATTAAATTTAATAATCTGATAATACCATTATAAATAAGAAATAGTATCGCTAATGCTTGTATTGATGATGTTGCATTAAGATAAGAAACAATATTATCTATGTAAATAAAAATAAAAAAGTATGTATTAAAAAAAAAAGTTAAAACATAGCCATTAGTTGTTTATAATGAAAACAGATTAGAAATCACTGCTTAGAGTCTATTGTTGACTAAGTGTGTCGACGGTATAGGTTCTGGCTCGTCAGAACCTATATTCACTGACAAACGTGACAAAGGTATTATTTTTACTATTAACAACGAACTGACGGTCTGATTCATCGTATCAATTTATTCCATCTATTTTTAAATGCCACAAATGCTTCACACTTCAAGGCATTCGTGGATGTGTGGGTCTCAAGATGCGATCTGCTACGTCAGCTGGATCCCCCGCCCACTGACGTGGTAGGGTCGGAGATGCCAACACTGGCATAGAAGTTAGTACTGACAGACTAGAGAGAGTTGAAAAATAAATAAATTGTCACCTAAACGGATAAATAGGAGTCCTTGGACTCCTGAAACAAATAAATTTATCCTGGACAAATAAATTTATTTCAACATATTATTCCATTTATTAAGTGGTAAAACCTGCAAAATTACCTTCATTATCCATCGAAGATCGAGAGCCATCTTCTTGTAACAACAGTATCTACCATCTCTTATTTTTATTCATTCATTTCATTCATCGCCCTCAATGCTCCTTTCGGGAGCACAGGGCAGAAACCAGCCTCCTCCATTCAGAGCGTCTCTGCGCCAATTGCGTGACCTCTTTCCACGACATTCCTTGCGCTCTGATGTCGTTGTCATAGGAACGGTGTATTGTGAAAGAAGGACGCCCGGGCCGACGGAACCCTTGCGGACGGAAGATATTTTTATAAATGTTTCAAAATGGTACATCAAACGTACGAGTAAATAATATGCATTGGAGTAAGAAATCAAATAAATCAATTGAAAGTACGAACTCTACTAAGCTTATTAATTCTTGAGGGTCTAGTAGGTCGTTGGCTCGCCAGAGAACTGCCGATATAATAAGTCAGCAATGAAGAACCCATAGAAACAGCATGCTTCATTAAGCGTCAAGAAACTACATGAATAATAAGATTATTGCTTTTCTCATGTCCAATGTGCTTTGAATAATAAACAAATTTCATATTATTCACTATGAAAAAGATTTATCTTCAGATTTTATTGAACTTATATTATAATTATTTTACATAATTTATCAGATACTAGTTGACCCAGCAAACATCGTACCGCCAAACAATCAATGAACGATTAATAACATTTTTAATCTCTTTACAAACTCCCGTAATTGTCCAAGGGTGTCATCGTATAGTCTAAAAAAATAAAATTCATTTTTGTTGAACAATTATACTTAATTCAGATTTGTTTATTATCTGCTGTACGTAATATATGTAGGTACTAATTTATTTTTTAGGTAGATACCTATTCATTTAAAATTTATAAAAATTCTTTCCATGATTTTATCAAAATTGAATTTTCAGAACCACAGATGTTAAATTGTATGGAAAACGATTCTAATTTGAAAATGTATACAAAAATTATTCTTTAAATAGACCAATCTATAATAAAACATCATGGTTGATTTTGTATAATTCCCTATATTGCATTTTTCATTGAAATTAAAAATGTATGACGTAAATAATTTTTCTAATAATTTTTCTTCCCGTGAATTTGTAAGATATTTTAATAGTCTATCGGCTATACGGGGCGGAGAAGAATCCAACAAATCAGAGATCATTCAAATCAGTACAGCCATTTTTGAGTTATAAATGGTGTTACTAACACCACTTTCTTTTATAGGTTTATACCTATTGGTAATTAGACTCCCACACATCACATTTTTTCTTCCCTCAAAGCACTTTCGAAAGCATAGGACGTAAGCAAGCTTTTTCAGTTCATTGTTCAGAACATTGACTTAATGACTCCCCACATTCGATTGATATCATATTTTTTTTTTATTATTTCTTTTACTTCCTATTTCAATACTCTTCACGGAAACTTAGTGTGTATCTAAATATAAATTCTTTTTAATCATGATTGCAATTCTGCAAGAATCAAATCTCCTCGATTTTTTCTCTTGACCATTCAACCCTTCAAGAGTATAAGGAAAGAGTAAGTTCCTTTTATTTAAAATTACCTCTGTGCCAATCAAGATTTCCTTCCTTCTTCGATATTTTCAACAAAACATACAATGACTTTATCGCCGGGATAGAGGTTCTACTTTGATTCTGTCTCTTTTGGATGATATCCGGGTTAGTTGGAAGACATCGCATTTTAGCGATAAACTCGCCCTTTGTACATTGAATTGTATAACTGTTATTTTTATGACACTATTTTATTATGTAATATTGTAACCAATGTACAGTGAAGAATAAAATTAATAAATATCTTTTTTTGTCATTTTTTTGTTTATTTGTTTTTTTTTTGTTTTCTCATTTTTCCTGCTGAGATCGCCTTGGCCAAAAGCTGTTATGGTCTCAGTGTAAGGCGATGTTTTTATTATAATAATAATAATTTTTGACGCTCTCATATGTATGTTCTGTTGTCATAGAAACAGAGTAATTTTATTTATTGTACCATTACCTCGTTTTTAATCAACTTATAAATTTATATAATAATAATAATAATAATAATAACATTTATTTAACATTTTAAAACAATTCTTAAAATCTATGTGACAGACATGCAGAGAAAAATGGGAGGCAGCTGTATTATTCTATCAATATAAGGGATTTTATATTGAAAACAATATCTAATAAATAATAATAAATATTTCTTTATTCAATCAATATCATACAAACGTTGAAACAATATATCACCAATTATCTTCAATTAAGTTGCAGCAGCCTCACTAGGTTGCCCTGTATCGAGCGTTTTGTTTGTTACAAATTTACGTATTTCTTGTGAATTCAATTATATTGATGTTAAAATAATTAATGACGATTGTACTTCAAACTTTAATTAATTAAAATCAATTTTCTTAGACATCTCATTAATGAGAAAACTTCTCTCTTTTGGAATAAAATTATTTTTGCGCAGTTACTAACAAATCATCAAAGTTTTGTTTATCGCCTTTTTAGTGAAGGTTACACGATTTTAGAATGTCAGAATTTATTGTTGACACGAAGGGGACAACTTTGTTTATTTGTCATATGGGTCTGGTTTGTTGGCTACTCAGCCAATGGAATTTGTCGTGATAGCGTGGTACAGACAACTTTGTTGAAGATGTTATTATCATGTACAGCGTCCTCGAGGTGCTATGGCACAAAGATGGCGGTAAAAATACTCTCCGTTTATTATTATTATAAGAAGTAGTGTATGATTTTAAATCTGAAATACTAAATATGTTAATAATAAATAATATGTTACCAATATGATGTAAACGTCATTCCGAGATGTAAATATTACTGTGTTTTTATTCTGTGAATATCCCAGATGATTTATTATTATTATATTGGATGATTTATTCGGCGCCGTATAATGGAGTATCCATCTCAAGGGCGCGGGAAACTATGTTGGAAGAGCGAAGTCTTCAGCTTGTTCCTGAACGTTGTAATCGGCTGGTTTTTACGGAGGTCCTCGGGGAGTCGGTTCCAAATGACGGGTCCTGCGACGCCGAAAGCCCTATCATAGAAGCAGGACTTGTTTGCTCTGTTGTTTTCGTCCAGCATGTTGGTGGATGTCTTAGCTGAGCGTAGAGGTCTACTTGCAGGTGTTTTGAGAACACAGAGTTCAGAAAGTGACTGAGGTGCCATTTTGTTCAAAGCTTTGTAGACTATAAGGCACAGTTTGTATTGAACCCTTTCACCTGCTCTTAACCAGTGTAACTTTTCCAGCAAAGGTGTGATGTGGCAACCCTTATCTTCGCGGAAAATAAGCCTTGCAGCGCTATTGAATGCCATTTGTAGACGATTCAGTTGAATTTGCGGCAGTCCTACATATAGTATATTGCAGTAGTCAAGTCTAGAGACTACAAAAGCAGAGATTAATGTTTTTATGCTATCAGGAGTGAGGTTTTTCGACACGGAGCGTATTTCGCGGATGTGGTAAAATGCAGAGCTCACCGTCTTTGAGATTTGGGATTCCATAGACAGTGCGATATCGATTCGTGCCCCAAGTATCGAGACTTTACTGGACGGTAGAATATCCGTGTCGGCTATCGAGATGGGATCTATATCCAAGAGATGTTGTCGGCCAGGTGATGCGACCCATAAGAATTCCGTTTTAGCTGGATTCAGCTTCAGACGTCTCTTTGCCATTAGATTAGATAAGTTTGTTATACATTCTACGGTCCGGGCCTTGAGATAATTTTTCTGATCAGGTTTGCAAAAACCGATCAAAATTCTGTCATCCGCGTAAGCATAGCTACGAAAGTCTGTTTTTTCTAGCATACTGTCGATATATCCGATGTAGAGGGTGAACAGAATTGGACCCAGGATTTACCGTGGTATATATATATATTTTTTATTAAAATGGAACAAAAACTTCATAAGACATGAGATCTACAAATCGTCACGGAGAAATAATATGTTGGAAATATTTGAATACATTAAAACAAGCTTTTTATTATATTATAGATTAAACAACGAGAGAGACGTGTTTCGACTAGGTACTTAGGCTATTATCAATTAACATTTTTCAATTATGGAGTTCTACTCCATCGCCCTCAACACTTCTCTCGGATGCACAGGACAGAAACCAGCCTCCTTCATTCAGAGCGTCTCTGCGCCAATCGCGTCACCTCTTCCCACGACATTTCCTGCGCTCTGATATCGTTGTCATAGAAACGGGGTATTATGAAAGAGGAACGCCTGAGCCAACGGAACCCTTGTGGAACCTTTTGGAAGAACAGTGCTCTTTTTGGCCAACTATCAATGGAGTTCTACTACTTGTGCTTTAATACAATAAATAAATATTTTGGAAACATCTGATCTTTAAAGGAATGAATAAAAAATATTGGGAACCACTTGCACTAAAAAAAATCTCGGCAGTCCTTAATACTTTGCCGCCGTTTTCAATAGAAAATAACATTTGTTTTTTAAAAAAATGATAAATCTGATTTTTTGTAATTGACCCCAATACAACTCTTCACATCTTTCACAGTAAGCTCAAAGCTTGTGTCGTGAAAGGTTAGTTTGCCGGCACGTGAGATCGAACCGTGAACCTCTTGTATACAAGGCCGAGACTCTACCTCCAGGCTACCGACGAACTCCCTTTACAAACAAATTTCCCTTTGCAAACAATGCACAAGACTTGAAATTGCATAATGTTTGAAGATCATAATACAAACTCATAACTTGGTTAAGTACTTGATCTAAATTCGAAACTTCATAAACAACAAAAACAATTTCCAATCTCCTCAAATTGGTTGCTAATGTGCATTCAAAAGCTAAAACTTATGTACCTTAAACTGAGAATGGAAAAGGATTAATTGGATAGGAATGATGTAACTATGTTATCCTAAAGCATAATCCTGTTAATTGTTGTTATAAGATCTTTACTAAGATACGAAATACATTATATATTATATGGTGTTCGGTATTGTAATCTAGTAGTGATGTTGTGAGTTAAATCTAGATAAATTTCAACATTTGCGGATACATATGTGGATATATAATACTGATATCGCATGAAATCCTGATTGCCTAAATCATAACCGCAGTTTTAATTGACATTTAACTGTTTATTTACATCTTATGTATAAAACTAGGTATCATATAGATATCAATTTTTTACACCTTTAAACAGAAGTATTTTTTAAATTTTTTGTTTATTTATTTTTTCTTCTTTCAAATCATCATTCACATAACAAAGTCAACAAATCAGTTTAAATAAAAAAATGTGATGATATACAGTGGCTCGATAATCACTTTATAGTGATTTCATCCATCTAACCACAATCTAATTTTACAAGTTGAACAAATGTTTTTATACAAAAATGTCAATGACTTGAGCCGAAAAAAAATATAAAAAACTCTGATTTGATGTGTTTTTAAAAGATATAAAAAAACTATTGCAAAGGAAACTCAATACATATCTACACTTCATATTGTTGTTGTCATTAAAAAAATCTTGCATTTGCGTAAAAATTATTTTACAAACTCCAAAAGAGTAAAATTTCGGTTTTGTCAAGTTACTTAGTTCTTCATTTCGTGCCATGTCAGGTCCTCTCAAATTTATGTTAACGGCCGTTTTAAAAAAATTGAAATTGTTAATAAATGCGGATGTGAAAAATATTGGAAATATTATCAATTCCGGATACGGATATTGATTACATCACTAGAACCTACCTTTATTATTACTAAAGTCCTTTATAGTAGAAGGTAGGTACTTATCTTTATTACTCATAATATCATCCAGGCAATTAGTCAAGGAAGAGTTATTATTGTTATTATATTATACTACATAATATAATATTATTATGTACACACAAAACAGTATCCTGTCCTAAAGCGGATTAGCTTCAGGAAGTTGACATCCAATTGATTATCTCTTAGAATATGTAAGATAATAATAATAATAATAACATCATACATTTTATTTAATAAGTATTTAATATTCTGATCAAGAGATTTTGGTGCATTAAATAACCTATTTACTTTAACTTCAACAATAATGGATATCGTCCTTTTGGTTTTGCTAAAATCAGGTCTTCAAGATTACAGCCAACCTTTATCGTTTATTTGTTAGGAAGCTATGGTCCCGAACTGCATTGCATTCACAATGCCACTGTTTGAACTCTAAATACACATTGCAGAAAAACCGTAAGATATTTTGTTTTGGAAGGGTCTCTTTGCATTTCACAAATTCTAGGGAGCGTTGTTAAAGTGTACATATAATGACATTATCAGTGGTAAAACGGTCCTTTGTTAGGAGCATTTTTCCCAACCAGAAATCGTTAACATAACTATACTTTAACCTCTTTTTTTTAAATATAATATAGTGGATTACCCAACTAGGTGAGGCCTGTTCTAGGGCAATCCAATAATACAGTTTATGAGTAGGTACCTACATTTAAAAAAAAATAATACAGTTCACAACAATAGTTTAAAAAAAAGAGAAAAAAAGAAAACCTGTGATCAATATTACCCACATACATAGAAACATGCCACCCACACACACACACATACACCCTCACACCACACACACACAAAAATAGACACACACATACACATAAGGACATAGCTACCCACACGTATATCGAACAAAACAACAAACAATGAACAGTACAATTATATATACAACTCGGTCCAGAATCTCATTTACGAAGTGTATATAAATCAGAAAAAATACCGGTAAGTAAATTTCCCTTTTTCCTTTACATTCTTCATTCGCTTCCTCCATATTCATGCAAATTCTCATACATGAACATTGACTACTTACTTAACACGCGGCCGTAACTGCATAATGGTGACATGTACATAGTTTTTGGAGTTTGACACTTTCGTACGCCCCTTCTTTCAGATAGATACTAAGCTTTGTGTGACTTGCCATTGTATCCAACTCCCTGAAATTTAGATCTACCATGCAGCAAGTTTGGTGAAAACTTTACAACCAAAAATAATTGATAGCACCTATCCATAAAAGACAATTTATAGGTAAAATCGTGATGGGTATTTTGTTGTAAACTAGATAAGCTTTGTCAAATCTGATATGACTGAACTGAAATGTTTGAGTGTCACTAATGAAACAGGTTGGTCATGAATCAATTTAGTTTTGACTATAACTTGGTCCCATGTTTCCCATTCCCCATCCCTACGCTTTGGTACTTCGGAAGTTTTAAGTTTTGTTAACTTAAACAACCTGTCAAAATTTGTACAACAAACCTTAATCCTTCGAAAGTTTTGTTTCAACATAGCTTTTATTTCAACACCGAAAAGATAACGTGTATAACCTACTGAACTACATTTTGTTAGAACGAGTCGTTAAAAAAAACCCTCGCATTTTCAGATATTTCAGGAATCGGGGATATCTATTACATTCACTAAGAATTAAAAGGGTGGTCCAGAACTTAATGGTAGAGTCTTGGACTCCCTTGGAAAGGATAGTAGTTCGAATCCCATTGATGATCTATTTGGATGATCTATTTGAGAAATATTTGGTTTAATCAAAAACCCAGATTATTCGTTAAATAAACCTTCCTCACGGAGTTTTTAGGGTCGTTGAAATTATTATGCTAGAAAAATGATTACTTTATTAAACAAAAATAAGCACAAACGTGAATGTTATATGATAATTTCTTCCGATTCATGGAGGTTATAAACATTTTAGAAGAATGTTTTTGTCTCTGATTTTGCTCAACAATGCCTTGAAAAAGTAAAATAAAAACATAAATGAATCAGATTTAATTATTACTTCAAATATATGTACATATTCGTTTACATTAGATCAAATTTGGATTCTTTCTTTTTCGAAGAATAATACGAAGTTGATTGAAAAATGTATGTAAGCAAATAAAAGAAATCAGATATCTACTTTGTGGTAATCAAATAACGGTATTTGAATTGGGAAATGATGTTTTCTTGGAAAAACCATTGATCTTGTTATGTTATTCCTTTTAGTAGATACTTCTCTATTCGCATATTAAAAATAATGACAATATAAAAGATTGTCTAAAATTTTATGTCGACGCTGTTTGCTTAACCTAATTCATCATAAAAAAATATGTAATATATAAGCATTTTGTCATGGAATTAGAAGCTCGAATCATTATGGAATTCAGCACATTTATGGTAGCCAGTGGACTATCTGAATGTAATAAACATCCCCTACGTGCTAATATTTATTTTTGGTCAGAATGGTTGGCATTTCTCATCGCCGAACTCAAGATGTTTAATATCTTTTGCAAAATTGATGAATATCTACCTATTACAGGACATCCTAAAGCTTACAAAAAAAACGTGATACTTTTTCTGTACTATGAAATTTATGTTGAATTATTTCAGAATGAAGATAAAATTTGGTAGGTAGGTATTCATAAACATTTTTGATATGCCTAAATAATGTTAAACGGCGTCAGTACAGGTGATCTGTAACCATATAGACGTAATCGTACCCTGAAACAAGCATAATCTAATTCTGGATATTAGAATAAATGAGTTGATGTGGCCAGTGCAGATCAAGGTCATCACAATAACCACTGAATATTATTATCATGTCCTTTCCATCACTTCTCTTGAACGGTAGACATAAAGGATCAAGCACTAGTTACTCCCTTGTACTTGCATACACTTTTCGTTTCCTTTACAATCATACAATAATTTTTCATTCAAATTATTAAAATCAACAGGTTCGATATGTCACCGTTTTGCAGGATCTACCTAATGAGCATTTTCAATAATCTGACTATCCATTACTAACAGTAAAAATCCTGTGTTTTACCTGTACGTTACATTTCAACTGATAGTAATGGATGGAACCGAACATCTTATCTAGATATAACTAAGCAAATTAGTTATTCCGTCGTTTAATCTCTACACATACTTTCCTCGATTTTTATCTTTTAACACTTAGCATTATTTTGAACAGTTTTTTTTTTATCGAGTAGTTTCTTTGTTCAAACATTTCCATAGAAACATTAGAGAAAAGAAATATAAATAATAGTAAAGATGTGGAAAAGAAAACCATCAGACCTTAAATAACATGATCCCATTGTCATAACATTTTTTTATTATATTATTATTATTATTAGGTTTACGAAAAATTTAAAAGACGGATATTAAAAACCAAAAATATCCGTCTACTGTCATGAATCGTACAGCTCAGAGCAAGTTATTTTATTCAATTGTATATTGTATGTAAGTTGTCCTCTCTGCGACAAGAAAATTCTTAGACATTCAAAATGTGTGTCACCTCAACGCTGTTTTTTTTTTATAGAATCAATGGTAAAACCGTCAGAATGGTAGCCGTATTGATCGTCATCTCATATAGGCCCCCCTGATCATACTCAAAGCCATATAGAGGGCTGCTCATAAAGCATGACAATAACCTACACTAGAGTCGGTCGGTGGATGGCGCTGGTAGTAGCTGCCTGAAACCTCTGACGTCTCATTTTTCAAAATTAAATATATAAGATTAATTATTAGTATCTTATAATTGTTCAAATTAACACAATTTTAATACATTTTTTTTTAGATTCAATTGTTTTATAATGTTAAATTTTTGGGTCTTATTATTTTTAAACTACTTAGTTAAAAATTTCAAATTTAAAGATGTGAATTAGTGAATTTGTGACATTTAATACCTTCAATTGGAACTAACGTTAAATTCTCGCATTTTAGTCAAATTTGTGACAATCACAAGTGTTTTCAATTTTTTTTTAATAGTCAAATAAAAATAATAGGCGCCCTTGAGACGGTCTAGGAACTGTTAAACGGCGTCAAAACAAAATCATCCATAATCATCATCATCACTAAAGGTTTTTCTCATGCATTATGAGCAGCATTTGCTCTTAGGAATACAGGATCGCTGTATTGAAGATATTTTATAAAAAAATATCTGGCTTTTACAGGGCACTTGCAAATTTACAGTAAAGCGTGGTCTATTTTTGCTGGGGACAATGGAAATAGCAAGCAGGTACATCAAAAGTTTTATTTTAAGCACAATATATACCTACACAATGTATGATTTATTGTTGAGGTAGCTCACCTATACAGAATGACTTAACTTTTATTATCACGCAGAGTATGACTTACATGTTTATTATAATCAGCTGGTCCGCTGACTATTTCACTTGTGCGAGTTGCCGTGATGGGATGTATGAATGGAATCTTCTTTAATCAATAAAATGAGTACATGACACGAAGAGAACGATTTGCATGTTTACTACATTCAGTTGGTCTACCGGCTTCTACATTTGTGGTTTATGCTATGATAGTTTGAGTATACATATATTACAATATATATGTTTTCAACTCTCTCTAGTCTGTCAGTACTACTGGCATAGTGGTACTAGACTAGAGTGAGTTGAAAAATAAATAAATTGTCACCTAAACGGATAAATAGGAGTCCTTAGACTCCTGAGATATCCGAGAAATAAAGTTATTTATACATATATAGAGATAGCAAATTATAATTAATTTTAAAAGTATATTTTTTATTTGAACACTTTGGCATTTAGTAGAAATTGAATTAATAATATACGATATCGGGTCGGATGTATGTAATATTATCTTAATCCAATAAACCGGTCAATGGACAGATTACGGATATTTGTTCATTCTCTTTAGTATTACTATTTTTATCATCATCATAGAACTATAGGTATAACTTACTCCTAACGGAATTGTAAACAAATGCTACCTGCTTTTTTGAATAAAGAACAGTACAGAAGGTATATAATAGTAATATATTAAAGAATGTGGCATCTTTTGTTATTTTCCTATTCTAAGGTTTTTCTTGAGTAGGATTACAATAATATATTTACTTTACTATCAACTAAAAGTAAGTGGGTAGTTTCTTTTTCTTATTTTTATTATATTTACAACTTGAGAGGTCTATATTGTTAGCGTTGAAATTTGATATGACTAGCAGTTATTTATATAAAATAAAGAGGGGAAAGTTAATTTTTTTCATATTCACCCTTATATGTACTTTTTTGGTCAATGTGTTTTTTATATTTTCTATTTTGGGTTGAAATTTGAACACTGAGCTTTATATACCTAGAGGAAAATTAAAAATAACACGAAGGTAACATAAAAAATATTACTTTTCTATGGACAATCTGCATAGTTCGAGCTGGTCCTAAACTAAGAAATAAATCTAGTACCACAAAACACATAATTATACAATACACCATTCACACATAAATGTTACACCCAGATACAGGACTTCTTAAGAAAGGCCATTTTTCATATTGCCTTAGCTCGAAATTAAACATTGGGACTTTTGGTTCAAAACCAAGAGCATTCGGTACCTTTGGCTTCGGTACTGGTCGTCATCTTTGGTTTATAAAAAAAAGTATTCTTGTAATTTTTTTTTAAATTTAATTAGGTTTGGGTACAACGTGCAACGTTTCAAACAACAACATTGTTTGAAAATCAATCGGCAGAGGTGAAAAAGGCATCTAAATCCTTTCGACTTGGGCCTCAGCTGGCATGAATAATCAATGCCATGGATAACATTCACCAGTTCCACCATTCTCACAAACCACTAATCGAGAAAATTAATGCAAACCATACAAGCAACCATTTTTTTTGATCGCATATTTCAGATCTCAAAAACAAAAATTTAAAGAAAAAAATTGGTATAAACCGCTGTGTTAAGGAAATGAATAGAAAAAATGAATAAAAGAAAAATAACATAAACGCATACACTAACACACACACACACACACACCCTCACACACACACACACACACACATACACACACACCCTCTCACACACACACACACACACACACACACACACACACACCCTCACACACACACACACACACACACACACCCTCACACACACACACACACACACACTCACACACACATACACGCAGGAAAAAAGAATGAACAGCAATAAAAGTAATTAGGGTTTAGTCTTCAGAAGCTGTTTTTAAAGAAAACAGTTTTTCTTTACAACCAAGAAAAAGTCAGAAAGTCTACAACTCGGCTACTAAAGAATATTTTTATTTGCGTAAACATTCGTTTACAAATTAAATTTGCGTCTTGCTTAAAAATCCAACAGCTGTCGAAAAATAAAACTCTGTAAGTAAATATTGGGTGTCTACCTTATTCCTGTCGTATTAATTAAGCAAGTTGAAATTACATATATTTTTTATTATATTTATCTACCGACAGATTGAGAAGAAACTTTTTCCATTTCATTTTATTTGAGTTACTGATACCCGTGGGTAGATGCGAAAGCTCTTCGTTACTTACTTTATATTCCAAATGAGATAAGTCTAAATATTTTACTCAAATGTCATTCTTCTATACAAACATATTAACCATCACAGCATTTGCCACAGAGTAGAGCATGTAACAAACATGTAAGTTGTCGTTTCCTTGACAATAAAAATTAAGATGAAATCCAAAAATCAATGTTCTTTGTACTATATTATTTATTATTTAGGAGACGTCTTTCGTCTTAAGAGAACATTGTCGGCTCGGGACGCATAAAGTCACAGTGGAAGTACTAAAAAAGTAAAATTTAATCGGAAGAAGTGAGAAAGGTATCCCAAAGCTAGCCTAGAGCCAATTCGTAAGCGTTGGGACACCTTTCTCAGTCATGTATTTTGATTAGATTTTACACAATGTTGCATTGTTTAGGCATGGTTCTACAATCGAAGTTTCTGGTTGGTTTTGTCATCTGCACCCAAATCCGGTTAAACAATAAAAAAAAAAATGTAAATATTCTACACATTTACCTACTAAAAAAGTGTTTTATTTCAAATTATTTTACATGAAATTTTACCGTCGTTGGAAAATATCTAAGCTTAGATTATTCTCTTCATCTTTACGTCTTGACGACCACCTGGGAGAAATCTTTTCTGTACTGGACAGCACAAAACAACTCCTCCACAAATGTTCTAGAGCCAGGAAAGCCACTTTCTTCCAACGCCTCTACGGCCCTCAATCTTCGCTTCCATGACCATTTTTAGAATGGCATATATTTTTTTTCTCTCTCATTATGTGACCAAAATATGAAGTTTAAAGAGCTTGATTATTGTGAACAATTAAAAAACAAAACTCTATGAGCATTTGTTCTACGCAATACTTCAAAGTTACTTGTCATCTCAGTCCAAGATATTCTTAGATAATTATTATCTACTTATCTAAAATATTTAATTCAATTGAAAGTGAGAAAAAAATGCTTAAAAATGAAATTATTCAGCTTGACTTGCTGTATTTGCTTAATTGAGCTGACAAACTGTACGTATTACGAAATGACTCATGATGAAAAACCATCCCAATTTATTTTGGGATGGACGCAGGTATATACATACCTAAAAACAAACATACTTTGTAACAATATCCTAACTTTCTGATGAAACGAAGGGAGATATACACAGACACCATTCTACCTATACAAAAAAGCTTAAATCTAAATACGTTCCTAGAAAGACAATATTTGTGGTTTTTTAATTTTAATTTCTATGTCAAAATAGTACTTGTAAAAACTCTACATGTTTTGATATTTTTTTTCATAAATATTACTTTCCTTAGCTTTTCATGGAAAAATAGAATGTGCGTTTCACAAAATTGTTTCAAGTAGGTATTTGTTATTTTTGAACATTGTAGAATAAAGTAAAACTTAAACGAAGAACATAATTAAATATGTGTGCTGTAAAAATTGAGGAGAATCATGATCATCGTATATATAATGAGTTACAATCCATTGGATTGGTCTGCAACGAGTTTGGTTTTTCTTCTCCATTCGTCTCTATTCTCAGCCAGTCTTTTCAGCTCTACGTATGAGCCACAGTTCATGTCCCTCTTCAGTTGATCCATATATGCGTCTCTTGGTCGGCCTCTGCTATTTGTCCCCTCGGTCTTACCCTCCGCGATGGCGATGAGTAGTCCTGGGTGCCTAATGTTGTGGCCAATCCAGTTAGCTCGTTGTTGGCTGATTCTCTTAAGGAGTTGCCTTTTTACGCCTACCCTGGTTAATACTTCTTCGTTTTCGACGTGCTCCGACCAATGGATCTTAAGCATGCGTCTGTAGATCATCGTACTGCACTGTTAAATCATCAGATTTTATTTATTTATTCCTTTTGTTTATCTATCTATCTATACCCTCACGCCGTGTCCCAGGAGGGGAAGGCAGAGAGAACGGAACGCCATATAGATCTATCCTTACAAACTTCTTTCGCTTCCTTCACATTCACCCAGTTTATCATACATGTTAACCAATTTCTCTTACTCAACACGCGGCCGACCTTAAATATTTGATCCACGTGATCAAGCCACGTGGTTCTTGGCCATTCGTGCTTTGTCACACCCCCTCTTTCAGATAAATATATCCTCTTCGTAATTCTTTAATCTTGCATTCGCTCAACCTGTCCAAACCATTCCTTTCGTACATCAGATAATTACAAAAAAAAAACTAAATTTGTTTCTGGTTTATTTATAATGTAGGTACATATTTGTGATTTTTTTATGTACAGAGGTATCTGTATTTTTGTGTGGAGTAATATGTATATAATAGTCTTACATAATGGCGAATGTCGTTTATTGTTTAAATAAACAAATAATGCTTGTCTGTAGTATATGTAAATACATAATATGTTTTTATGTAAGTTTATGTTTAGTAAAATTGACATTTTTTTCTTGTAAACGGAGTAAGTTGAAAAATTTAGTAACACTCTAGCAATATACTCTCACTCTTGTACATTGAATTGTATAACTGATAATATTATCATACCTTTTAATGATTTATAATAATATAAATAATGTACAGTGAAGTATTAAATTAATTAATCAATATTATCACTAAGTATACCATTATTTTATAATGAGAATTTACATACACATATAATGTGTTATTTAAATAAATGTTCTTATTTAGAAACTAATAAAATATTGTACATAACGGTACATAACATTTATATTACATATAATGATTTTTTTTGTTGTAAATAACCAAATGCACAAAATTGTAGCAAAGTATAATTAAGTATAATATTTGAAATTAAAAAAAAACTTAATAATCTTGTATATTGTGTATAAATTATAATAGTTATATTTCGTAAACAAATTAGTATTTAAGGTGAATAAAATTTATAAAATACTGATAATTAAATAGAATATCTTTATAAAATAATGAATTAGATGAAATAAAAAAAGAATGTTTTTCTACTATAATAAGAGATGATCTTAAAAGGACATTATCAATCTGTTTTAGACGTTGTCAATGTCCTTATAACAGTATGAAAGACGTCTCTCTATATAAAAACAATATAGAAAAAAAGTTTTTTTTTTGTTTTCAGTATGAAATTCTACACTACTCAAACACCGAAACTGTGAATGTAATGAATAAAATGATCACTACTATCCTATCACGGTAAATCCCATGACTGGGGTAGCCAGCAGACCAGCCGCATGCAATAAACATGTGAGCCTTTCTCTCCATGCCAACAAAAAAATAAGACATACAGGATGAGTGGGTAAATTCATTGCTTAATTTAAGATGTAAAAATATCTTTAATTTTTTCGAACACCTGTCTTTTACAGGGCACTCGAAAACTTAAGGAAAAGAGTGAGAGACCATTTGTTTGCCAGTGATCTACGGAATACAGATATAAACCATAATTATGTAAATCGACGCTTTAGGCTAATAAACAAAAACAAAAATTCCAGATATCAAAAAAAAATTACATTTTGCAAATGTAGCTAGGGATGGGGATGAATATTAGAATGCAAGTGAAAATAAAAATGTCCGTTCATTCCAAAAAAAAATAAGTCACTTTAGTTTTATTAATTAAGTATTATCGTTTCGACACGGAATAGTCCTTATTGCATCCACTATTAATTATTGAGACCTAATTTGGTACTATCCACTTTGCAGATATTCGTCCTCTTCTTGATGTCTTCTCCAGGTCGCCACTGAAGACAATTCTTAATAGCGCCTATCTCTCACTTTACGACGTGTCTGAAAAACTTGAGAACACATCTCAAGTAGATATATGGGAGTCTGTTTTAAAACTCGAATAATTTTTTTTATATGTGTTGACAAATCTCTTTAGACTTTTGCTTTTATAATTTTTTTTAAAATTCAAATACCTTTGAAAGATAATTCTTTACAAGCATACTTACAAAATATTATTATTTGATTTTATAAAACTTTAATGTTTCGTTCATCAAAGAATAATCGTTTAATTTAATTTTCTTGAAATTCACCTTGTATTAAATTGTGAATTTTTATCATTCCCCCTCAAGTATTTGTGATATTTATTAATCGTGATATCAAATACCACAAAGAACATACATCAAACAAGTTTATAATAATACTATCTTTAGCCTATGTACAGATAATAAACTAACTTTATTGTTTTTATTTAAAGATTAATCAACTTATATTTTTTGTGTTCAGCAATTATTAGAACTTTGAATTGTTAAATTCGGCAATCCAGCATAAGAAATTAAACAGTAAAAAAAATTACAAAAAATATTAAGATAATGTTTGTTTCATTTACAAGTAGGTATATCAAAGTATTTACAAAAAATCTGCAAGGTCATTTTGAAAAATTCTTTTCCCTGAAGTTTCCGGCTACAAAAGGACTTCCACACTTTTTAATAAGTTTTCTAGTGACCTGTAAAAGGCAGTTATTCAAAATAAACATCATTTGTCAGACAATTTTTAATATCTTTATTTTAATATTGCGGAATGCCACCACTCAAATATGTCACCATTAATTGCCACATGGAGGACAATCTGTGTATTAAATAGAGGGTTTGCCAGCTACCATGTCGAAGAATATTTATTTATTTTTGTACTGTATTGATGAAAAAGAAAGAACAAAACGAATATTTTGAAATCTTATTAACAATAGAATGAAAATAAGCAAAAATAAAACTGTACCTACTGATTTCACTGGTGAAAAATATTTCACTTGGTGCCATTTCTAATTTACGACACAAAACACAGTTCAAATCGAAATAGAATTTAAGTAAATATTTGATTTTTAAAGGTGGCTAAACTAATTAAATTCATTTTTGATAAATTTTTATCCCAAAAATTCGCTTCTGTTTGCCGTATGTTTACGATTGTCCTCTTAAAGGTAGATAGATGCTCGATATATCAAGAAATTTTTCACCTTAAATTCAGCGCCATGAGGTTTACCACACATACTGAATGTCTTATTTTTTTTGGCACAAAGAAGACAGTTTTCATGTTTTTTGCATGGTCTGCTAGCTACCCTACTTGAAGCATATGCCGTGATGGTATTGTTGCATATGTAAGTATGTTTATTTTTCTTTAACTATGCATAAATGTTTTATATTTTGAGTATTTATTGTATCGGTGCACACGTAGTAGAATTCCATAATTATGTAATTTTAAACAAGTGTTTCTTTCTGCTATTGATTGTTAATTCGCAGAGAGACGTCTTTCGACTTATAAGGTCATTATCAATCGATTGATAATGACCTGATAGGTCGGAAGACGTCTCTCTGCGAATTAACAATCAATAGTAGAAAGAAACACTTGTTTCAAATTACATAATATTTTGAGTAGGTACTATAAACATATTCTTCTGAAACATTTCTATCCCGTCAAATATAATACAATTATATAAAAATGTTTGAAAAACAGTAAAAGTTTTTTTATGAAGGAGGCAGTGAAGTATCGCTTTTTATAAACAGCTAGCTATTATTAGTTTTAATTGTGACATTAAAATATATTTCATCACTAAGAATCGATAAATTTAAAGTGTAAATTATGTATGTTAAATATGAAAAATAATAGTTGTGTAAAACAATTCGAATATGTAAATATGTATGTATTTATTACTCACAATTTACACTCATAATTATCAAATTAATTATGTTTATTAATTTTAATTGGAGGATATGAACTAATGAATATTAATAATTATTAATTTTAATAAAATGTAAATAGGTACCTATAATTTATTGTGATTTTCGCAACAAAAACAAAGAAACATTAATTATAATTGTAAATACACACACCTGTCTAATTTCACTGCAATGCAATTAAAAATACTTTTAATTTAAATGAATTCTTGCAATGGAAAATAAAAGATACAAAATTAAAAGATGCAAAACTGTCTTAGTAAGTGGACATTGAATTCTTTAGAAGCAAGTTATGGAATGCTTTCCTTTTTCTACATCAGGACTTGGCGCAATTATATCCTCTAGACAAATTGTGCATCTTTCAATTGACTCTACCTTTTAAAAAGAGAAATATTTATTTATACTTATGTTATTAAATTTATAATGTATTATTAATCGTATTATCAAATTGAAATTATTAAAAGGTTTATCTTTGTAAAATAAAAATATGTTTATTTATATTTATTGATTATAGAAAATAATAATATTAGTATGGTGTATAATAATGTACCTTTATGGTTTTAAAAATAAATAAATATTTGAAATCTCATATTTTTGTTGTTATTTGTTTTGCATAGTTTTTTAGTCCTGCCATTAGCGGTTTAAAGAGGCAGTTAATTTGAGCATTTGAAAACGAATGTATTTCCATTCGAGTATTGTATTAAAAATTATGATCCTTTTCTGGCTAGACGAAATTATGGGAATGATTTCTGGAAAAATTCAGAAACTTAATGAAAAGATATCTTGTAGATTGATGAAAACATTGTGGTGGAGAATTCTGTAAAGGAAACAGGAATAAATAGGGCTTTCTTCAGACAATCTTATGTATTCCGTATTTGACGGTGACTCGAAAAATGTATGATACAATTTTTGAAGAAAAAGTGAAGTTTAGTTTCATTGGCCAGTCACATGCATAATGGAAGATATTTCAACATCTTTTCACCTGCAATGCAAATTGTATCTGGAGTCATTCTGGCATAAAATATATCTATAAATAAGCAAGAAAATTTAATACAATTCAATCCTTTTATTCAAACATATGTTATGCAGTTCAGTATGATAGCCACTTACTAATATGCCCACTGATGGGGGACGGCTGTAGTCCTGAAGACCTTATCATAGCTAACGACAAGGCGATGAATGTCGCCGCTTATTGGAGTGGGAAGATTTAAAAAAGACCGGACACGTAAAGTAAGTAAGTAACATATGTATATTACCTACTATAAAAACAGGCTTTGGAGATAGAGCGTTTAGTGTTGCGGGTCCCAGATGTTGGAACAAGCTGCGTCTGTGTCTGCGAGAGGAGGTGAATGGAGAGAGTTGTAAAAAAGGGCTGAAGACACACCTTTTTGCTGAGAGTTTCGGGTGATGGATACGATATGCATATATATAAGTGCCATAAGTACTTAATAAAATTTGTAATTCTCCCATGAGGTAAAGAAATTGACGAAAATAGTTCTTAAATATAAATATTTGGCATACCTATTGGGATTTATTACCGATCAAAGAATGAATATTTTAACAAATATTCTGTTTTATAAAGTAGAAATAGTCCCACTTTGTCATAATTTTTGACATTTGGTAGCTAAATTTTCTTGTCATGAAAATAATGTGGGTGTGAATGTGAATTTAAATTAAAATTGAATGCTACAAACAAAATCGTACATTAATGGAAAATAGGGAAATGGAAATATACCTACCTAGCAATAAGTTTAAATAGAGCTGGGGGAGAATATGGGAAAAGGTGGGAGAAAGGTATTAGGAAAATATGATGATGGGAAGGTGTGCTTGATAAATTGAAGCGATAATAATAACATCAAGGAGACACCTGAAATGGGAGTAAGTAA
Organism: Athripsodes cinereus; assembly: GCA_947579605.1. NCBI lineage: Eukaryota > Metazoa > Arthropoda > Insecta > Trichoptera > Leptoceridae > Athripsodes > Athripsodes cinereus. The sequence continues at coordinate 17,899,223 of OX388324.1, forward strand.
TGTAGTACTACTCATCTTACAACGTATTTCACAATACATAATACATAGGTAGGTACATAGGTTTGTAGGTATCTTTACCAAATAATATATTATTATGATCATGAGTGATGGTTGCGTCTTTCAATGTGACCTCGTACTTTTATGATACCCTGATACCTATTTTATAATAATTTTGTGGTCTGGAATAAGAGATCTCATTACAATATTGAGTACCAAACGTGAGAGTGCTCGAGTATTTTGCATGTGAAATATGGGTGTATTTCGAATGTTTTATTATCGTTCATTACGGCACCGTGTGATACCTTTTCGTTTATGTTACCCTGATACCAGTCAACTTAAAAATCATATAGTTCTCTACTGACGTGGTTATTGCACATTATTTAGTAAATGCATCGATACCTCTTCGTTTATGTTTCTCTGATATCTAAACGAAGAGAAACCTGTCTGGCTATTGCAATAATGCTGTTAGTGCATTGGTATGTTGGTTTATGTTACCCTAGTAATTGCTGTGTCATCATCATCATCATCATTGCCCTCAACGCTCCTCTCGGGAGCACAGGGCAGAAACCAGCCTCCTCCATTCAGAGCGTCTCTGTGCCAATTGCGTCACCTCTTCACACGACATTCCTTGCGCTCTGATATCGTTGTCATAGGAACGGTGTATTGTGAAAGAGGGACGCCCGGGCCTACGGAACCCCTGCGGACGGAAGAACAATTGCTGTGTAGCGTCCATATAAAAGAATATTGTCTAGTACTTTCAAATTTTTCAACCAATCTCGTGTTAACACTGCGGAAGACCAAATTTAATTTTTTCCAGCAATGCAGCACATCCACTTCACTGAAGAAATAAATTCTCAACTTTTTTTGTTGGTAAAATCAAATATGGGAGACTCTGCGATGAGGCAGAAAAAAGTTTACTACCTCTCACTTTACCATCACGGCATATTCCATAAGCGGGGTAGCCAGCAAACCAGCCGTGTAATCATTATGCAAGCTGCCTTCTCGTTGCCAGAGAAAATAAGAAATTTTGAATAAGTGGCAAACCTCATCGCTGAATTTAAAACTTAAAAAGTATTTTTTTACGAACACTTTTACAGAATACTCAAAAACTTTTAAAGATCTATAGGTGTTCCACGACCATGAGAACATAATTATTTTATATAAACATTTGTTCATATGTAAATAAAATAATGTTTTTGATTAGATTTGAAAAGATAAAGTGGGCGAGTTTATCGCACGATTTTTATGTTTACAGTCATCTATTAAAAAAAGTATATCCTCTTTGTACTTTTTTTAATAGATGACTGTAAACATTTGCAGACGTTTTCAAACTGTTTGCAGACGATACCCTTATATATATAGAATGTGACGAATTCAACGAAGGAGTGAAAACCATCCAAGACGAGTTAAATTCTGTATCAAATTGGTTAAATTATAATATGTTGAAATTAAATGTTAATAAAACCAAGTGCATGATTATGGGGAAGATACCCATAAACGGTGTATGTGAAATAAAATTGGACAATGAATGTATAGAAGTGGTTGATAAAATTAAATATTTGGGGATAGTAATAGATAAAAAATTAAAGTTTAATGATAATTTTGGTTACAACTTGAAAAAAATAAGTAAAAAAATTGGTCTATTGGGTCGCATAAGTCGAAAACTGGATATAAATAGTAGAAAATTGGTGTACAACTCAGTGGTCCTGCCCCACATAAATTATTGTTCAACGATATTATTTATGGCCACGGAAGGTGAATTGAAGAGACTGCAAACTCTGCAGAACAGGGCGATGAGAGCGATACTGGGATGGAATAGGTACAGCCGAATCAAGAAAATGTTGGAGAAATTAAATTACTTGGATATTAAGCAGCTAATATATTTCAACACTTTTGTTTTTATATATAAGATCAAGAAAGGGATGGTGCCGCGCTATCTAACCAAGAATATAAAATATAATAATGAAGTACACGACTATCCCACGAGGGGTCGCGATGCGTTTAGGCTCCGAGGGGCCAGGCTTGCGGGTACGGAGAGCAGTCTTTTCTATAAAGGATTCAGGCTGTTCAACGATCTTCCGGCCGGCCTCAAGGATGCGGCTACGCTTGCGATCTTTCGTGGGAAATGTCTTAAACATTTAAAATCAAGTAAAAACTTTAGGATGATAGCGTGACACCCTGAATGAAAGAATGAGTGGATGATAGTGACGTCAGAAAGTTATTTTCAAATAGTAGGTAATAAAGTAATTTTAAGTTATAAATAATCTATAATTTGTAACTTTATTAAAAAATTAAATAAAAAAAAAAAAAAACATAAAGAAAGGGTGTGAGGAAACGCGGGCGTCCGAGAACCACGTGGCTTGATCACGATTCTCAAGGACGGCCGCGTGTTGAGTAAGAGGAACCGACGTGCGTGTATGAGGAACTGTATGAATGTGGAGGAAGCGAAGGAAGTGTGTAAAGATAGATCTGTTTGGCGTTCCGTTCTCTCTGCCTACCCCACTTGGGACACGGCGTGAGGGTATAGTATAGTATAGTATAGTATAGTATAGTATTAAAAAAAAATCCAATTACAAACAAATCTTAGAGTGACACCTTGTCGTTTTACAAATATTTATTTTATTTTCAAATAAAATATTTAAAACTTGAATCACTATGTTTATTTGTTACATTAATTTAAATTACGCTATCGCGATTTCAGTGCACTTGCACCATTGACGAGCTTTTCAAGACTGACTTACAAAGATAGAACTATGATAGTAAAATAACAACAACAATAAATTATTGTTGTTGTTATTTTACTATCATAGTTCTATCTTTGTAAGTCAGTCTTGAAAAGCTCGTCAATGGTGCAAGTGCACTGAAATCGCGATAGCGTAATTTAAATTAATGTAACAAATAAACATAGTGATTCAAGTTTTAAATATTTTATTTGAAAATGTCTCGTAATTGTTACATAGTCAATGCCTCTAAAATAAGTGAAATTATTTATTTTATATTAAAATGTTTGAAACAACAAATTCTTCAAAACGATTCCTTTCATTATTTACTTAGCTTAAGGGTAGAAGAGGAAATTGTTGATATTTATACTGAGAAAGATATATAAAAATTCAACAAATGTGTTTAAAAAGTATATTTCAAGTTAAGTTTTATTAAAAAAAATAAGTTCAAGGCATTGTTTAAAACGAATAAGAAACACATCGCCTTGTTTTCATTTGAAAGAATTAGGTTCCAGTTGTAATAGAAGGCATTAGTTTAAGATATAAAAATACAAAACAGAACCTACATAGGTATATTTGATTATCAATAAAGCATTTTCTTACAAAGTCGAAACCAGGTCACTACCATTCAATTGAATATTAAGTAAAACTAAAACCAAATGTGTTTTCTTCCATATTTTAACATGGAGTTTTACAAAATAAACACCATGTCAATAAATAATAATGTTCATATTTTTTGATGTCTTTGAAGGAAATGTATATTGGCTACGCACAATGCTTTTTATATTTATTTATTTAATACAATATTTATTTATATTATCACCAAACGGCTAATAGTCTAACTTGTAACAAAAACATACCTATGCACATTTCACTGAACGTATCAAACACTTTCTATCATAAAATCAAAAAGTAAAATACACAACTAGAGCAAGAAAATTATCAGCGAATTTGCAAAGAATATTATTGTATATATAATGAGTTACAATCCATTGGATTGGTCTGCAACGAGTTTTGTCTTTCTTCTCCATTCCTCCCTATTCTTAGCCAGTCTTTTCAGCTCTACGTATGAGCCACAATTCATTTCCCTCTTCAGTTGGTCCATATACGCATCTCTGGGCCGGCCTCTGCCGTTTGTGCCCTCGGTCCTACCCTCCGCGATGGCGATGAGGAGTCCTGGGTGCCTGATGTTGTGGCTAATCCAGTTAGCTCGGTGTTGGCTGATTCTCTTAAGGAGTTGCCTTTTTTCGCCTACCCTGTTTAATACTTCTTCGTTTTCGACGTGTTCCGACCAATGGATCTTCAGCATGCGTCTGTAGCACCACATCTCAAAGGCCGCCAACCGTCCGCTTTCAATCTTGCTGATGGTCCATGTCTCACAACCATAAAGCAAAATTTCAATAATAAGTAAATACGTAGTCGAATAACTGTCTTTTACAGTTGAATACTTGAAAACTTACATAAAAGTGTGTAAGACACATTCTTTATAAGAAAACGATCAAATACGTCACAATAAAAGCTAAATCGGCCCGAAATTCTGAAAAATAGCTCGATAAAGAGGGTACAATAATTTGATATTGTGAAATATTACAAAATAAATTTTATAAAAATAACAATAATTGATATTGCGGCTGGAGGGGTAATAAAATATCAAATAAAAATATAAAGGCTCTAGATACCCACAGAATATTATTTATTTATTTTTACAAATTTATGTATAATCTAACGCTCAGTGGATGAATTTAATACGAATTGCGGCTGCTTACTTAATCACAAGAATAGTTTGGGGACTATATGCGTATTATAACCATACAGATCATCCTCTACGTGCTATGTTTTTTTATGATATGTATGAAACAGTGAGGCGTGACTTAATTTTTGATATTGTGAAGAATAATTTGGTGAAGAAAAAAGAAAAATACCAACGATAGATTGTCAACAGCATCGAACACGAACAGGAAAGATGGTTTCTGTTTGTTGACATGTTGTATTCTCAAGAAAATTTGTCATACATAGTGGTTTAAAACAGGAATTTGTGAGACTGGTGAACGCACCATGGCTAAAGTGCAATGCAACCAGCCTAAGCCTATTCATAAGCATCGGCTCACCTTTCCTGTTTCCAGTGAGAGTTCTCACAGTCTTTTCCTTGTGCAGATGAGGCGTCTGTTAATATCTAAGCCATCATGGCATATACTTAACGTAGGGTAGTCAATAGACCAGCAACATGTTATTAACATGCAAACTGACCTCTCCATGCCAGTACAAAAATAAGTCATTCAGAATTAGTAGAAATATTCAATGTCAAATTTAATATGGAAAATGTCTTTATTGTTTCGACAATCTGCCTTTTACAGGACACACGAAAACTTATGGAAAAAAGCGGGAGACCAATTGTTTGCCGATGTTTCATGTTCAATATTAGTATCCTCACTTATATTATACCAACGTATCCTACAAAAATAAGACATCCAGAATGGGTGACAAACTGTAGGTATCACTGCCTAATTGAAAATAATAAAAATGCTTTTAGAAATGATTTTTTTTTGTTTCTATAAATATTTTGTAAAAAACATCTTTAATTTCTGTACGCGAACCCTTGAACACGGAGTATGAAATCAATCAAATAAAAGTAAACTCATATTTCTAATGGAAATTCCATCTTTATATCGATGTTCCGGAAAGAAATAAATCGTTGACCCCACAATAATAACTTTATTACCTATAGATTGTACCAATGTGCCTATAAGTACAATAATATCCATGTAATCTATTCCTATAACATATTATAAAAATATGAAATAGGCGGCAAGTAGTTTCTTCGCATAATAATCATTTTGAAAAACCTACTAGAGAACTAGAGGGATGCCGGGGGATTTACATTAAGGGTTTCCTATCACTTTCCCCTGGCTGTTTTAAGAGCTCTCCTGCACCATTCAGACTCAATGAAACAAAACCTATTAAAGGGATGCCGGGGGACTGGCAGAAGGCAGACATCGTGAACGAGTTGATATGGAGGAGTGGTTCCAGACAGCGCAGGACCAAGAAGCCTATGCCAGAGTGATCGTTAACGCCGGGGGGTCTACCTGACAGGGCACTTACAGAAGAAGAAAAAGAAATCTACTTATATTTAATGTCAAATTATGTTTTAAATGTAGATATAGTTTAAAACTTTTTCAGAGGACAGAAATCGTGTTAATGAAGAGGCCTGTATCGAGTTGTGTATGAATACAGACTGAAAAAATAATGAAACAGGAGAGCATGAATGAATTACTTAATATTTATATTTTTAAAAAACATAGAACCAAATAAAATCTATTCCTTTTTTAAAATATGGGTAAAGAAAAATGTAGAACTTTTTTCAAAAAAAAATATGCAAAAGCTATTTTAGTCACTTTAGGTTGATCATTCTAGAATAGAGAATAACGTTAAATGATTAGATTGATCATCGACATTTTGGTCGCTCTGAGCTTCTGGGGTGAGTCTCATTCAACTGTCATACTCGTTGTACACGCTCAAACCACTTATTTAGATTGCAGCCTTGTTCCACTAATTACATAAGGGATTCGTTGATGCATCGGACATGCTCGCTCTATGATGCATGATTTCATAATGTTGATAAATTTCTACAGAGCATAGAGGCCTACAAAAGCGGAATCACAGATGTTATGGTTAATTATTATGGTCCTACTGAAGGCATCTACTTATTTTTGTGGGATCATCCATTCACTAACGAATAATTTTGGTTGTAACTATTGTATAAGATTTTCATGATTTTTGAACTATTGGTTTTCATTTCATAAGTAGGTACCTAATTTATTTTTTCATTATTTTTCTTCGCACTGTTTTTAGTTTAATATACTGATGTTTTTTGTTGTTTTTGTTCGAACAACTTTTAAATGATGATAAAGTTTCCTGTCACAGGTTTATGTTTAAGATAAACCATAAAAAATAACGAAAAACTTATATCTGTAACAAATTTAGTGGTTATATTTTTAGACATAAATATTATTTTTTGTTCACACTACAACGTGCGTAAGAGAACTTCGGTTCGGTTTTTCTCTGATTCCGATATTTTTCATGGAATAGGCAAAAACAAGATGGATAAAATAGGCTTGTTTAGAAAAACCGAAAAATAATCGGCTGTTTTATTAACCGGTTACGGCGATCCACCTGATTTGAGTGATTTGTAAGTCGGCTGTATTTTAATACAATATTTCATTTAGTTTGTCTCAAATATCGATTTAAACATTAATCTAAACAGTGCTATTTCATGGAACAGAGAACGTGACCCAGTCATCGCAACTGCGACTTCTCTATAGGTACGCAGGAGTACTGGTTCCACCTTGAGAGCCTCACGAACATTATGTATTTCTTATACGGTCTTTCAATGACACCCCAGCCACTCCTCTGAGGAACCGCATTTCCGCTGCCTGTAACCTTGATCTCACCGTGAGCATCCAAATCTAGTGTTCATATGTGAGGAGAGGTCGGTATATTGTCTTAAATATGGCCATAGAGTTAGTAGGTATGTGTGTGAAAAATGTCTCCATTTATGAATATCGTATATCCCAATTTTCTTCAATAATGCAACATTTTTTTAATGGCGTAGAAATATTTGTGCTTATTCAAGATTTTATTAAAAAAAATTAATGGGAGCACACTGTGTCTAGATTTTTTTTAAATGGCTAAAGTTGAGATTTGTCCTGGAATTTGGAATGGTATTAATGTTTTTTTCTTATTCCTAAATTGGTTTAAATAATATACTTCAATGAGAAGGCATTTGATAAAAATGAAATAACTATTTTTATAACTAGCACATGATACATACTAGTAATGAATTCAAAAATGGAACATTTTTGATATCCGGCAAGTAATAAGTTTTGCGCAGATCTACTATATAAAACCCTAAATGTCGAATTGATTTACGTTCCAAATACAAGACGTGTCAAAGTGTGTTACGCGAATCTCTCGAGATGGGTCGGCACTAGCAATAAAACGTTCGGGAACGGAAATTGACCAAGCACCGGAAGTAGTTGGAGAGATTCCGGTCTGGAACTGAGAGCTTGTCACGTCTCCATCATCACGCTTCGCATTAATCATAAGGTTTGGGGAAGTATCATTCGGGAGCTGTGGAGAATTACTATCAGAGGAATAACTACCTATCTAGTAGTACTGTTTGATGAACTGAACTATGAGAAAGATCTTATAAGACAAAATCACATTTTTATTCAACTATACCTCTATTTTTTCTTCTTTCAATCTGTCTTTTATTTATAATTTCTCACCTCTTAATGCTTAGTTAAGGAACACAAGGTGCGTATAAACCTTCTCTACTCAAAATTGAGGGATATTTGCTTACGACTTTCTCGCCCTTCTGCTGTAATTGTCACAGGAACAATGTATTCTATAAGGGTGTGTTAAGTTGCATCTAAAAATCAAGGTTCAATTTCAATTCAACATAATTATAAAGTTTTTTGCACATGACATGATTTACTTTTCGTCAATAAAAAATCACTTCAATAAATAAATAAAAAAAATCACAATCTCATAAAATCATCAGCGCATTAGAAATATTATTTTATGTACATATACATCTTCTTCCCCTTGTCCTAGTTGGGTCGGGGGCTTATTGCGCCTAGGTACTTTCTCCAGAGATCCCTGTCCACTGCTGCTTCTAGGACTTCTGTCCACTTCAAACCAAGTCTTTCAACACACTAGATCGACACCTGCCCTTACCAGATTCTTTTAGGGCAGCCCACCGGTCTTTTGCCCTCTCCCACAGCCTCCAAAGATCTTAATGAATAATTTAATGTATATTTACGGATGAAAATAGAAAAACAATGTTGGTATATTCACCCATTCTAAAGACAATGAACTTAGCTTATTTAATTATACAAAAGGTATATTAAATAGTATCATATACAATTAGTAAAAACCACGATTCTTAAATCTGAATTTTTGTGTCATAGATCCTTTGACTCTGAAATACAGCTCAATGAAGACGCCTTTTTAGGTTCAAAGGTTATAAAAATTGGATGTCTTCTATTTCGTTCCTTAGATCTTTTGAGTAAGTTAGTAAGTTGTTTACTTCTAAAAGAAATTAAAAGTGTCGGCTGAGGTGAATCTTTGATTTCTTTCTAACGAATGAAAAGGACTGTATGTACCTGGGTAACCTGAAATGAAAGTTGGAGAAGTATGAATGAAAATCGAGTGAATGTAAACTTATTTTATCGTCTAAATATCACTCTGAGTTTTTGTAAGGCTATTTTTATCATACAATATAAATTATATATACATACCTGTATGATATCATGTGTAGATTTTAATATAACATTATTTGAACTCGTCGGTAGCCTTGAAGTAGAGCCTCGACCTCATGCACATGTGGTGAGTGGTTCGATCCCAGGTGCCGACAAACTCTCCTTTCATGACACAAGCTTTTAGCTAACTGATAAAAAGGTGAACAAGGTTGTATTTGGGCTTAAAATAAAAACCCGGATTCATCATAAAAAAATAAATAAATATTTTATCTTGTAAGCATAACCTCGTAAATAGTTGGTGCACACATAGTTTAATTCCATATTTAGGTAAATTGAACAAACTGTTTCTTTCTACTATAAATAATTGGTCACGAGAGAGACGTACTGACTTGAGATTGATAATGATCTAATAAGTCAAAAGACGTATCTCTCGCGATCAATACATTTATAGTAGACAGAAACACTTATTTTTAACAAGAAGATATAAAAATATAATACCGAATATAACTTATACATTAGTAATAAAATATTTTTGTAAAATTTTAGTTTATATTAAAATTATTAAAATAGGTTATAGCTTATCAAAATATAACATAATTATGTTATATTTTGGTTTTACAGATGAGATGAAAGTAAATAATGCATAAATGGAGACTTTAAGATAAATATAAAAAAAAAACAGAACATATCGGTCCTGTTACAGGTGGGAAAATGTAACAATCCCTATCGTTGACAAAAATTGGACACAAGTATCCCATAAAAGTACCTATAGCACTGTAAAAGAGACTCGATATTTTCGTCAAGAGACAATTTTCGTATCTTTTACATTAAATGTAAAAGATACGATTTTTTTTTTTCTAAAACAAAATACATTTTATTTCTAAAACAAAATAGTTATGACGCAGTTTTGTTCATTCGGTATCTGATATCGTAGAAGTATGTGGTCAATACACAAAGAAAACTTAATTATAAAATCCGATGTTTTATCGCAAAATTCCATCCAATTTTGTAACTCTAAATATAAAATATTAATCTACATACTGATCTGTTAATCTCCCCCCCCCCACCAGGGTGGATGGTTTTATCTGAACACAAAAGTATTCTATCGTCTCATCTGACAGGTTAATATGACAATAAAATGACATTATTATAACCAGAATTTAATGCGACGAACCGATTTTATTATGTATGACAAAATGTTATATTTTCCTCCATTCATTTTTATACACCCTGAGTTTTTTCGTTCCAAATTTTATTAATTACTTTATGATGGAGGATACCAAAGAGTCGATAGAATCGATGCCAAAGGTAAGAAAGCTACTCATTGAAGTTATATTATAAATATTTTACTCAGGAATGTAAAACATTTACAAAAAAAAAAGATGTAAGGGTATCTGGGTTGCAAATTACAAATACTTTTCTTCTCTAGTACACTGGATAAACCTTTTATGGGAGTTGCCATAATGGTAAAATAAAAAACATATCATATCTTTTATTCTTTAGTTCACTGGATATCCCATTTATGGGAGTTGCCGTAGTGGTAAAACAAAAACATATTTTTTTTTTTAATTTTATTTAACAATAATTATACAGACATTACAATACATAGACTATTTGATAAAACTTAAATCTAAACATCCTCCTTATAGAGACAAGTCTCGTGTAAAGGAGGGTAATATTAAAACTATTATTCTTTAGTTCACTAGATATCCCATTTATTGGAGTTGCCGTAGTGGTAAAACAAAAACATATTAAATCTATTATTCTTTAGTTCACTAGATATCCCATTTATGGGAGTTGCCATGGTGGTAAAAGAAATACATACCTAATATTTTCAAGATTGTCAAGGGTGGAAAAATAAATACTTTCATTTATAATAACTAATAAATAGGAAATGCCATAATGGTAAAACAAAGCTATTTCTTCTCTAGTTCACTGAATACCTCATTTGTGGGAGTTACCACAATGGTAAAACAAATACATATTATTTTCTACTCTACTCTAATGGATAATAATAATAAAAATTAAATATGAGATAAAAATAATAATAATTATAATCTTTATTGCACAAAATTAATATACAAAGAGGAAAAAACATGGTATCATAACAATAGAATAGGTAGGTACATAATTTTGTGCAATGGGCGAGTTTAACGCTGAAGCGCAATATCTTCCAACTAACCCATTAAACAAAAACAAATAATAATAAAATAAAATAAAATAATTTAAGATATATAGATAAATGTGTGTGGGTGTGGGTGTGGGTGTTACATGTATATGTGTAGTGCATTGTATATATGTGTATCGTCGCGTTAGTACCCATAATACAAGATTCACATCTTAGTTTGGGACTAGCTCGGTCTGTGTGAATTGTCTATACATGTTATGTTATTATATTAAATATATAAATAAATATACATATATGTATACCAAAATAAATCTACACATAGAATAAGCTACTTAAATGTATAATAAAAAACAACATCGGATAAGCGACTCGACACAAATGTTGAGTAGGGAGGGATGGGATAGAGTGCAAGGGATGGGGTAGGACTGCTCATCGTGGATACTCCATTTGCAGGAGATATCATACTGGTGAAACAGTAACACATAATTTTCTTTTCTTGTACACTGAACACCTAATTGATGGGAGATGCCATAATGGTAAAACAAAGGCATTTCTTCTCTAGTCCACTGCATTCTTCATTTGTGGGAGTTGCCATGATGCTAAAACAAATATGTATAATTTCCTTTTCTTCTTGAATCCAACGAGCTGAAATGATTTTTCAATAAAGGATATGAACAAACTTGTCAGCTTTCTCATAATAAAAATGAAAAAAAAATGACACACGAATTATTACATGTTTTATTTATGGTTCGGCTTTCGTGATAAACTGCGGTTCAATTAATGGATTAAAATAATAAAATACGAAGGATTTGTATATGAAAAAAATATTACATTTCGATAATATGAAAATGATGAATTTATATGAAGGTACATTAATTATATTCTACTCGTTAATTACTCATATTTATATCAGTTTATCTCTGGCATAACTTTTGAAATTTATTTTAATGTAGGATTATATTACGAAAAATCGAATATTATGAACCGTTTTAATTACTGATAATATATTTTTTTAAATTCAAGCGTATTTTTCATCGTGTTTTTCCTTTTCCTTTTTCACTCACTTCGCGACTATTTTCGGTTAAAGACTTCAGATTTACACACAATTATGTATGTCTTTGCAATTGGCATCGAATTTCTTGGATAAATTGTAATTTTATTTTATTTTTATTTTTTATTTTATTTCATAGAGACACTCGCAGAAAACTGACAACACAATACATAAATTACAAACATACAATAAGATCTGGCCAGTTCCCCAATTATGAGCGTCTACAGCATGCACAATCAGAGAATTAAATTAAAGTAAATTAAATTAAAGCGTAACTCAATATCTCAATATCTGCGGTGACAAGGCAAAGGGGCACAAGTCAGCCCCGCAGCACCGAGCCACCCCCCCCTCCCACAGTAATAAGCGTTTTGTTCTACTTTAGATTTAACAACGCGAGAGAAATATCTTTCGACTTCTTGTCAATATAAATATTACAAGAATTGTTTCAATTTATCAAGCTTTTTAATTTTACTTCTCATGTACTCATTTTTTATGATGGACGTGGATATTGCACCCTTGAAGTTATCACAATAATATTATCACAATATGATTCTATGTAAGACATTAAAAATTTCCATTTGAGTGATGAGGTTAATCCTCCCTCCTGAATGTCTTAAGCGTTTGTAATGTCAGTATGAAAAGAACGATTTGCATATTTTTACGTGCAATTATTAATCTGCTGGTTACCTCACTTATGGATGGATATTGTGATGGAATGAATAATACCATAATTATAAATAATCAAGTTATTATTATAACTATTATCCATCCTTAGGTATATATAAATAACGAGATATTTTTTATGGCGCGCCGTTTTGTGGAAAAACCACCGCAAAGGTTCATTCAAAAATCATAACCTCCTGAACAAAAGGGGTATTCTACCCTGTATTAAACTGCTCCACACTCTCCAGAGTTCGCAAATCATTAGAAATTGTTTTCCACACAACCAACGGTCCAACCACGCAGAAGGCATAGTGAATTTACTTAGCCAGATATCTTCGTATAAGAAAAATCAAGACTAAATCCTTGTGCTCAATACTTTATTTATTTATTTATTCATTCTTTACTGCACATTGATTACACATGTTGTTCTGGGACCATTTAAGCTTTTAGCCAATGCTTTCCCACATAGATACATGAAAATGGAAAATTTTGAAATACGTAAATAAGTTACGATGTTTGATGGAATGTGGAAAGAATGAATGAGGACCGAATGACCAAGAAGATATATTTGACTAAGAGGAATGGTGCTCGGCGACGCGGCCGTCCAAGAATCAAATGACAAGATCATATTAAACACATCTTACAGGACGTTCACGTGTTGAGCACATTTAACAGGAGAGCATGCGTGAGGAATTGTATGTATGACAGTGACGGAAACGAAATGTGTATGCAAGGATAAAAGGTAGTGGCGGTCGATCCTTTCTGCCTACCCCACGAGAGAAGCGGCGTGATGTTATGTTCATATGTTTGTATAATTTAGGTTAGGCCATCATCAACTCCTTGACTCATTATATTTAGAATTTTGGGTTTGGGTTGTTACAATTGTATTTTCCTGGAAATCTATGAACAACACACTTATTAACTTAAGTTTAGTAAGTGTTAGTAGGTCCTGTATTGATTTATTGATAAAATAATAATAATACCAATATAACTATAGGTACTATCTATTAAGTATAAAATTATGTTTCTCCCCACAGAGTCAAACCCTTTTCAAAATCATTTTCTCCGTATCAAATAATAAAATAAACCTTAACATAGGATGGTAATTAATCCTTCGTGACACGCATGACGACTTTTGTGTAACTTGTCTGTTATTATTTATAAAGAAAATATATCAATTTTTTTTTTAAATAATTTTATGTGTAAGTACGCAATTTCCTTAATTATTAATTGGAATCAGCGGGTTCCAGGATGAAACCAAATCTTTATTTAACACGTGCCTATTTTTTGGTTATGTTTTAAATATTATGTTCTTAAAGTTAGCCATCATGCATTTGTTATATCGTACTTTTTTTAATTTTGTAAGAAAAGTTTGAATAATGTTAACACAAAATATTTAGTGGAATGAAAAAAAAGCTGTGAATAATGTCTATTGTGTTTTGTAATCTAGCTCTGAACTGTCTATCTATCTATTTCCTTACGACATATCCAAAGTGGGGTAGACAGAGAGAACAAAACGCCATACTGATATATCTTTACATACTTATTTTGCTTCTTCTATATTCATAAAATTTCTCATAAAATATCTAAGACATCTCGTAGATGAAACAAAATTTTTAACACATTTCTAAAATAAAATTCACGTTTTGTGCACTGTTTTATTTAAAAAAAAATGGTGCAAATAGGTATCTTTTCCTTGCGATTCACGATGTGTTAATATTCTTATAAATTATTTATTGACTGTACGTAATTATTATACTAAAAGTGTTAAGAGTGCGTTTCGTTTGTCCTACATTTAATAGGTATGGTAATGGATGTCCCCGAATAATTTATTATAGTCGATAATCCTCTTTGTATATCCTTCTAGGATTAATTCTGTTGTTCAGAAAGGTTTCATTTTATAATATAATTATTTATTTATTTATTTATAATAAAGTTATTGTTCGTTGATTTCCTGGAATGGAGTAAGTCCACTTACTGTTTTTGAAAAGGTTTTTGAGTGTCATGTAAAATATTGAAAAGTAATTCGTTAAATGACATGTAAGCGACAAAACATTAAGTCATGTATTTACTTTATTTCTTTCTGAAAGCTTACAGCTTTTCAGCGCAAGATCAAAAGCTTCACAAATATTATAAACTTATTATTTAAAACACACTTGTTTTAAATTTGGTGAAAGTGTTTTGAGATGTTCATATTTCTAAAAGATCTTTGTATTTTTGTTTGTTTTTAGGGTGGGTATTACCTTAGGACGGATATTTAAAGGATATACATAAATATGATTTTTTAAGCTTTTTTTAAGTTATTCATTTCAAAACATATTTGTTTGAAATATTCACAAAAATTAAAAAAATATATAGATTTGAACCTGTAAAAGATGGATGTAAGAAAAAATAAAGATATTTTACACCCTCAAATCAGCAATGAGGTTTGCCACTAATCCTGAAAAAAAAATGCTATCACGGAGAAGACGGCTTACATATTTATTTTATGCGAGTGGTCTGCTGGTTAACCCACTTTTGGGATTTGCTGTTACGTAATAGAAGCAGCCTTCTACAATATTTATATTTTCAAAATGATTTTCTCATCGTTCTTTTTTCAAAATAAAATACATTTGTTACAGAATTTCAAAAATATTTATTTTAAAACCCAAAGGTTATTTCTCAAAGAAAATCTAATTTGAAAAATAATCTCAATGTTTTTACAAGAATTCGAGTTCGAAGTAAAAACTACTGGAATATCTAATATAAAAATAATGAATTTATGAAAATTATTTCACTTTCATTAAAATTCTAATGATAAGAGAGAAATAATTATTATTTTTGAATATAAATGTCAAACTTTTTTGTTCGTTCTATTATGCCATCTTCTATAAGTTGAGTCCTCTATGAATTCAACATCAAGAAATATATAAGAATCAATGCATGTGGTGGCCATTTTCAAAAACTTTAGACAGGTATTAACTCAAAGACCTTAAGATAAATTACTAAAACTCTTATTTTCAAATTTTTTCATTAAAATCAAGGTAAAGAAAATTTATGCGTGAAACAAAAGGAAAAATTCATGTCCATTTTTCATTTGTAAAAATGGAAAAAAGGTAATGAAATATAAAAGATGGAATATATGTAGTGTCAACTGTGGCGTATGAAGTTCAAACTATTCTTTCTTGAATACTAGGCTAAAAGTAAAAGGGAACCACCAAGCTTCAAAGAAATTTGCCATTTGATTCTACTATTGGAGCAGGACGATGCTTCAGCCGTTCACGCGCCCGGAGCGAGTTACCCGACGACTCGCACTGTTGCGTTCAGGATGTCGTCGAGTAAGACAACCGGACAACCGAAATCATAGCAAGGTGATTATTGCTCTGACAGTTACCTTGACGTTTGAGTGATGGCGGTTGCCAAAACAAATGCGAAATCGATCGTAATTATCGTGTATTCTTGTCGTACACAATTTTTCAAAATAGAAAATCATATTTTTTTTAGTTCAAGAAGTGAAATGGAAGAGAAATTTAAATAGTTAGTGCAGATTTTAGTGAGTAATTTATTTTTACGCTATGTTTTTATTATTATTTTATTATATATTATCCTAAAACCATTCCTTAAACAAAGCCGATTCAACTATTCAAATTAAAAACGTAATAAAGTAAAGCACGACGCACTACCGCGAATGAATTTTACGAAAATGGCGCCATTACGATGACATTTGGGTCATAAAAACGCGACCACTCTGAGCGACCATGAAGTTGCAGTGAGTGGCGAATGTCACCCCGGATAATTGTGAACAGCTTTGAGCGTTCCCACTTTCTTCGATTAAATTTTGCATTGTGTAGACATGGTTCTCCAATCGAGATTTCTGAAAAAAATTAGGTTGTATTTTTCTATCAAACAGTTAATTCTAATATAATATAAACAGTAGTTTTAACCTTTGATCTATAACTAGAACTAATTACTTAATTCCAGTTAACCAAATCGGAAATTTATTGCCGATTTATTCATAAGTCCTCGTTTAGGAATATTTAGATAAACTGTATTCCAGGTTCTCATTAATATTGATTATATTTTATTTATGTCAATGGAAATTAAATGGAGTATTGGATTTTTTTTTTTTTTAAAAAAAGATATATCTGGGTTTTGTTATAAACCCAAATACAACCTTATACACCTTTCACAGTAAGCTAAAAGCTTGTGTCGTGAAAGGGGAGTTTGCCGGCACCTGGGATCGAACCACGGACCCCTTGTCCATGAGGCCGAGACTCTACCTCCAGGCTACCGACGAACTCGAATTAGTTTTAATTTATAACGTAGGTACATTTATAGATAAAAATATCAAAAATATGATTTAAATTATTTGTTATCTCTCTGGCACAGAACATGTAATTTTATGAATTATTACTTCAAATAATTTATCGAAAAAAATGAGGTGATAACGGAGATAGAAGCTAGAACAGATAGAGAGATGTCATCCAATATAAAGATGAGGAAGATTGCACATTTGGCAGACGTTCTTCGAAATAAGAAATAGTTATATATAGTTTGCTTCAACTAATTTTGAAGGAAAAAATTGAGTGCAGTTGCGATTAGGGAAGGCGACAATGTCCTGGCTGAGGAATATATTTGAGATAAATATTCAAGAGTGGACCGGAGTCCGAAGAGTGGAAGAGCTGTTCCGGTTAGCACAGGACAGAGAAGCCTACACCAGGGTGATAGCCGACGTCGGGGTAACCTGACATGTCACTTTAAGAAGAAGGTCGAAAAAAAATTACTGCATGAAAAATATTGTATTGGAAGGCGAGTCTGGACATAGATGTGTACTTACTTAATAATTATGTGCATGTATGATGGAACTGTTTGTAATAATTTTATTTTTTGTATTAAGTTTTTTGATTTTTCCTTTGTTTTTTTTTAAATTTTTCAAATAGTATACTTTTATGATACATGTATTGAACATTTTATTGTAGATATTATTAATTTGAGGCAACAGCTGTTTATTGTATCAGTAAATAAAAAAATATCAAAATCTGATAATCTTAACTCACGACGGGTTTAAATGTGAATGGGTTTTTTTTGTCGTTTTTTTTTAAGCACGGAGAGGATGATCTAAACTTAATTTACTGCCAACATATTTGTAGCAAATCCCTTCATTTAAAATAAAAATTAACTTTATTTCTATAACCACCGATAATATGCTGGATGAAATCAATAGAGCTAAGAAGTCCTGCTTCCATGACGTTTCAAAATCGTTTGTTTTTTATCTATAATAATATGTTTTAGTATAATAAAGAATATAATATCAACACACTAGTAATTTTCTTTTATTCTGCGCCATCATTTTCACTTACTCTCATGTGTACATCCGTGATAGCTGAGAAAAAGCTCGATCATCGGTTAAAATAACTTAAAATTAATAGCACACGTAAGTATGCTTTTGATATTTGAAACTTTACATAGAATAATTTATTCCAGGGAGGTATCGGGTAAAAAAGGGTAGGTATATATATGGCAAGTAAATGTAGGAATTGTATTATAACATACTATTAATCATTTTATCCTCTCCCTCTATCTCTCTCTATCTCTATCTTAACCCTCCCCCCCGTACCCCACTCCACAATTTCCGGGTTTTTATATCCGATACCAGATTTCAATGCAAATTTACGATCTATACAACTCAACCTATTTTTATGTTAATATATAAAATAGTATTTAAATTTGAAACAAACGTATATTAAACATTGTTTCATCGTCGTGAATATTGTAATATTTTCATAAATAGTTTTTAGAGAGAGTCAATTATCTTTCTCTTTCTGGGTAACTGGCTACCCTACTTCTGGAGATTTGGTAATGATAATATACTTATATTAAGCTTTTTTGGACATATTATAAGATGTGAGCGAGCCAATCTGGAAAAAAGTATTTTGTCTGGTGGAGTCGAAGGAAGAAGAAGCAGGGGCTGAATACCAACAAGATAATCAGATCATGTGAGAGATGCTGCAGGAGGTACCTACAGTGTGTGAGGCGTTTAGGCAGGCGGAGGACAGGGCGCGGTGGAGGAGCTTGTCGCTTGGTTGGGGTCTTGGTGGGCACGATCCTCAGCATTGAGGGACCGACTTGAAACAAAGAAGAAAAATATACTTAAACCAAATGTTATGAAAATACAAGTTATCGAATGTGTGACACAAAAGTTGAGATACTCATTAACTAAATCTTTGATTTCTTTTCATGTAGGTAGGGCCTTAAGTTTTCCGCCTTATTCTAGAATTATTTATTTATTTATTTATTTATTTTATTCTTCACTGTACATTGTTTACAATAATACAAATTAACATAGAAAATATCATTTATACAATTCAATGCACAGAGGGCGAGTTTATCGCTAAAATGCGATGTCTTCCAACTAACCCGGTTATTACATAGGTCTTCAAGACTATAGCCATCCCTCATGTGACTATCGTCCCTTATTGCATCGCATCGATAGGCAGGTAGGTATCTCTAGGTACCAGGTACTTACTTCAACAAACTTTTTTTATCATTTATTTATTGTCGAAGAGCAAACATTGTGAAAATTCGTCATATTTATTATTAAGTTAGATTATATTTAAATAAGGATCTCATCCATTTTTTTTTCTTGTGACACCGACTATTGGTCGCTAAACGCGTGTAGGTTCTGAAATTCTCCTTGGAATGCGGAAGTGACACACTTGTTTATCAGATGGTTGATGTTTGCGTCATTCCACATGTGCACGCTGATGAATCAATCCATTGCCATTGGTGTAAGATAGAAGCATTACAGCTAACATCATAATTATCTTATACGATTTACTCTACATAATATTTTCCTGGGAAATTTAAGTTCAGGCAGTTCTTCTATTGCATCTGTTACAAGGATTTAGTTCCTTACTGACGATAATATCTAAAGTTCTCTCCACCTATCTTCAGTACTGCAGTCCGAGCTTTGTGCAATGGCTTTTCAGATAACTTAGTTACTAGTCAGCCATCTTTCCACTGCTGGATATAGGCTTCTTCCAAAATCTTCCATACGTCGCGGTCCTGTGCCCTCTGTATCCATTTCCTTCCCGCGATTGGAGTGATGCCGTCAGTCCATCTCTTTAATGGTCTGCAGATGCTTCTTTTGCTACTCCATGGTGGCCTTCTTGGCGTCCATCTACCGTCGTTTCGTCTCGTCACTTAAGCTTTGCAAAACGATCCATAATATCTGTGACTTTTGTTAGGTGCCTGATGTCTTCATTTCTAATATCTTAATTGGATGAGCTTTTCAGATATTCATTGGAAATATGTATTCAGAAAAATTACATTCTATACCTTTCCTTGCAATTTAAGCTAGTAAAGTTTCCAGGTAATTTTGCTAGTAATTATCTATAAACGTATTGAATCTCGATAAGTCCATTATAATATTATAAATACCTTTATGTGTAATACATATATACAATATGAAATATATATTACAAAGGTAAATAGGTGGATATAATGTTATGTCTCACACCCTAAAAAGGTGTTTTGTAATTTATTGTGTTAGTTTAATAGACCATTATCGTAGGGTTGTAACGATTTTATTCAATTATTTTATTACAATGAAAAATGGCTGGAATATTGGATAATTAATTTTCAACATTATTATCAAATTGTAAAATTGTTAAATTATCAAATAATTTTTTTTTTTATTATTTTGTTTTGTGTTACTGTTGAGTAAGACTAACGCACGACCGGTTTCGCGGAATCCGAGTTCGCATCATCAGGTGCTGATTTATACTAAGTATAGATCAGCACCTGATGATGCGAACTCGGAGTCCGCGAAACCGGTCGTGCGTTAGTCTTACTCAACAGTAACACAAAACAAAATAATAATAAATATTTATTTTATTTTATTTGATAATTTAAAATAAAGTGTTACAAAGTAAATGCCGATACAATTAATGAAATTGTAAAATTGTTGTTAAATTCTTCCCACACATGTCAAATCCTTTCATCTTGCATCCGCTCAATATGTCCAAACCATCTTAACTTGTTTACACGCATTCTGTCCACAACACTCCTCTCACATCTGCTCATTCTCCTGATATCCTCATTCTTCACTCTATCTCGCAACGTTTTACCAAGCATTCTGCTCAATGAATGCATCTCCACAGCATGGATAAATAGCTGTTTAGATAAATAACTCATCGCTGAACTTGAGATGTTAAATGTTTTAACACATATTTAACAAAATATCGCCTTTTACATGGCAATCAAAAACTCACGGAAAAGGGTGTGAGGGAAAAAGGTGTGCCTATTGGTTATCGGAGATTTTACAGGATTCTAAGTTATGTGTCAAAATTATAAATAAATAAATTTGAAATTGTTTTTCACACCACTACTGATATTTTAATCTGAAGGTGTATGTATGAATATTTGCGTAAATAATGATAATATTATTATTGTAAGCTTAGTGTTCGACACCGCGTAATGGACTTATATTATAGTGAGGTAGGTAATATAAATCAACTTATTAAATACGATTAATATAATAATAATATATTGTAATCTTATCAATATATAGTAATTATATTAATTATATTAATCTTATAAAGTAATTTATTAAATATAGTAAATAGTGATTAAAATATTCCAACTTATCGGATTCATAACTGAATTATTAACCCTTGTAAATTAGCATATTATAATAATATATGGTTGGTGACCCAATTAGGGTCATGTTTTTAAAACAGACACTTGTCAATAGACTTGTGTTATACCGCGTAGGGGGGGTCTGGCCAACTATGTTGACCGTGCCTTCTGTGTGGCTGGTCCGTTGCTGTGGAACAAAATTCCCTATGATTTGCGGACTCTAGAGAGTGTAGGGGTGTTTAAGGCGAGGTTAAAAACCCTATATTTCAGGAGGTGCTATGATTCTTGAATGGGCCCTTGCGGTGGTTTTTCCACAAAACGGCGCATCATAAATTAGTTGTCTAGTTATTATTATTATTATTTAAATTATATCGATGATGAGTCGACAACTAGATATTTTTCAAAATCTTAGTTTTTTCAGAAAGTGATATTATTTCATATTCACAAACAAAAATATTTAGAATTTCGATTAGAAGCACATATTTTTTTTTTGTAAATTTAAAGTAGGTGTGTTCGTTGTGAAAATTCATTTTAAAACACTGTTTAATTTTCACGTACAATTTTGTATTAAGTCAATTAAGAAAATTGAGTGCTGAGACAAAGTATGGTGAAAATTGGTTTTTCTCTACCTTGGTTCGGGCTAATGCCCAGTTAAATAAATAAATAAAAAAATAAATAAATAAATATTAAATAAACAAATAAATATAAATACCTACATAAATAAATAAATAAATAAAAAAATAAATTAATTGATTAATTAATAAATAAATAAATATATAAATACATAAATAAATAAATAAATAAATAAATTAATTAATTAATAATTTAATTAATTAATAATGATTGAATGCTAATTGCTGAGCGGTTTCGCCTTGCGGCATCTTCAGGGCAAGAGTTACTTAAAACTAAAGAATAGAGCAAACTTACCTTCATACATTATATAATATAGTCTAAGGGTTGGATGGAACACAAGGAATGTAAGAGGGGATGTTCTTATAAAAAAACGGAGAGTATTTAAAGCGCCATCTTTGTGCCATAGGTGATAATGCAGAAATTTGAACATTAACAATGTCTACCTTATTAGTTATACGTTTATTTGTATCCATGTTTCCAAAGCATTTAGTTCACGACCCTTACCATCCGAGTGCAATACCATTACATGGTCAAGATGAAATGAGTGATCCTGTTCAATGCAATAATCAGCAATCTCAGAAAGACCAGATAATCCCCTAAATGCTCTACTAGTTTGACCAATGTATCTAGCATTGCAATCGTGACACCATATGCAATATACCTACGCCACTCCCATTCAGTTTATCTCTTTTTTGTTTGTTATTAAATAACAATTTACTTAAATTGTTCATTCTTAAAAACACACAAAAAAATATTTACCTTAAGTCCACAAATCCAATCCCTAAAATATATTATTCACTTTTATAATTCATATTTTGTATAAATCTTAAGCTTAATAAGGTTTTCATTTAATATATGCCTACTAATAAATATTTCTACGTTACCACCCTTAATCTGCGATGTTTAGTCGGTTAGAGAAACCGAAAGATAAATTTAATAATAATTTTCTCAATATTTTACCTTTTAACAATACGCTGGTTTGTACAAAAATAATATATTTTATTTTGTACTCGGCGCGTTCTGTTATATTCTTTTGTTTATGTTTGAAAAACGTTTAATAAATAACAAAAAACAAGAGAATATTATTATTTCGTTCTAACATTCATTGTTTTTGCATTGGTAAGGAAATATTTATTACATTATTTTCCTACTACTACTAAACCATCATGGCATATTCCTCAAATGGGGTAGCTAACAGACCTGTCAAGTTGAATAATTATTTCATTCATTCATTAATTGCCCTCAACGCTCCTCTCGGGAGAACAGGGCAGAAACCAGCCTCCTCCATTCAGAGCGTCTCTGCGCCAATTGCGTCATCTCTTTCCACGATATTCCTTACGCTCTGATGTCGTTGTCATAGGAACGGTGTATTGTGAAAGAGGGAAGTCCGGCTGACGGAACCCTTGCGGAAGGAAGAATTGCGCTGTTCATGAAAAAACATGCAAGCTGTACTTTTCTCTGTGTCAACAAATAATTAAACATTCAGGATGGGTGGTCAACCTCATCGCTGACTTTAAAATGTAAAACGCTTTGTCTATCTGTTTTCATTGTCACTATCGCAACTTCCTTCTCGTGAATAGTTTTCATAATTTCCAAATCCTATTTTGTTAATAATATTTCAAAGGATAACCATAATTCATATATTTTTTACAGAATATAAAAATATGGATTATTATTCGCCATAAATGAATCTTCAGAGAATTTGTTTTTACACTATCCAAAAATGTAATGTATTAGTTGTACCTTCGTAATCTATAAAAAAATGCACGTTAAGTTCCAAAAAGGGATGACAATCATTTCATAGAATCATATCCTAACATTCCTTTTTTGAATTTCCTTGTTAAATTGTTTATTATCCAGCTTAACATACAAGGAATCAAGGCACTTATTTTTGAAATTGTGATTTCTTCTATAATTTATTGCAGCTGAAATTGCTCGAGATTGTTGTCAATATTGTTCTGTAAAATGAAGTTATTCATTATACATCACGTATAAAAAAAAAACAATTCAGCGATGAGATATGTCACCTAATCTGAATTTATTATAGTTCGAAGAGGATGACTCGCATGTTGATAACACGCTGTCAGTCTAATGTTTATCTAACTTGTGGTAGATGGCGTGATGATGTATTTGAGAGATAACAAAAAAAGTAGCTATAATTGATAATGTTTATTCTTCGACCGACGTTTTGTGGTGGAAGTTCATATTAATTATTTGTTACAAAACGAATTATATAGCTAGGTAGTTATTCCACAATTGACTCAATTATCACACCTTACTTTATAATAGTAAAGCTTTATTTTACTTTTGCCTGACGATGAGAACAAAAGCTCTTAAAAGCCGGCTCGCAAAATTAATAAAGTCAACAGTGAAATAACTATAGATATATCTTGTTTTTTTTTAAATAAATTATGTGCACAAATAGCGGATGCCAATCAAGAGACGCTTATATGGACCAACTGAAGAGGGACATAAACTGTGGCTCATACGTAGAACTAAAGAGACTGGGTGAGAATAGGGAGGAATGGAGGACAAAATCCAAACTCGTTGCAGACCAATTCAATGGATTGTAACTCATTATATATAGACATTGAGCTTGGACATTCTTATTTTTTGTCCATCGTAATTACATTTTTTGTTTCACAAAGACTCTGTTAATTTAAGGCTCCTCTTGAAACCTTATTTCAAATAGCAATCAATTCTACAAGGAATTAACTCGTAATCGAAATATTGTATGATTGACGATCATCGAATAGAATGTTTAATCTCTGAAGATTTCATGGCGAAACCGTTTTCTATAATATTTAATAAAATTTGCTTTCAAATAAACAAATAACTCATTACCATTACAAACATACCAATAAAAAAACGTATAAAAAACATCTCATTCCTGTAACTTTCGAATGTTTTATGGAAACGTGTTTTTGATTGGAAAACTTTGATAATAAATTATGAAATTTTTGTTTTTATTCTGTATAATTAGCAGATATTAGATATTTTACAGATACTGAAAAAATGAGCTATCAAATTTGTATTCGGTTGACAAAACAATCTTTTTTCAACTCCAACTCCTAAGTCTTTCAGTATCTTGTAAAAAGCAGATGTATTTAAACAGACAACTAGAGGAAGGCTGTTCCAATAGATATTAACTAGGTTCATGCAATAAGTCTGCTGGCTACCATATTTGAAAAGTGTAAAGGTACTGATTAAGAAAAAGATGTTTTCTTCATCATCATCATCATGTCAGCCTTCCCGCGTCCATTGTTGAACATAGGCCTCCCCCATTGATCTCCACAGCTCTCTATCCTGGGCAGACCGCATCCAGCCGCCCCCTGCAACCCGTCTTACGTCGTCCGACCATCGTGCTTGAGGCATACCAACACTTCTTCTGCCTGTTCTAGGTCGCCACTCCAGAACTTTATTTGTCAACCTAGAGTCTGTGGTTCTGGCCACATGACCAGCCCAACTCCATTTCTGACTAGAAACTCTGTGAACGACATCGACGACCCTGGTCTTTTCTCTGATCCATACATTAGTTTTCCTGTCTCTCAGTGAAATACCCAGCATTCTCCTTTCCATGGCTCTTTGCGTCACTGATAATTTGTGTAAAATTCTTTTCGTGAACACAAAAGTTTCACAGCCATAGGTGAGAACTGGGAGAACACAGGCATCAAATAGCTTTTAAATGTTTTCTTACTCAAATAAAATACCTATGTTGTATTTTATAGCTGCTTATTTTGTATAACTCCATAATTTAATGTAAATAAAACCAAAAAACTTTGAAAAGTTATACTATGTATGTACTTAGTTTGAAAAAGACATAACATGTCGAAACCTTGTCACTGAATAAAAGTACATAATATAACTCTACAAAGTTTTTTGTTTTTATTTACATTAAATACCTATACCGATGTTTTTCATTTTGGCTATACAAAAAGTTAGAAAATATATCTACATCTCATAATTCCGCTGCTCTTACTACGGAATTTCTATCCATTCCTAAAATCCTCAGCCAAGACATTCGTCGTCTTACCTAGTTATACTAGCATCTATCTTCTATTTTGTCTTTATTTGAAGCAGATTGTACTCCTCGTGACGTAAAAAAACCTGTCCTAAATAAGCCAAAAAAAAAAACAGGAATAACATAAACGATCTTGACCCAATACTTAAAATAATATCATATATTTCGTTCGATCGTTCGAAAGCTTGTGTTCGAAATTTAAAAATGCTTATATTTTTTTGGAAATAGAACGAGTTCTTTTATTATTCAAATTATGGGATCGCTTGTGAAGCGCTGAGTGGGAATGAAAAAAAAATAACAAAGGTGAAATGGATCCATTATATGTAAAAACAACCGTACGAGTAGTTTTAAAAAGGCATTTTTTGTTATTCTAAGGGAAAAAAGAAAAGATTTGAATATCGAATGACATAAGTTACTTTTGTCGTTTTGACAATGTTGACACTTTTTAGGGTTAAAGACAGAAGATTTAAAAACTCTGTAGATATATATTTTTAATAAAAAACACACATTTATAAAACATATTTGTTTTGAGAAGACAAAAAAACAAAACAAAAAAAAAAAATGCGAATACACTTAATATAAATATAAGGTTTTTTTAATGTACGCACAGAAAATTTATGAAATATATTATCATAAAAATATTAGTTTATTGAATAAATGTAAAATATGCTCGTTGGTATACCTGTGTATTTAAAGATAGATAGAATAATTATCTATACAAAAATAAATAAGAAAAATAGACTTATTTGATTTGATTAGTAGAAGCGACTGATATTTCCCTTCATACGCCGCAAATATTTTCTTCCCTCGTGCTTTGAATCGGCAAAAGGTTAAAACATTACAAGTCTAAACGTGTTTTGAATTTGTTAGTTAACGCCTTTTTCCGTTACCCTATCGATTCATTGGCGTGTGTGAGAGAAAGAGATGAAAGTACCAACGTACATAACTCGTACTCATCAAACCGTGTTATAGGAGCTACATTATATTATCAAGACAGGTGGAGGAAACAAGAACGAACTAATTAATTGTTCACTCTACCCACATGAATGAGAATAAATTGCGCGAGGAATGGAGACAAAACACAAATGGCATTAGGAATATTGGTAACCATCTTCAGAATCGACGAATCGTGGATCGTCGGATGTAAAAAGATAGTGGAGGCTTTTTTTAGATGTAGCCGAAAAGGAGCTTGGTGAAATAAAAAGAGAAAAGACTTTCTATTATGTTATTTTATTCATCTTTGTGTTGTCCTGTCTCCCTAAGTGGAAAGTGTTAGATCTGAGTAGGATGTTCCTTGGGATAAAAAGCGTCTCTGCAATGACTCCGGTAACAGAGGCCCTTGGGTTTACCGGCCTTAAAACCTAGGAGAAGTTTTTGAACACCTCAACTCAGTTTTCGCTCCAAAATATATGTTAATTTTAAACATCATTTGTACTTTTTCGCTTTATTTTTATTTTCTACTTCACGGCATATCCTACAAGTGGAATAGCCAGTGGACTACCTGCATGCAATAAACATGCAGGCCGTCTTCTCTGTGCCAATGAATAATAAAAATATTCAGGATGGGTGGCAAATTTAAAATCGCTGACTTTGCGATGTAAAATGTGCTTATTTTTTCGAACACCTGCCTTTTACAGGACAATCGAAGAAATTCTATTAGAAAATTGATAAAAAGAAAAAATTAGTCTTTTATTTATTATTTTTATAACTGCATATTTTCGCTATTGGGAATAATATAATCGCTGAATGTTTCGTGATTTTTCTTAAAATATCTAAAATATTTTACTTGATCAACTTCTGAGAACTATTTGTCTAGATACATACTTCAAAATTGAAGAAGCTCTCTGGTATTGGAAGCTTTCAGTAAATTTATATCAGCATTTTTTGATTTCACAGAAAAACTTGAAGAAGAAAGAGTATTAGTAGAATGTGGGATTCCAATTCATTACCAGGAAATCAGAAAATAACTTAGAACCTATCTTATCTGGCAACCAAGTGTATGAAATATTTTACCATCCATATTTCTGATTTCAAAAACAAACAAAATAAAATTAGAAGAGCGCCCTCTCTTTTCTTTACCATCAATCTTTGAAGAAAATATTTATGATTCCATATAAAATCGGTAGATGATCAAAAATGTGAATGAGCTTGGGGAATTCCCGGAATAAATTCCTCCCTGGCTTATTTCATAACTAGTGTTATATTTTCGCAGAATCATGGACGCAGTTGTGATTGCCAATACGCCATTAATCAGTAGGTAATAGAAAAATTAACGCCTTTTATGAAAGAAATCGTCGGTTTTATTTATTTATTTATTTATTTATTTAACAACATATACGGCACTAGGCCATTAACCCTCTGCAACTGAGGTGGCTTTTTAGTCATTATTCTGCTGAGGAGTGGTCTGACAGACACTCATTTTAAGTTCCATTATTGCTATTATTTAAAAAGTTTTGATTTTTTTTTTTTTAGTTTTTTGTGAGTATTTGACATGTATGCTGACACCATTTGAAAAAATATGATTTAAAATAAACAGATATTAGATTTACAAGAAATTTATTAATGCTAATAAAAAATCACAATTTTTTAAAGAACAATTTATAAAAATTAATAAAATGAAAAAAACGTATAAAATTAAAAAAATAAGTAGAAATTTGTTTTCTGTTAACTTTTGTTAAAATGTAAAAAAATAATAAAAGAAATCGTTAGAGCGGTTTCTCTAAAAATCGGCTTCAAAGTGCGTCCTCTCAGTCCTGGCAAATTTGTGCCGAGCATTGTAGGCAGACATGTTTTTTGCATGCATAACGAGTAAATTTTGTCTTCCTTTCAATTAAATCGCACTCTTTAATCTTTCTTTTCAATTCACTCGTAAAAATTCTGCACAATATTCTTTCACACGATGTCCCAGATTCGTTTTGTTCAGGGGCAGTTGGCAAATCTCGTCCTAAGACATGATTGCGCAATTCTCTTAGCAATTTTTCATTATACACCCGCTGTGTCATAATAGAAAGAACAAGTTCCCTAGCAAGGCTTCAAATGAAATCTGCTCTCTATTTATTGAAAAAAAATATTTTTATTGAAGTGATTTTAGGTAGACTCTATGAATTTACTGAGGTGATGTATGTGAGACACTATGAAAATATTATTATTTTACTGACGTTAGGTCTAATAGACCCATCATTTATTACTGACGTTAGGTCTGACAGACACCCATCAGCTATAGATCCACACATGCAATCACGACGGCCGTCGTTACTGTACTGATGATTAAAGGAACAGAAATTAGGAAGCTACTGAGAAAAACGGAAAGATAGGACTCAAAATGGCAACGTTGTTACAAAAAAAAGATTTCGCGGTGTCTGACAGACCTCACGTCAGTTGCAGAGGGTTAAACATATACAAAAAATCATATTTAGTTCGATGCAATACAACAATTATTTCAAACGCAGTCACATTTACTTATCACACACACACATACACATAACTATACAATGCAGCAATATAAAACTATAGCACCCGCCAGTATACAAACTTATTTTATAACATTTACAGACTATCCACATTAAAGTAACAATGCTGCTATCCCACTCACACTTACAATCGTCCGCATAAACAGACACCGGGTACAGAGAGGGACGGCGTCACAATCATAATGACGAAACCAATTTCGTCATTATGATTGAAAAGCTCGAAAAGCTCGAAAAGCTTGAAAAGCTCGTCAATGCTGCAAGTGCACTGAAATCGCGATAGCGTAATTTAAATTAATGTAACAAATAAACATAGTGATTCAAGTTTTAAATATTTTATTTGAAAAGGAAACTCATCCAGTAAAATAGAAACTCTTTATTTGAAATATTGTTTTATACATACATACATACCATCACGCCGCTTCCCTCGCGGGTAGGCAGAAAGGATCGAGCACCACTTCCTTCTATCCTTGCATACATCTTTCGCTTCCGTCACTGTCATACACTTCCTCATGCATGCTCTCCTGTTCAATGTGCTCAACACGTGACCATCCTGTAGGATTTGATTTAAATGATCTTGCCATTTCATCCTAGGACGTCCACGTCTCCGAGCACCATTCCTCTCAGCCAAATATATCTTCTTGGTCATTCTGTTCTCATTCATTCTTTCTACGTGCCCAAACCATCAGAAGTTGTTTATATTCATCCTTGTAACCACACCAACTTTCATTCCAAATTCCTTTCGTATATCACTGTTACGCACACGATCTCTCAGACTTTTACCACACATCCTTCTCAACGATTTCATTTCGACTGCATTTATGCCACTTTCATCCTTCTTTAACCATGTTCACGTCTCACTTGCATTCATGAGTGTTGGCACTAAGATAGCAGAGTTATAAGAAATATTGTTTTATTTTTTTTTATTCTGCCTACATTTATACATAAATGGATTTATAAAAATTCTATGAAAGTTTGCATCTTATTTATTAAAGAAGAACTCTGACATTGGTCTTAAAAAAAAAAACAATAAATATGATTTTATTTCATAATTTATTTCATAATTTATTTCATAGATTTATACATATAATTGATTGCTATCTAGAATTTTAAATTAATGTTTTATCTTTGTATATTGTATGAACTGTATGTAAGATTCTTTAACTAATATTATACTATGATTTTATGTAGAAGTCATTAGCTGTCTATGTTTAAATAAATAAATAGGTAGACATCTTGGTCTTATGCACATGAGGTTCACGTTTGGATACCAGATGCCAGCAAACTCCCCTCTCACGACACAAGCTTTTAGCTTACTGTGAAAGGTATGTAAGATTGTATTAGGGTTTATAACAAAAACCCAGATACATCTTATTTTTTTGTCATGTATCTCTGTGTAAAATAATTGCTTGTAGCGAATGTACAGTAAAGAATAAAAAAATGAAATTTACAAAATTTCTAGTATTTTTTTTATATAAACCTATTGAATCATGAGAGAATTCTCACTCAAGTAGTATCAGAGAAGTTTAGTATTATACCTCTAAGGCCTGCTTGATCTTATTATCTTTATCACTCTATCATTGTACCTGTCCAAGGACAGTTATATTTTTTATTCGTTTCGCAAAACTCAAAACTACACAATAATTCATCCTATGGGACGTGGTTTGTACAAAGTACGTTGGTGTACAAACCTAAAATACACATCGAGAAAACAAATAAAAAAACAACAACTTTTATTCATATTGCTTTCTATTATTACCTATAACAGATCAGATTATATGCAATTGCATATATTTTGGTATGACAGGTACATAATAACTTTAATGATTTTCGAATATTCCGATGAAAATCTGCTGTGATGATGTAAGGTTCCTTTTTTTTTTGTACATGAAAAATATAACACAATATTTCAGAGGACTAAAATCTTAACTACAAAAAACTTTCTACATTCAGACATAATAATGGTTAAGTGGAATGAGGAAAGAATGACAAAGAGTATTATTCTTGTCTAAAAGAAGAGGTGTGAGGAAGCACAGGCATCCGAGAACCACGTGGTATGATCACGTGGAGCAAATTCTCAAGGACAGCCGTGTTTTGAGTAAAAAGAATCGACGTGCGTGTATGAAAATGAATTGTATGATTGCAGAAGAAGCGAAAAAATTATGTAAGGATAGATCTATATGAGGTTCCGTTCTCTCTGGTTACCCCACATGGAATACGGCGTGAAGGTATAGTATAGTGTAATATGTACAAGTACATGCATATAATAAAGGATTGTCACCTTAATATCCATTAGTTATATTAAACAGTTCTATACTTGTTTGGGTATACAGGTATACAGCTCCATCAAGGTGGGGCGCTTAAGATGGGCTGGTCACATAATCAGAATGGACGACGATAGCCCTGTAAAACGCCTCACACTCCTCACACCACATGGACGAAGAAGGCCAGGAAGACTCGAACTGCGATGGATGGACTCTGTCAGCGCCGATGCATCCACACTGCAAATAACTAACTGGAAGATAAAAGCAAAGGATAGACAAGAGTGGAAGAGATTTCTGGATTCAGCCAAGGCCCACCCAGGGCTGTCGAGCTCATAATGATGATGATACTTGTTTGGGAATAGTTTTATCTATGTAATGCGATAAAAAAATTTGATAGATTTATTTTGCATATTTAGGAATGTTTTATTGCATATAATCTGATTTTTAGTTATTACATTGTACTACTAACATTTGTTTGTTTTTCAAGTTGCTTCGGGAATAAAATAATAATAAACAAACAGAAAGAAAAACTTTGTTTCACATGTCACGTCATTCTGAAATAATAAAATGACAAACTACCCGGTAGGCTCCGGGTTATATTTTTTTATTTGGATAAATTGTAGATATAACTTTTTTTATTGTTGTTATTAAATTACCCTTTTTCATATATATTTAAAAATTATTTACCTACTAGAGTGTATGTGTATTTATTTTTAAAGCCTTTAAAAACTTCAGGAATAACTTTTTTAATTTACAATTTAATTTTGTTCGTTCGTTCGGTTCGAATTTCATTCGTTACTTCGTCGGTAGCCTGGAGGTAGAGTCTCAGACTTGTTAACAAGGGGTACGGGGTTCGATCCCAGGTGCCGGCAAACTAACCCCTTCAGGACACAAACTTTTAGCTTACTGTGAAAGGTGTATAATATGGTTGAATTTTGGGTTTTGTAACAAAACCCAGATATATCTTAAAAAAAAAAATTAAAAATATTTGGTGATGTTTTTTTGTTGACAGTCATCTATCTATACCATCACGTCACACGTTGAGTAGCCAGCAGATCAGCTGCATGTAATAAACATGCAAGCTGTCCTCACCGAGCCAACAAAAATAAAGTTATTCAAGATGGGTGGTAAATCCCATCTCTGAATTTGAGATGTAAAATGTCTTTATTTTTCGAACATCTGCCTTTTACAGGACATTCGAAAACTCACGGAAAAAAGTGGGATACCAATTCTTTTTTCAATTATGCACAGCATTTGTTTTTTCATCGACTGTTCTGCACATTTAAATTTGTGTAGGTATAGTACTGGCTCTTAATACCGTTTGCATTACATTTACACCAGATCGAAAAGGTGACGCAATTGGCACAGAGTCACTCTGAATGGAGGAAGCTGGATTCTGCCCTGTTCTCTCAAGAGGAGCGTTGAGGGTGATGGTGATGATGATAATGATCGACTCATAGTGTCATTTCCTCAACACCATAATATGTCAGCATAGGGATGATACTTGATTCATGCACTTTCCGTTTTGAAGATGTGTACATTCATTCTGAATTTCTTTATTGTAAGTTCATGGTTTTATTGATAATTTATACTACGCGTAATTAATTTATTTAATATATTAACAAACGGCTAGCGCCATTTTACATCAAATCATACATTACACAATAATAAAATCACCAATTTCTAATAGGTTCAAAGTATTAACAATTACTATAAAAATAAAAATGATACAATAATTCATTAACTTATCCATCTCACATCATCAGTTACATACAATCCTCCATAAACCTCATACAAAACACAGACAACATTAATACAGTCTCAATAACAAATTTCACAAAGCAATTAATTTATTTATTTATTTATTTATTCAGGCAGTATGGTTTGATTGTGGATAGTTATTTTGCAAATGTTTCATTGTTACATATATGACATAAGGTTGTTTGGTGGGTGAAGATGCATTAGCCGGGGGCTAAAGATTTGGTTGCTTGACACGGGTAGAGAGGAAACAAAGAGGAGGCTATTTCTGCATGTTGTGTAATTTATTTGTGCGATTTCAAGGTGGATTGGTTGTTACGGTACTTTCTTGATGTTTTGTAGCGGCTTGCCTCGATACAGGCACTCGCCTAGTGAGGTTGCTGCGGGTTATGACTGCATAGTCCTAATTAACTTGCTTGTTCCGGCGCGCACGTGCAGTCACATTGTCTTTTTTGGCTGCTTTCTATGCATGTTAGATTGGTGTTTTGTTGTTTTTTTCATTTTTGTATAACTTTTGTAATAAATGACAAACTTGTGGGCTTGGTATTATATAGCAAAAGGTTAAATCATGAATGCGGGTTGAGTAGGATGATGCGTTGTCTTTGCTTTGTGATTATGTGTATTATTTCTGTCCATATGTATTTTCAAATGTTTTGTAATGATGATGAATAAATAAATAAATAAATGACGCAGATGGCGTGAAGTCGTGAGGCAGGGCTAGCAAAACTGCAAAGAATCCCATGAAGATGCACTCGACTGAACCATGTGGCGAAATAATACAAGATAGTCAGACCCCCTCCCACCCCCAAATGCAGAAGATGTTTCATTGTTATATAATATTATCTTACAAAAGACATTGAAGGATTCTGTCTGTTAATTATAACGAGCGCCATCAACCTCTACTCAGATGAAAAACAATACATAATAAATATATATTGCTTACAATAAGCTAGAATTAAAAAAATAGAGGTAGGTACCTCAAAGTTCTATGCGTGTGCGTTTATATGTGCGACAGAAACAATAACGGACTTATTTTATACGTCATTATTACAATAAGCTAGAATAGCTTATTACAATAAGCTAGAATAAAAAAAATAGAGGTAGGTACCTCAAAGTTCTATGCGTGTGCGTTTATATGTGCGACAGAAACAATAACGGACTTATTTTAATACGTCATTATTACAATAAGCTAGAATAGCTTATTACAATAAGCTAGAATAAAAAAAATAGAGGTAGGTACCTCAAAGTTCTATGCGTGTGCGTTTATATGTGCGACAGAAACAATAACGGACTTATTTTAATACGTCATTATTACAATAAGCTAGAATAGCTTATTACAATAAGCTAGAATAAAAAAAATAGAGGTAGGTACCTCAAAGTTCTATGCGTGTGCGTTTATATGTGCGACAGAAACAATAACGGACTTATTTTAATACGTCACAATAATATGTGTAGAAACTTTGGATTTACGTCAACACAATGAATTCAACGTACGTCAGTCTCAGTGACGTGATGTGAGTTGTCAAGTTTTATTTCAAACCTTTTATTCAATAATATAAAAAGAGAAAAATATTACATATTGTAAATCTGTCACGATTTTATTATATATAATATGTAACTATGTAGTGTGCTACTGATGTTCAGTTCATTCAATCGCGTCACATTACCCACATGTGCGATAACCAGCGAACAAACTGTTTGTTATAGGTTATTAATATTCAAGCTATTCTCTTTGCCAAGCGACAAGTCCTCCACCGCGCCCTGTCCTCCGCCTGCCTAAACTCCTCACATACTGTATTCCCTACAGCATCTCTCACATGATCTGACCATCTTGTTTGTGTTCGGCTCCTACTTTTTCTTCCTTCTACTCCACCCGCCAAAATATTTTTTTCCAGATTGTGTGGCTGACGTCTTAAAATATGTCCGAAAATGCTTAATATACGTCTTTCAAATACTACAGACAGTCGAGTCTTTATCTGGAGCTCAGTCAAGATTGACACATTCGTTCTGTGGGCCATCCATGGTATGCGTAGCAATCTTCTCCAACACCACATGTCAAAAGTATCTATTATGTGTCTCTCATTGACTCTTTACGTCCATGTTTCAGCTCCGTAAAGGAAAATGAAGAAGACCAGAGTTTCAACCAACCTTTTCTTGGTGGTTCTCAATATACCTCCATCACGCCAAACCCTGTCCAAACGGTTCATGCCTTGCTTGGCCATTTGTATTCTGCGACATGTTTCTGACATGCAGCTACCGGTGCAAGATATTGACGAACTGAATAATATATTAAAGTACCTTAAGCCTCACGTCGTAATATCTCAAGAAAAGTTGGTAAAGAGGATGAAGCGCCTGACAGATCTATCGATCTATTCCTCTTTCACTTCCTCTACATTCATACAAAATTAATTTAATAAAGGTATGCATGTTGATTTCTCTTACTCAACACAATACCGTTTATACCTATGCATTTACTCCACTAAGTCAATCCACGTAGTTCTCTGATGTCCACGTTTCTCATTCTTCCTCTTTCAGATAAATACACCTTTTTTGTCATCTTTTCTTCATCCATCAACTCCACGTGTCCAAATTCTCCACCAGATGCTGAATCGTTTCGAACTGAGCTCCACAGTCGCATTCAGATTTTGAGTGCCAAATCATATTTTTCTCTCTCCATATTTCAAATTTCTTTATTCATAAAACATTTACAACACATGTTTATCAATAATAATACATTATTATTATGTAACAATTAACATTACATTACAATACATTAACATAATCATTACAATACATTAACATAATCATTACAATTTTTTTTTTTTTTTAAATATATTTATTTTATTCATAAATACACAGTATACATTGATATTACATTAATAAAACAATAAAACACACAGTAAAAATGCTCCCTCCATAAGCAACTAAATGCTTGTGCGGAGGGTCGGATTTCAATTATAACATTAACACACATAAAAGAATCAGCTAGAAATATTAATACACATAAGAATTTGTTACAAATAGCAAACTTTCAGTTCTCATGTACTTTCATCAAACGTTCAACAAAATCTACCAGCACAATACAAAATTAAACCAATACAATTACCTATTCACAATAGTACAAAAAGGATAATACAATGTGAATGCGAAATCGCATTTTATTGCACTAAATAAAAATTAAGTAAATTTCGTATTTATATCAAACTGATGCAATTCGAGTTGCGAAATGCGTCCAAAGTTGTAATGTCTGTGCAATAATATGTTCGAAAACACTAGAACAATAATTATTCTTCGTAAAAGAATTTCGAAAGTTTTGTAAAGTATTGCTGAAAAACGACGGACATATTGTGTGCTGGAGAAGGATATTGCGCTCTCATCGAAGTATGTAGGTACATATAATAATGGCGTGTTCTGTATGTCATCGAAGTCTTCTTGTAATGGTTTTTCACAAAAAAATGCATAAAAATTAAAATGCTTTGGTTATTGATAAGTATATCTCTACTAGTAAGTAAGCTGTTGTGTCTTTTTAAATATTTTTTTCCACCTTCGTCTACAAGAAAGTATTTATATATTTTCTTGTAGAAAGTAGGTACCTGTTTTCAAATTCTGGGAAATACGAAGAAATATATTTAACCTATTTCAAAGTATTGACAGTAAAAAAGAAGTGACAATACTTTTCAATTGCCCCACAATCTGTAGGGAATACTAAATATAGGTACTACTATATACCGACACAGCAATAATCTAGTAAATATTTATGTCTGTACAAATGTCTTGAATAGACACCAGGAGACAATGATGAGTAAAATAATACTCTCTATACGACGCTTCACCCTTTAGGCAAGTTTTTTAAAGAAAAAGTATGATAAATATCTTAGGTATATATTATTAACATTTACCTTAATATTAAAATTATTAAGTTAAACACTGTTACTTTCACTATATAAATTTTATTTTGGCAGAGGCCTTTCGGACTTAGTCCATCTTCAGTGCCGTCAACTGAGTAACTAAACAAAATCTCCTACCTACCTTCCAGCCCATGTCCACCCTAGCACCATTGAAGCAACTAATGAATTCCCTGAACCCGAGAGTCGGAAGGTCTCACAGACGCAACAGAAAGAGGTCCCATTACATTTACTTAATATTATTAAAAACTTCATTAAGTAGGTATTACGCATATTTTGTCATTTCTCAGAGAAAATACCAAAGTATTATTTTGAAGCAATTTTTTCACAAAACGTTTATTATTCCTGAATGATGTCGAGTGAAAAGCAAATACATAATACTATTGTGTACCTACTTTCTTCAATGTTCTTACTAAGCTGACGCAATTTCTATACGTTCTTCCATATCTCGTTTATCACACCAGCCGTCACTTGTCCATCATGTGTCAGCTCTGATTTACACAATAATTATAATCTTCATATGTTTGAGTTTTACGCAATATGTATGTAAGCGTATTAACACTCTGGTGTTGTATTAATTTATATATTAGCTTTTATACATTTACTACATAATCTAAGGTATTTATATATTTGATGCCATCGTCATCATTATGCAGTTTGATTTTTCTCTTGTTGTTTATCAGACTAACTGTTATTACAGCGAATAGGAGAACATCTTTTAGAATTGGTATATGAATTTGAGATACAAAGCATTTTTTTTAAACATATAAACTGTTTCATTCTATCATTTTCTTGGTAACTGCTAGCTTTCATTTCTCGTCTGGTGGATATAAGTTTCTTCCACCTTTGCCTAATTCCTTCACGATTTTCTGTCTTAAACAACACGAACCCGTTTTTCCCATAACTTGGGCAATATTATAAGCCAATCTTTTTTGAAGACTTTTGTCATCTATTTTGTTCTCCAATGGAATCCACTCTAGAGTTTAGGGGTTGTCATAACTAATTTAATTTATTCCTCACATTTGTTATTCATGAATTGAAAATTTCAAAGATGAACGTATCTTAATTTTAAAAAAATATTCCTTTCATAAAATATGCCGTGTGTTTTTGTAAAATAAAATAAAATAAAATAAATATTTTTTATTTTTGCTCTTTCGCTCGAGACAATATCAGAAACGATATGGATATTCCAATAACCAGACGATTTTATAAGAACTGTGAACACAATTATTATTTGTGTTCTTTTGTTTGAAGTCGTTGTATTTATCTACAACAAAAGTTTTTCATTTATTTCAAGAACAGATCATAAAAAAAAATTAAACAGTATTTATACTTTTAAAAATGTCGAAGAAATTTGTTAATAAAATATTGTTTTAAATTTAATTTTGTTTTTTCATAATGATTTCAAAAGTAAAGAAAATAAGTCTCTTTAAATTGTCAAAATAATACATAAAATTTCCCGGAAAAATTTCATTCATTGGTAGATATTATTATTAAATGATTATTAAAATCGCGATCGATTTCGGTAAACCTATACCATTGACGAGCGATTTTAATAATCAAGTAACGGATGTGCATTGCAGAATACTTAAAAAACATTCAAAATATCTCGAACTGTTACATAGTTAATCCTTCTAAAATAACTGATATTGGTAGATATTTATTTTAAATTATTTATTTTTATTAAAAATAACTTACTTTATTTCTTCCTGATTTAAAAAACAATGCGTAGGTAGGTGATTGCCTGCCTAAATTTATAATTAGATACAGACACCTAATAAGAGAAAGTGTCGTTCGATCTTTACTGCCTACCCCACGAGGAAAGCGGTGTGATTGTAAATGTATGCAGGTAGGTATAAATGTCAATATTTATGTATTTTTTTACTAAAAGAATACCATTTTTAATAAAAGCACTTATTGCCAGAATATTATTTAGACAGAGATACAAGGTGCTAATACGTGACTGTCAGTTTCAATATTCGTATTTTAAGGAACTTAACAAAAATGAAACTAATAGTTTACTTTTACTTTAAATAAAACTTAAAGGATACCATTTTTAATAAAAGCACTTAGTGCCAGAATATTATTCAGACAGAGATACAAGGTGCTAATACGTGACTGTCAGTTTCAATATTCGTATTTTAAGGAACTTAACAAAAATGAAACTAATAGTTTACTTTTACTTTAAATAAAACTT
Organism: Athripsodes cinereus; assembly: GCA_947579605.1. Classification (NCBI taxonomy): domain Eukaryota; kingdom Metazoa; phylum Arthropoda; class Insecta; order Trichoptera; family Leptoceridae; genus Athripsodes; species Athripsodes cinereus. The sequence continues at coordinate 17,938,909 of OX388324.1, forward strand.
AAAGAATACCATTTTTAATAAAAGCACTTAGTGCCAGAATATTATTCTGACAGAGATACAAGGTGCTAATACGTGACTGTCAGTTTCAATATTCGTATTTTAAGGAACTTAACAAAAATGAAACTAATAGTTTACTTTTACTTTAAATAAAACTTAAAGAATACCATTTTTAATAAAAGCACTTAGTGCCAGAATATTATTCAGACAGAGATACAAGGTGCTAATACGTGACTGTCAGTTTCAATATTCGTATTTTAAGGAACTTAACAAAAATGAAACTAATAGTTTACTTTTACTTTAAATAAAACTTAAAGTATACTGTTTTTTTTTTTTTAAATTAAAACTGGTTACAAAAATATACATACCTATAGGATTTACAAAATAACATATATTTTGGACTACAAGGTATAAGAACCAAGTAAGTATCTACACAGACACAATATTTTGATGTTATAATAACCTGAACAATGTAATAAATAAATAAATAAATAATATTTTGCGTTGTTTTGTTAGTAAAGACAAACACCAAGAGCATTAAAATATACTAAATTTATGCGTGATGATCTTGGATGACTCGTGTGGATTGATAATTTTTTTTACAATTTTTAAAATCCATACATCATGATATTTTTATAGCTCCCTTATTGCAAAACGTTAAGAATCGAAGAATTACGCATTCTCATGAAATGTACTACGCCTAAAATTTCAATACTTCCATCACATTCAACATGATGAAGAATTATATGCTTTTATTTCACATAATATATACCTATATCCCAAAAGTAATAAAACGTTTTAATATCATTTCTCGAGATCTCGACATTTCAAGCTTGAAGTTTTTATTATTATTAATATTGAGCGCCCTTGAGGTGGATTTTTTTTTTCACAAAACGGCGCTTTACAAATCATCCAAATAATAATAATAATAACATTGGTATACTATTTAAACAACGTGAGAGAGACGTCTTTCGACTAACGAGCTTTGAAAAAGTTTTGAGGAAGATTGATAATGATCTAAGAAGTCGAAGGACGTCTCTCTCTTTCTCGTGTTATTTAATCTATGTACATAAAAATAAAACGTTTGTTTAAATTCATCCAATTAATATTATTGTTTATGTTTATATGTTTAAAATTTCAAAAAAAAACATCGGAAGTTCTTTTTCTATATTCAATTTTACCGGCCGACGGGTCTTGGTGGAAGTTCATTTAAATTCATAAAAAGTATAACACTTAAATTTAATACTTCCACATCGACTTTGTTAACCGCTTTTTTGACTTTCAGTTAACGTTAGCCTGATGATGAGAGCGGAAGCTCCTGAAAGCCCGCTCGTGATTAATAAAATCCATGTAAAAGCATTAAATATAACTAAGTGCAAAGTTTTACCTTTTTTTTTCCTTAAATTTTCATCTTATATATTTTCGAGTAACGTATTGAACGTAAGAAGGTAGGTACATTCTATATAAAAAAATTACATTAGTTTCAAGACATCCTAGGTAAATAAAATTTATTTGATTCAAATCAAAATGTGTTGAACTGTGCCTAAATATCTACAAAGTTCTTCTTCTTCTTCGCCCTCGCCTTTATCCCATTTACTTGGGGTCGGCTCTCCTAGTCCTCATCTTTACAAAGTTATTGGTAAAATATTAATCAAGGTCCCGAAAACGAGAAACAAACCCGTTCTTCTCACATTTCTGTTCCCGATAAATCAAATCCGAATATTCGAAAAAAACGGCCTGAAATAATATAATATCTAAATGATGAAAAATGTGTATACACGTACCTTGCAGGTTAAAAGTGAAAAGTCTAGTATTAAATCTTTGAAATGCTTTTTTTACTACGTGCCACGCGTATGCTTTTTGTAAAAAAACGGGGAAAGATATATTATTTTGATTTTGTTTCGGGAATTGAGAAATAAGATATTAAAAAGTCGTCAACACTTTGCAAGGCTATGCTTCCAATATTTTTTTTTATACTATACTATACTATACTATTCCCTCTCGTCGTGTCCCAGGTGGGATAGGCAGGAACGCCATGTTGATCTATCCTTACATACTTCTTTCGTTTCCTCTACATTCTTCCAGTTTCTCATACATGCACGCCGATTCCTCTTACTTAACACGCGACCGTCTTTGAGAATTTGATACACGTGGTCAAGCCACGTAGTTCTTGGACGACCGCGCTATCTCACACCCTCTCTTTCAGATAAATACACCCTCTTCGTCAATCTTACACCATCCTTTCGCTCCACATGACCAAACCATCTCATTTTTTTTATTTTTCAAATAAATACAAAAGCATTGCATACTAAAGGAAACATAGTAAATAAACCCACATCTATTATGTAATTATAGACGCTTCCCTCGCGAGGGGACAAGCCACCCATAAACAATATTCTCCACGAAAGAAGACAGGACAATACAAGGACGGAGAAATGAGTATGCCATCGACAGACATATTTTTTATAGTAGGTAATATTATTTTAATGTAACCTGAAATATAAACAATAAACTATCGTGACACCTCTCACGTGGTAGGTAACCAGCTGACTAGATAGAGTAATAAACATACAAGCTGATTTCTCCATTCCAATAAAAAAATAAGATATTTAGACTGAAAAGCACAGACATTGAAATCAATGAAAGTTAATAAAAATACACAAGGTCGTCCACGGGGCTTCATCGACTTGCCTGAATATTAAAAAAGCTCGGTGTAATATTTTATTTATCGGAAGCTTACGTAGTCTATGAGCTTGTTATGTGGTGTTCTCACTTTGGCGAATATCGCCAGGGCACCAAAATATCGCCAGCCATTTGAACCGTGTGAACAAAATGATAGCTAGCCTGAAACGATAAAAACCAGTAGAAACGATATCGTCTCGAGTTGACCACCTTCCAACTTTTCCGGCCGATTGAACGATTTGCGCATGCGCAGATGTGCGCGGCGTTCGTATCTATGGTAAAAACTTTATAACCTATAAATTTTATAATGTTTCCCGCTTCGTGACAGCTATTATCTTTGTTGTTGGTTTGTGGCGTTTGTTTCCTTAATTAAAAGGTGCCTTATAACCTCTTTTATAACATTTTCGACTAAAAATAAACACTTCGCGATCTCCATCTCGACGTCCGCTATTTTAAAAACAGTGTCAAAATCAAAGCGCATCTGACAGATCGTTTCTATATCGGTGGACTGTGTGAACAGGTGTGACGATCAATGGATGTCCGGCGAATTTTGTTTTTTCGCCTGGCGATATATTTTGAAAGTCGCCTGGCGATATTCGCCAAATGAGCCATTATCACCCAAGTTGTTTATTCGTTTTTGTTATCTTAAAAATTCATAAAACAACAATGATTTAGGTACCCAATTCTATCCACCTCACATAATTTGTACTGGAAAAGTATTAGAAAATATAAACTATGCAATCTTATTGTATAGTTTCAGGTTGTGATAGTTAAAGCTCATGCTTATACGTTTTTTATAAATAAAAATTCTAATTTAAATATTTTTATTGATATTATAATAAAATACCTTAAATAAATATAGATACAATAAACACAATTATACAATTCTTTATAATAACTGTTTTTACCCTCAAAATTGAGCAGAGCTCGTGCTTTGAGGGGTTATAGGGTTTTTACTAATATTCAAACAAATTTGACTAAACTTATCAATATAGAACATCACTCATATCACATACATAATCAATTTACCATAATTTATTATATAAAATAAACAAAAATAAAAAATAACAACAACACAATCATTTGACCTCATGTACTTATACACCACTTTCTTACTGAATTACTACTACTACTACACTACACCATCACGGCATATCCCACAAGTGGGGTAGCCAGCAGACCAGCTGAATGTAATAAACATACAAGCCGTCTTCTCTGTACTAACAAAAATGGGACAATTCAGGATGGGTGGCAAACCTCATCGCTGAATTTGCGATGTAAAATGTCTCAATTTTTTCGTACACCTACCTTTTACAGGACACACGAAAACTTCAAGGAAAGAGTGGGAGACCAATTCTTTGCCGGGTGCACCACGGCTCATCTTACTGAATTACATTCTTTATATTCAGTTTAAATGTACTTAAATCATCTGAATTATTAAATTTATTATCTTTTTTTAAGTTATTCTACCATCCCACCCCAAGATAATAATATGTGTAGTGGTGTTGTCCAGCAGCTGTCCTCTTCGCAGGCACTTTTATTCGGCCTCCTAACCTTGGACACTCACTAATACTCCCTACCGGATCTAGTTTTTGTATAAAGTATTCCTTTGTTTAATGTTTTGTAGAAAGTATTCCTATAAGAAACAATATAAATAATAATCAAATAAAAAAGTATGGAACTATGTATGTATTCATCAACAATGAGCAGTCAAAGAGCAGACTCGTTGTTATAAAACATCTTCTAGACAATCTTAAACATTAAATGTTTATAAAACTTTGTGTTTTATTTATATCTGAATAAGTAATACGTTACCTATAAACAAAGATTAGCGTTATTGCGACTTCAAAAGTTATCATTTTCAACAACGCCTTTACGACATCAAAGTATTGTAAAACAGAGCTATAGAAACAATTGTTATCTACATCAAAAATGATTGTCATTGTGGCCTTAATTATTTTCCGCAGTCAAATTGTTTTTGCCGCATTTTGACATTAAAAAACGATGGTTATTGAGAGTTAAAAATTTAGAAACGAACTTAAGGAAGATAATTTACACTGTCAATATTTTTTTCTCAGTATAACATTGACAAGAAGACTCACCATTAATCATTTTTTTAAGTATTGTTTTGATTAAACCAGGAATAAATTTGTTCTCAGACAAGGTTTGGTTAGTAAGTCAGGTTTAAATGTGTATTTTTTAGATATTAATATACATGAATTAAAATATGGCTGTTACATAGGAGACAGCAATTAATTTCAAGTGTGAGTCAAAAGGTTTTTAGAAAAATCAATGATAAAAAGAATTTGGTGGAATATTTATTATTATTTCTTTGTAATACACTTTGCTTGGAATTGATTCAGAAGACTTTTTCGTCTAATTAATGTGGTTTATTCAAGTAGAGATATTAATTTATTGCAATCTTGAGGTTTTTAAATTCAAGTTTCAAGGAAGAAGAAATAAAAAAAGAATAGCTTACAAGAAACACTGAAGAAGAAATATCATTCTTTTGAGATAAATATGTAAACCCTCAGGCCGTATCTCAAGTAGTGTAGGCAGAGACAACAAAACGCTAATCTATCCCATTAAACCTATTTCGTTTCTCCCGTATTCATACATATTCTCTTACTCATTACATGCCGTCCTTGATAATTTGACTCACGTAGATAAGAATATCATCTTTGTTATCCTTTCCTCAATCATTCGTTCCACATGTCTAAACCATAGTTACTTATATTGGCACCCATTTTATCCACAACGCTCTTCTTGCTTCTGCTCATTCTTCTAGTAAACTCAAAACTCCCTCTCATTAATTCTAATAATAGAAAAGTAAAAACAGAAATGCACGCGTGTAAGAAAAAGAAGCAATATGAGAATTTCGACTGTCATGTGCTTTACGAGAAATACAATACATTTTTAACAGGATTTTTGACGGCTCTAAAGGTTCAAGAGTTTTAGATTTATATTTAAGCTTTGATCGAATTTTATTATCTGCAAAGGACTATTATGTAATTAAAATCGAAGAAAGAGTCGCCTTATATGTCTACAACTTTCTATTTTGAAAATACAGAATTAAATTTGTAAATGAATTCTTTGAAATCAAAGGGAATGTCAAATAATATATTTTCGTCGAAAATATGTACAAAAGTTAGTGATACAACAAGAATGTGAGGGCTTCCGATGCAAAGGCACATCGTTTAATGTTTCAAAAATGTTAACTATGATTACAAACTTTTTTCTATTTTCGCTACCTATAATGTATGTAGCTCTATCAAAACAATGAAAATACACCTCTTCCCGCGGGTTATTTGTTTTTAAAAAACTGTTTTAGAAGTAAAAATACCTCAGTTCATTTGAAATAACCACAGATCTTTATGACAAACATTTTATTAAGGCGGATAACAATTAATTATAAGTTAGCAATTTCAAGGTTTTGTATCCAGCCCACTATCATTTAACTTCGTTCCATACTGTTGAGATGCAAAAAGCCTTTGATCTAAAATTTTAATGATTTTTTTTTGAGTTTTTAATTTGATCCTTTACTAATTGTTATAAGATTTTATATACCTAGTATTAATTATTTAATTTAACTTCATCAGCACAGTAAAATCTTTTAAAAACTTCATTGAGAATATTAGGTATAAGTATGTAGTAAAAGAAATTTGTTGTTTTCTTAGTTGCAATATTTTAGGATCTACCTACACACCTTTGCATCTAAATCCCTCATGTTTGTTATTTCTAGAGCTTTCTATTTTCCTTGTTGGTAATAAATAATTGGGAAGGAATTACTTTTTGTTGTTATTCTCTATTGACAATGTAATAACTTAAAACATAATACAGATAATGGCACACCATGGGCATTCTCTGGGGGCTTAGTTTCAGCTTTCATTATTTGTTAAAGGCATTGACTAAGCTTTTCAAATCTCCAACTCCCCCTTTCACTCTTTTTGATAGCTTTAGGTATTTAAAAAAAAAATCATAAATTTTCATTATTGTTTAGAAATTATACAAACACCTAATGAATGTTTAGTCTAAATTGGCGGGGTAGGTAGCTAGTCCTCTTCCAAAAGGAACGTTTTTCATTTGGAAGAAGTTATTCAACAAGTTCAAAACTATAGGTACATTATAATTGTATAATTTATAAATAATTAATAACACTACTGGTGCATTTTTACTATATTTTTTTGAAGACTCTTAACGTTTTCATTGGGCATCATCAATGGTCATTCTCAAGAATACTGAAATATAGTGAAAATATACGCAACAATGTTATAAATTCTTTATAAATTATTTAATATGAATTTTCACAGTATAAACACAAACACCCTTCAATGATTCATTATTATTGTTATAGTTAAAATTCTTCTTTCGAAGATAAAGATACAACAAGGACATCGAAAGAAGAAAAGTCGCCGGTGCTAGAGTGAATGGTGCACTTCGACCCATTGTTTGCAACAGCAATGTGTCGAACATGGCTAAAATGCTGGTGCACAATACCATTCTGGTACCGACACTTATGTATGCAAGTGAAACTTGGACGTGGTTGAAGAAGGACGAGAGTGGGATAAATGCCGTGGAGATGCGTTCACTAAGAAGAATGGTTGGTAAAACGTTGCGGGATAGAGTGAAGAATGAGAATATCAGGAAAATGAGCGGCTGCGAGAAGAGTGTAGTGGATAGAATGCGTGTAAATAAGTTACGATGGTTTGGACATGTTGAGCGTGCAGAATGACGTAGAGGATGTATTTGTCTGAAAGAGGAGGTGTGAGGAAGCGCGGACGTCCAAGAACCATATGCAGACCGGATATCAAATTCAGGATGACTAACGAACATATTATTAATAATTTCATCTTGAATTTATTGTCGGATAGCCGTCATGTGGAATATGGTAGAATAGCCGTCATATTTACGTCAATCAAAAGATTGTATGAATCTGTATGTTATTATTACTGTACTAGTATGTTGGAGTGAAATTACTAAATGTCGGAGCGCCATTATGTACTTTGTAACGAGACGTCATATTTAAGTATCGTCGATTAAAGTTATAACATGTGTCGCTAAGTTTCGAAATCCGCTATAACACATTTTTGTGACTCGGAATAATTCGATAAAAACTATTTTTCACGTATTAAACGTAGGTACTTTCCCAAAGTCAAAAAAGTCTGTTAATTATAAGAATGTTACAATAGTTCAATTTCAAAATAAATCCTTGCTTTTGAATAAAAATAAACTGTTCATTTTGTATACCTACGTAAAAATAGCTCCTATTGGTCGGTTGAGTTATAAAAGATATTAAAAGTTACAATGGAATCTAGCGGGATTCTTTTCTCACTATCGTTTTATTTTTATTAAATTTTGAACAGATGGTGAGTGTTTTGGAATAAACATTTTTCTATGATTATAGAATATTTAATTACGAACCGCACGACATATTATACACCTACCTAGCTCAATTTTCGTGAAAATGTGTTATGGCGGATTTCGAAACTCGGCAATACATATAACTATACTACACCTTAACGCCGTATTCCAAGAGGGGTAAGCAGAGAAAATGGAACGCAACATCCCTAGATCTAATCTTATATACATATTTCTTTCCCTTATTATACATTCATACAATTTTTCATACGTCGATTTTAATAACTCTACACACAGCCGTCCTTGAGAATTTGATCTATGTGATTAAACTGAACGGTTCTAGGACGCCCGCGCTTTCACATATATTTTCACTTCTACGTTTAAAGTTTTTTTTTAATATAAGTAGGTATGTAATTACGTTTGCTTCTCACATTGTGTTTCTTAATTATTCTCACAAATTTATATAAGAAGTGATTTAATTTACTGTCATTACATTCATTTTTGTTGTTTTAAAGTTTAATCTTGCTTTTAAGGTTTTTCTACCCTGTCACACATAATAAATGATGTGTACCTATTTCATTTTTCCATACGGGATAATGGATCCTCTCGTGGCGTCCCTAGTAAAGAAAAGCCCCCCTTCTTATGCCTGCAAGTTTTTGGGTGACTTTGTACAAGGAACTTACTCGGGAAACATCACGTTTTATGATGTTAATGAAACACATCCATCAACGGCAACTGATACTTCACCAGTTAATAAAAAAAAATTAAATTAATTTTTATCAAATATGTGGGTATTGTGCATATGATCTGCTGGTTACCCTGCTTGTGAGATATGCCGTGATGGTATATGAATAGTAGATATTGATAAAATATTTAAAGATTACTGAATAATGAACACACCCATGGTAAAGTTCTTGTTATGATTGTATAGGAATAAGAATAACATCGCATTTTAGCGATAAACTCGCCCTCTGTACATTGAATTTATAATTGTTATTTTTATGCCACTATTTCATAATGTAATATTGTAACCAATGTACAGTGAAGAATAAAATAAATAAATAAAATAACTTGTATGATTGTATGTACTAAAATGATTGTATAGGAAAAGTAATAGGAATTACTTTCAGAAAGCTAATTTTTATAAATTAAAATAGATATTAACAAAAGTTAACACATTTTAACAAAAGTTAACAAAAAACAAATTTCTACTTACTTTTTTTATTTCATGTGTTTTTTTCATTTAATTAATTTTTATAAATTGTTCTCAAAAAAATGGTGATTTTTTATTAGCATTAATAAATATCTTGTAATTTCTAATATCTGTTTTTTTTTAAACCATATTTTTTCAAATGGTGTCTGCATACATGTCAAATACTCACAAAAAACTAAAAAAATAATCAAAACTTTTTAAATAATGGCAATAATGGAACTTAAAATGAGTGTCTGTCAGACCACTCCTCAGCAGAATAATAACTTAAAAGCCACCTCAGTTGCAGAGGGTTAAAAATCGATGGAGTAGGTATATGTGCATAGTTTCCTTCGACATTGACAACCATATTTGTAATATATATTTCTCTACAATCAGGCTTCTATTGCTATGTATGTTGTTATAATTATATTGCTATGTATGTTGTCATATATTGCTATGTTACCACAATATTGCTTGTGTTGTTATTGTTGTTATCATCGTAATGGCAATCAGCTCAAGTATGTATATTATATAGCTATATATCATTGGAACCATTTGATAGAACTGACATTTATCCATCTTTCTAATGTATAGATATATACCTAGGTATGTATATAAAGTGGTGTATAGAATAAGGGAAAAAGTCAAAATTATAAACACACTTTTAAGACTCAAAATTTGACTTGCTATTTTCGATAGGAAACTAATGCACTGTATGAATTTTATAAAATCTTTTATTTTCAAAACAATGGCAAAATTTCTAATGAATTATTATCTTTATTGGTGTTCATGTTAAACATTCTCCATTAGGTATACCTATTAGGTCGGGGAAAAAGTCTTTTCGCATATAATATGCATAAACTTGTAATAATATATCGCTTGCCTTCTAAAAAACCGTTACAACTCGAAAAACCATAAATTTTAGTTAATAATACCGTTATATTTGAAATTCCTGCTTCTATAATCCATCAAAAGGACGTAAAGATACCTCAATTATTTGCCACCAGATAGCAAAAGTTACGTTTTTTCATTAATACATTTTGGTGTGGTTACGTTCCTCAATAGTGTTACATTTAGGATTGATCAGTGAGGTGGTGAGTAATTTTCATTATTTCATTGTAGAAAAGTGTGATATTTTTAGTTATTACTGTATTTAAATGTTAAGTTATCGTAAATATTTGTTATACTTGAATGAAAAGAGTAACATTTTTCTTTATAACACTTTTTAAAAATGTCTTCATCAATAAAGTAAAGAAAATTAAATTGCTAAAGTGCAATAATTCAAAATGTAGCACTTTTTTAGAAAGACCTGTAATAATATAGGAGTATTGCTGAGTAAAAAAGTGTATCATTTTGAATTGTTACACTTTTTTAGAAAGACCTGTAATAATATAACAGTATTGCTGAGTAAAAAAGTGTATCATTTTGAATTGTTACGCTTTTTTAGAAAGGCCTGTGATAATATAAGAGTATTGCTGAGTAAAAAAGTGTATCATTTTGAATTGTTACACTTTTTTAGAAAGACCTGTAATAATATAAGAGTATTGCTGAGTAAAAAAGTGTATCATTTTGAATTGTTACGCTTTTTTAGAAAGGCCTGTGATAATATAAGAGTATTGCTGAGTAAAAAAGTGTATCATTTTGAATTGTTACGCTTTTTTAGAAAGGCCTGTGATAATATAAGAGTATTGCTGAGTAAAAAAGTGTATCATTTTGAATTGTTACACTTTTTTAGAAAGACCTGTAATAATATAAGAGTATTGCTGAGTAAAAAAGTGTATCATTTTGAATTGTTACACTTTTTTAGAAAGACCTGTAATAATATAAGAGTATTGCTGAGTAAAAAAGTGTTTCATTTTGAATTGTTACACTTTTTTAGAAAGACCTGTAATAATATAACAGTATTGCTGAGTAAAAAAGTGTATCATTTTGAATTGTTACGCTTTTTTAGAAAGGCCTGTGATAATATAAGAGTATTGCTGAGTAAAAAAGTGTATCATTTTGAATTGTTACGCTTTTTTAGAAAGGCCTGTGATAATATAAGAGTATTGCTGAGTAAAAAAGTGTATCATTTTGAATCGTTACACTTTTTTAGAAAGACCTGTAATAATATAAGAGTATTGCTGAGTAAAAAAGTGTATCATTTTGAATTGTTACACTTTTTTAGAAAGACCTGTAATAATATAAGAGTATTGCTGAGTAAAAAAGTGTATCATTTTGAATTGTTACGCTTTTTTAGAAAGGCCTGTGATAATATAAGAGTATTGCTGAGTAAAAAAGTGTATCATTTTGAATTGTTACGCTTTTTTAGAAAGGCCTGTGATAATATAAGAGTATTGCTGAGTAAAAAAGTGTATCATTTTGAATTGTTACACTTTTTTAGAAAGACCTGTAATAATATAAGAGTATTGCTGAGTAAAAAAGTGTATCATTTTGAATTGTTACACTTTTTTAGAAAGACCTGTAATAATATAAGAGTATTGCTGAGTAAAAAAGTGTTTCATTTTGAATTGTTACACTTTTTTAGAAAGACCTGTAATAATATAACAGTATTGCTGAGTAAAAAAGTGTATCATTTTGAATTGTTACGCTTTTTTAGAAAGGCCTGTGATAATATAAGAGTATTGCTGAGTAAAAAAGTGTATCATTTTGAATTGTTACACTTTTTTAGAAAGACCTGTAATAATATAAGAGTATTGCTGAGTAAAAAAGTGTATCATTTTGAATTGTTACGCTTTTTTAGAAAGGCCTGTGATAATATAAGAGTATTGCTGAGTAAAAAAGTGTATCATTTTGAATTGTTACGCTTTTTTAGAAAGGCCTGTGATAATATAAGAGTATTGCTGAGTAAAAAAGTGTATCATTTTGAATTGTTACACTTTTTTAGAAAGACCTGTAATAATATAACAGTATTGCTGAGTAAAAAAGTGTATCATTTTGAATTGTTACGCTTTTTTAGAAAGGCCTGTGATAATATAAGAGTATTGCTGAGTAAAAAAGTGTATCATTTTGAATTGTTACACTTTTTTAGAAAGACCTGTAATAATATAACAGTATTGCTGAGTAAAAAAGTGTATCATTTTGAATTGTTACGCTTTTTTAGAAAGGCCTGTGATAATATAAGAGTATTGGCTGAGTAAAAAACTGTTTAATTTTTAATTGTTACACTTTTTAAGCAGTACCTACCGGTAATAACATTAAAATAATGCAGAGTAAAATAGTGTTTCATTTTGACTAGTTACACTTTTTTAGAAGTAGATACGATTAATTGTTATAAAAAATAAATATTGCTTTTATTACAAATTTCAACGTGAATGATTTTGATTAAAAAAAAATAATGTTACACACCGTGGTTAATATTTTTTGTATTATTTCCAGCAATTATATTCATGATGCACAGTTTTCCCAACTTGCGGGGGCGACTTTTGAATTTTGCTACAGATATGAAAACGCGTTGAGGAAAGAAAAAAATTGAAACCTTAATACGATTTACGCCAAAAAGAAAAAACAATGAAGACAAAAATCAATCTATTAAGGAGTTTATTGTGTTAGTTTACGATTAACAATCTGTGTTATCAACTCCTCGTGGCGATATTTCTGTATTTTACTTCAAATTCAAACTAAACAATTACAATTTTACAATTTCTGAACTAAAATCGGGTGCAACTGAATTCTATTTCTGGCATGAGGGTCAAGGTAATAGAGGAGCTGATGAAATTGGTTCATGCGTCTTGGATTATATTACAAAATAAGTCAAAGAGGGAAATTCGGAGGACTTGGATTTTATATTTTATTCGGATAACTGTTGTGGCCAGCAAAAGAATAAGTTTTCAATTGCCATGTACCTGCTGGAGCTGAACAAATTTCCTGGCATTAATTCTATTACACATAAATTGTAAATTCCTCATAACAGGACACTTGCAAAACGAGGGAGATTCAGTGCATTCGTGTATTGAGGAGATAAAAAGATCTCTTAAATCAGGTACCATTTACGTACCCAGCCACTAAGCACAAATAATTCGTGCTGCAAAAAAGAGAGGAAATCCATATAAACTATTATAAACTAAACAAATTAACATCAAATAATTTCTTTTCGCTCAAAGCTCTCATGGATATATTACTTTTCATAATTTTAATTTTAATGACATAACAGACATTTAAGTTAATTAAAGTTTTAAATTCATCAAAAACAAATCTACACTTTTACGAGATAAGACATCATACAGCCGGGAATATTTTGCGGAAATAGAATTATTGAAAAAACCCTTCAACAATCCCCAATACATCTTAAAACCTGTCTTCAAAAAGGATGCTATCAAAATAAAAGATAACAAGAAAAAGGAGCTGAAATGTTTACTTGAAAATAATCACATAAAACTTCATTACGCAGATTTCTACAGTTCTATTATCTATAATTTGAAATAAAGTAATTACACTATTATTATTTGTGTTTTTTTTGACAACCTACCACTTTACAGCCTGTTATCCCATAAATATTTCCTTCTAAAAAAGTGTAATAACTCAAAACGACATATATTTTTTTATAAAAAAAATGTGTACAAGGTCAAAACATAGTCTGAAAATATGAAAATCTATGAGATTAATCGTAAAGGGATATAACAAATTGAAAAAAAAATGGAAAACGGTTCTCAAAAATGATTAAATACTGCTTGATTCTTGACAAATTTTTCAAATCGAGTTTTCTCAAAATCAACTTTTTTGAGTTGTAACTCTTTTTTAGAAGGCAAGCGATATCTTTGGCTGTACTAATTGTATCTGGCTGGTTTTCATGACATTAAAAAAGTGACATTTCAAAAAAAATATTCAAATTTGGAAAATTTTGTTTCCCGCTATTTTTCATTTGTTTTTCTTTCTGTCAAAATAAGCGAATCGAATGAAGAAATTAGATACATATTAAAATTTTATTGCGAAAAAGGGAAAAATGCAATACCAGCCGCGAAAAAAAATGTGACGTTTATGGACCTAATGCAGTATCAGTAAGAGTAGCACAAAGTTGGTTTAAGCGTTTTCAATCCGGGAATTTGGATGTCAAAGATGCACCTCACTCTGGTCACCCTGTTACGGATAAAATGGACGCTATTTTTAAAAAAAGTGGAACAAGATCGACATATCAGTAGTAACGACATAGCTGAAGAACTGGGAATTGACCACAAAACAGTTTTGACACATTTAAAAAAAGCTGGGTTCACAAAAAAGCTCGATATTTGGGTTCCACACGAGCTCACTAAAAGAAGAAACCTAACGAACCGTGTACTCATTTGCAATTCTTTATTGAGAAGTAATTAAACTGAACTGTTTTTGAAGAGATTGATAACTGGTGATAAAAAGTGGATCACGTACGACAAGAACGTGCGAAAAAGGTCGTGATCAAAGGTCAGTCAGGCTTCACAGACTGTGGCAAAACCTGTGTGGTCTTTCATCACGATAACGCTAGACCACATACATCTTTAGCCACTCTAACATCTGAGTTTGGCTGGGAGGTGTTAATGCATCCGCCATATAGTCCTGACCTTGCACCTTTGGATTTCCATCTGTTTCGGTCTCTTCAGAATTCTTTAGGCAGTGTCAGGGTAATATCAAGAGAGGACTGCCAAAACTACTTGTTGCGTTTGTTTGATCAGAAGTCACAAAATTTCTACAGCAACGGGATCATGTTTTTACCTACAAGATGGCAGAAAGTCTACGAATAAAATGGCACGTATATACTGTACCTAACTAAATATGAATTAACTTTGAAAAAAAAAATGTCTTGAATTTTCATATAAAATGCGAAGAAACTTTTTTCCCGAACTGTTTTTTTTTAAAGAGCAGCGCCCGCCACATACCTCGTGCCATACCTGGAGATATGTTTCTCTATAACGACACACACATGCACAAACAGGATTTAATGTCGCATTAAAGCGAGAAATGCTGCCGAACTATTATTACTACTATTTCTACTCCATCACTTAATACCCTACAAGTGGGGTAGCCAGCAGACCAGCTGAATATAATAAACACTCAAACTGGCCTCCCTTAAAAAAGCTTATCTTTGCTGTGCCAACAAAAAAATAAGTCATTTAGGCATACCTCATCGCTGAATCTGAGATGTAAAATGTGTTTATTTTTTCAAACTCCTGTCTTTCACAAGTCACTCGTAAAGACACTCCAGTGGGAGACCAATTTTTGCTGTAGTGCTCTACGGCTCCATTATATTACCGACGTAACTTAATTAAAAATAAAAATAATAATAAACTTTCCACACAAAATGGAACATTCGGTCGTTTATTTGACAATATTAGGCATCGCTCAAAACATTGTGATAGGGTGTCCAGGCTTCATGACATTAATAACGATACTACGATAAATTACATTGGAGCACAAGCATACATACTAATGATGATGGTAATAATAATATTTCCACTACTGTATGTACAGTTCTGACAATATTGTTGTAACATTCTATCCATGATGCTTGTTACATTGTGAATATAATATTATGAACCTTTATCGTGTATATTATTATCTCTGATGTTTATGTTGAAATATTGTAGATTGACCATGGTACGCGAGTTACAATATTATTTTTAATTTAAACACCGACACAGTGAATTAATTTATTACTTTATGATATCTTTGACTTTAACCAAGTCGACTATCAAGAAACTCCGAGAAACACAAAGGAAGCATGAAAGAGCGATGCTACAAATAAAACTCTCTGATCGTATTAGAAACATTGAGATAGTAGAATATCGGGATTTACGGATGTTGTTGAAAGAGTGGCAAGGTTGAAGTAGTCATGCGCAGGGCATGTTGCTAGACTTAAATATCAACGATGGACAAAAAGAGCAGTGGAGTGGAGACCTCGTGAAGATAAAATGTGTAGAGGAAGACCTCCAACACGTTGGTCAGACGACATTAGAAGAAAAGCTGGTGACTGGTTGCAGAAAGCTCAGGACAGAGATGCCTGGAAACATAATATGGGGTAGTAGGACGTTCAGCAGTAGACCGGAGTAGCTGAATAAGCAAAGATACCATCACAACACAAAAATTATGTGTTGTGATGGTAAAAACTTTTCTAAGCCTTATTTATTTATTGTCTTAAGGGACACAAATAGTTCAACTTAACAAATATCAACATTCAAATTCGAGTTCGTCGGTAGACTGGAGGTAGAGTCTCGGCCTCCAGAACAAGGGGTCCGTGGTTCGATCCCAGGTGCTGGCAAACTCCCCTTTCACGGCACAAGCTTTTAGCTCAGTTTGAAAGGTTTATAAGGTTGTATTTGGGTTTATTACAAAACCCAGATATATCTTTTGTAAAAAAAAAAAAAATTCTTCAGTAAACGAACCAACAAGGTCCTGCAAATTACCGAAGTGTATGACGAACACGTTGCTAGTAAACAGTAATAATACATACCTACTTTACCTTACTTAAATCAAAAACAAAAAAACAAGACAAAAATCATGAAAATAAATAGCAAAAATTACACCACAATAGAATTTATAATAATTGAAATTAAAATAGTTTATATTTAGAATTGATCGAATCTCTGTTTTTCAAATTCAATTTGCAAATACAAAGCAAAAGCAATGAAAATAATGAAACAAATGTGCTTTCAAAAGAGCTTATAATACGATAGTGTTCTGTTTGAAAGTTGCATTATGTGATCTCATCTAATGGTTAGTTATTAAAAAAAAAACAGAAGTAAATTTCGTGTATCTTCGCGGTAGCACCCATAATACAAGATTCAAGTCTAAATTTGGGACTAGTTCGATCTGTTTGAAATGTCTATGCATGTTATGTAATAAACGTTTGGTTACCATAATACTAGCATTGTGTGACTGACGAAATACGAAATATCGTCATATATAACAAAATGTATTAGATACAATATGACAACGTGTAGGTACGTATGTAATATATCCCTGCGCTACAACCACCAATGTTAATTAAACAGATCTCGTTGTTGCCCATTCGTGTATGTATGTACATTTATTAACATACATTATTATGCACTGTAATTTTACTCCATATTCACAATTTTAATATTATAATCAATTTTAAAACAACTTATCTCCTAGGTATTTTTTAATAAGGTATAATTAATACAAATTTATTATAGAAAGGTAATTAGTGTAATACATTGATAACAAGTAACAAAGTAATATACGTCGGTTCATACTGGAGTGGTAAGGTCTAAAGTAAGGGTGGTTTAGTCGATAGATAGATATCTTATGATAGAGATTTTTTTATATCTATTGATATTGTCGCGGGCTGGATGAAGGACTTATGGGGGCTGCATATTGGACAGGCCTGGTCTAGACCAACTTTACTCCCCAACGCAGCTGGAAAAACCCAAAGAATACTCAAGTGCTCTCAAGAGTCTAACCAAACTGCATAAAGATGTCAAGGACAAACAAAATATGTACACCAAATCTCTGTTATGTTTCACACATATTTCAAAGAATAAAGTAAAACTTGAATAAATGAATTAAAATTACAATTTAATCGTAAAACACAAATTTATATCTACACGACCTCTAAGGGTTTATAAGGTTGTATTTGAGCGGATTTCAAAAAAATTGTCCCTAGGTAAATTGCACTGTCCAATAATGTACATTACCATAATATTCATGAATTTTAACTTTTTCGCACTTTGTGGCCTCATTACATGGAAAATAGTACTTAAACTATTTATTATATTAAAAATATCATCCAAATCTATCATAATCTATAAAATCCAACTAAAATAAGAGCAAACTGAACCCTAAAATGTCTCTGTCCACACACACTTCGCAAACTTCAAAACATTATAGTAAAATAATTTCTACTAATTATGAAACGTATTATACACCAAAAAAAAGAGCTTAAATTAATTGATACATGTCATTCAAGAAATCTATAGTATTTATACGATAAAATATAAAATATACTGTTTTCTTCTCATCCACAAAAACCAAGTGTAGTGGAAATTCCTATATAGTCACGGAGATTGTGCAGGTTCCGAAAGTAAAATCTAGGAATATAAAGTTATTTTTTTTAGTATGGAAACATTTTTTGTCTATGGCCGTCGCTATTTTGTTGTTTATTCATTCAGTTCAACAGAAAATCGTGACAAAAGAGTTGTCAGCATTGTTGGTTAAAATTTTTGTTCCTATATAGTCACAGCATATTTTGAGGTAAGAAGAGTTTGTTTTACTGTTTTGATATTTCAGATTTATAAATAAACTATTAAATAACGTAAGTAAAGGTTAGTTTCTTCAGTTTTTTTGTTTTAAATGCTTTAATTAATGTTTTTATTATATCGAGACAGTGAAGAGTCACATCCATTGCGTCACGTAGGCATCCCGTGATATATTAGCGGAACATATTCGTGACGAAATGGAATTATTAAGCTAAACTTACACAGATTAAGTTGAATAGTTTAGTGTGATTAATTAATTTTATACCCAAAAATTGATGAAAGTATTTAAAGGGCAATATATTAGAAAACTTAAAACTAAATTCATTCATTGTCATTCAACAGAATTAAAAAAAAAACACTAAAAATGTTCAATAAAGAATTATGATAAAAATATATAGTATTAAGTTCTATTATTTAAATAATAATAGAACTTAATACTATATATTTTTATCATAATTCTTTATTGATTATGGAGTTCTATCACGAAGTGACAGTAAAAAATATTGAAAAAAAAAAAAAAAAAACTAAAAATGTTGTTTAAAAAAAGTTGTAAAAGACTTTATGTGGACATTTTTATCGTTCAGGATGATAGAAGTTTTGTTGCAAGAGGTGTTTGTTTTCTAAATAGTAGTGTTTCTTTGCAGTTATGGCTCTCACGGCAGCCGAACGTGCCAAAAGATACAGGGAGTAACTGAAAAAAGACAATCCAGAAAAGCACGAATTACAGAGACTTAAACAGTTAAGACAGGCTGAAAAGAATTTGAATTTATTAGTTTTAAGTGTACAACATAGTGTGTAACCCGCTTTAGTTGTTCCTAATAATCACGCGGATTTCCACAAGCGTCACCGTCCAGTTTCAACTGTCTTCATTTCTTACGATTACTTATTTAAATGTTAGGAAAGCTCTAAATTATTTATACATCATTATCTTTTAATAAAACTTATTATTTCTTATTAAGTCAAAATTATATGAATTCTTCTCAAATGTGTGGAATAAAGATACTTTTAGATAGTGTTTAAGACATAATAGTGACGAAACTGAATATTAATGTTGAAAAACAAAATTTCCCTCAATAAAACCGATATTTTCTAACTAAAATCTATGAAGTTTTTATTATTATGATTCCCATTCCATTCATTGTTTCGATATAGAAAGCGTACTTTATCTTTAATATGTATTCTAACTTTGTGACGAAACGGAACAATTTTCAACAGTTCTCAAAATAAATTTCCTCATAATTGTAAAAATCCTGCCAATATCATAATAAAATATACAGATTAAGTTTAATTAGTATTTTTTCTAACTTATTTGCGTATAATGAAGACTAAATAAAAATATAAAAAAAATGAGTTTCCATTTCGTCACAGACAAATTTTTTGAAATCTGCCCATTTGGGTTTATGACAAAACCCAAATAGGTATATCTTTTCTTTAAAAAAACTCATTTTATTGTATCATAAATTGCTTTAAACATTATTACATAATGTAAATATCTATCTAGTAGGAAATGTATGACAAATTCCTTTATGTCTTGGTACCTACTAGTTCGGACAGCGGACAGTTTGTTGATAAATTGCTGAAGATAAATTCATAGATACAGCTACATATAATATTATTATTGTCGTAACTACATAATTTCATGTACAACATAATATTCGCAAATATCCTGTATTTAACCTATATCTAGAATACAACCTATTATTTAACGATATTCTGAAATATGATCTCTGCTGTGTAACATACATAAATATGGAAATAAAATATTGTTTATAATTTACTGTACAATATATTCTATAGAGACATATTATCCACACATAAATATTTGAGTCGGTTCGTATGTGCGTATGTCCTCAATGGACTCTGAAATAAGGAAAGACAGAAGTAAAATAATACACTCTTTACGAGGTCTCATATCCTGGGCAGGTTTAAGGCTAAAAACATTTTAAATATCTTATGTATTGATAAAGATATTACAATTTTAATGAGATTCCCATACATTCGCTTGACAAAATTGCCAAGCGAATGTATGAAAATCCAATATTTATAGTCAAACATTTTTCATTGTATTGAATTAATTTCAAAATGGATGTAACAATAAATAAAACAATACTGAAACTAAATAATTAGGGACTGTTTACATAATGAAACATTGTGATTGCTAATGACAAAAAATCCTGAATTATGAGAATAAAAATTGCATATTTTTGACATTTTGAGCTATTTTCATAATGGAGGATATTATGAGACCATAGAAATTCATACTGTAGAATAAGAATAGTATTATGTAAAAAATCCATAAACAATGTTAATTGATTTTTTGTATAAATAAATACAAAAGTACCTCGGTACTTAATATTTTTCTTTACTTTTCATGGCAAATCACTTGAAGATTTATGTAGGTACTACAAACTAAAAATACCAATTTTAACCCATGTATTTGCACGGTTTCTGTTTATTTAAACCCGAGCAATGCCGGGTTACAAAAGCTTGTATTAAATAAAATATTGAATGATTTATAAATGTGAAAATGTAATTTGAAAAGAGATAATGAAACCTCTGACGTCTCATTTTTCAAAATTAAATATTATTATCTTATGATTGTTCAAATTAAAAAAAAATGCATAATTTTTTTAAGTTTCAGTAGTTTTGTATAGTTAAATTTTTGGGTGTTTTTAAACATGACTTAAGTGGTGCAGGAGTGCTCCGAATGGGGAATACAGACTGACAAAATCATACTGATTCAGCATTGCTTATCAACAAAAAAGTTTTTTTATAGATTGATAAAATGCTTTATAGATTAAGCAAAATAGATGGAACATCCCTAGGAGTCGCTGTTAAAAGGAAAGGCCTCCCACTCTTTTCCACATGTTTTCAAGTGTCCTGTAAAAAGCAGGTATTTGAAAAAAAATGACATTTTACCTCTCATATTCAGCTATGAAGTTCGTCATCCATCTTGAATATCTTATATTTTTGATAGTACGGAGAGGATAACTTGAATGTTTATTGCGTGTGTCTGATCTGCTGGCTATTTGACTTGTGGAATATATCGTGATATCGTGATGGGATAGTAGTAGGTAATTTTTTGATTTTCTTTTTACAATGTTCACAGGATCAAACAGTAATAGTTACATTAATTATTGTAGTAGATCATTCAGTAAAAAGTGGGTATTCGCAAAATATTTCGCGTAATACATTTTATATTCTCAATTCAGCGATGAGATTAGGCCATCTTATCTAATGTGTCAACTTTTATTGGCGCGAAAAGGACAACTTGCACGATAACAACGAGCCGTTAGTCCGCTGGATACACCACTTTTGTAAAATATCGTGGTGGTATGTACATATTTACAAAAGCTTTCAGAAAGAGCTTTTAGTGTGAGGATTACAATATATTGTTCACATTATGCTAATTTGACCAACAATATTAACGTACCTACATAATGCAATTTACTCTCAAAAGTAATACATAACTAGTAGTAAAATACATAATATGTAGATTCTACCATTGAATGCCTATTAAATATTGTAATTGTAAAAGTAATTGCTATCGCTAATGAACTATGGTAATATTACCGCATTCACAGCTACCATTGATAGCTCTCTGTGTGTCTGTGTACATAGTTTCTTTAGTAATAAGTAAAGACCTGAAATTGCATTCCAGCGATAAACTCGTCTTTTGTACATTGAATTTTATTTCTAATGTTTTTATGACACTTTGTATTGATTTCTTATATTGTAACCAAATATTGTATTTTTTTTTAAATAGACAAAGCTAAACGAACTGACAGAGAAACTTGTGAAACTTAATGAAGTGACACAGAATCGGGTGAAACTGAACTACCTGACGCAGAAACAGGTGACAATGACACAGAAACTGTCGACATTTGGCAAATATGCTCGTAGGTATTACCTGGTATACCGTGAGACAATCGTGAGTTTCTGTACGTGACATTGTAACATAAATAACAATAAAACTCTTTTTCGGTGTATACCTACCTACCTAATACATAATTATATCATATAAAAAAAATCAGCGGAACACCCAGCAAAGAATTACTCTCTTACTTTTTTTTGTAAGTTTTCGAGAGTCCTATAAGAGGCAGGTGTTAAAAATAAACACATTCTAAATCTTAAACTCAGCGACAAGATTTACCACCTTTCCTGAATGTCTTAATTTTTAAAATACATAGGGCTGTCGAAACCCTTACAGACGAGAGAAAAGTGCTCTTTTGGCCAACTATCACTGGATATTCTTAAAACGTGGCCCAATCAAGCCCATCATCTCTCTCGGATTACATAATATACTACAGATCTTTGTTGAGCCCCTGCAACCTGCCAACGTATGAATATTTGGGACATGTGTTCACTACGTGGTCTGTTCTTTATCCAGCACCAAACACATACATATTATAACGGAGAGTCTGCGAATCCCCATTGATGTAGTTGTGACGCTGTGCATCCGACGCTACTTTTTAGTCCGTCCAAAGTGCACCAGAGTTTTCTAACCAACGTAGAACCTGGAAGTTGCATAGTTGGATCTGCAGCCAGGTTATGGTTTTTCACCGTTGTCGTTGCTCACAGATCTCGCCATTTTGTTACTAGTTGATTGGCTATCAATTTCAGCTGTTATCCATTATGGATGCCACGATTTTAGTCGACAATTAGGCGGATGTCTTATATCTTTATGTATTGGGAAATCTGGATTGCTTATGGTTTTCTGGTGTTATCTGTGTAGTGTTTCTTCACGCTTTAGATGTAATAGAGCTAAATGGAATACCAGCAATCTTGAAATAATATACTGTATATCGTCGGTTTACAATGACAATCCACTAACTCCACAAAAGTCTATTCAGAGATAATTGAAATATAAAGTTTGATCTTCTATAAAAACTGAACCACAGGGAAATTCTAAGAAATAATTACTACATATAGAAGAACCAACAGTTTTCTAAATGTGAATTATAGAATAATTTATTATATTTTAATTTAATAATAATAATTTTTAAGTTTAAAACACCTCAGTCACCATAAAATGGATTTAGTGGTTTTTCTCTGACCAAGATAGTAAGAAAACGGGTACATATTTCAAAGAATTTACTTGTGTATAAAATAACGAAGGCAGTTATTTCTGAGGCATGTTAAAAAAAAAATGCAAAAGTAAATTGGACTATCAGTCATGTCTTTAGACATTAAAAATGAAGATTGTCTTATTAAAAAAAATAAAAAATAATATTGTTGTTCTTCACATTTACTCATACTATCGTCAACCGCAGCTTTCGGCATACAATCAATTGCCGAAGAAGAGTTTGGAATAATTGTTATACCAGCTATGGTATTGTTTGGGTATAACATTAGTTTTGCAAAGTTCCATGAGGTCTTTCTTTTTAGTGGCACTTATTAGTAGAACTCTTGTGTACATTTTATTAATTTGTTTGGGAAGAGAAGGATCACTATTACCGACAATTGTGTTAAATCTAGCGTATTGCTAAATTTCAATTCTGTTACATCGTATGTGAAACAAACTTTTTTGTTTCACTATCTATTTGATCTAGTAATTTTAAATATGGACATCCAGTCTTAAGTGGTATAAACTGGCTCAAATTTCTTAGCCTTTTCAATGCTGCTGTGCATGAAATCTACGTCCATGTACAAATGTCCACTTTCCAAAAAAATTCTGTCCAATCGTATAAACATGTGGTGATGTTTGCACTATATACCATAACGCAATCTTAAGGGTAAGCTCTTTGAACTTGGACTAGTGGAGAATCCGTGGTGTGTTTGTGGGACGGGTGCACAGAGTGCGGAGCATATCCTCCGGGAGTGCCCCGAGGTAATGGATGTTGGGGCATTTTTGGAATTTGTGGAGACATAGGTTTCTCGGTGGGATCTCCTGCGTTAGCCGGGTTTACCTCCGACTGAGGTAGGAGTGCTCTAGGATTGATTGTTGCCCACTGCGGCGGGGTCTGTTAGGCTAATTCGTTATTTGTTGTGTTTCGTCCTGTCTCCCTCGGTGGAGAGTAGATATGGGTGGGTACAGGAATACCTGTTGGGAGGGAAATGTCTTTACAATACGCTTGTAACGGCGTTTCTCGAGTCTCACCTTATGAAAGCCCAATAACAAGGCTCTGGACACCTTACTTTGGCCTCTGGCTCTAAATTAGGCACTATATTTATTGATAGTTATTATGCTTGATTGTTATTTGTTTGGGTCTTTTGTTGGTCATTTTAGTTTATCATTAAATATTTATCTATTGTTTATGATTGAATTTCATCCTCCTGAGAGGAGCATCGAAGACGTAAATGTAGCATAAAAGATTCCCACGAGGCGGTATTGACCGGCCACCCTCTCAGGCTGCCCATCAGGGCCCGCCCGTGAGGACAAAAGTTTAGCTTAGAAGAGCGGATAGATGGAATAAGTCCCCCGACTTCTGAGATATCCGGGTATGGGAGGGAGTCACCAAATGTTATATACCATAAAAGTGCAGCAACATTTTTATTGCGGCTCTGGCCACCACATGTATCAGAAAAAAAATTATACCTCTGTGACATGGAGTGGTAAAGTGTGAATGTATCGGAGCAAACAAGTTCTTATATCGCAGCTGCTTAGTTTCCCATTTAATTCTGTCCAACAAAAAGCAATACGCAGCATTTGGTGGTGCAGACTCATAAATGGTGAGGTTATATAGACATATTTTTCGGCTATAATACATTGGACTTATACCAGATGATGGTATTTGAAGGACAACATTCCACTAAAGGCATTTAGTGGATTTTCTCTGTAGCGAAATTGTAATATTTTTCATAAAGAATCTACTAAAAATCCACTTAAGTACTTTAGTGGTTTTTCTTTGTTGTCAAATAGCACATTTTGGAGTTAGTTATTTCTTGGTATGGACATAGTTCAAAAATGGTAGCTCATAGGAGGAGGTGGATTTTCTCTGTAGATAGAACATGTTTTTTTTTCGAATCCTTCATATTTAACTCCATTTCACCCAAAATTGGAGTTAGTGGATTTTCATTGTATACCGACGATATGTATAATAATATACTGTATATGCATAATAAATGAAGGCCTGTCTATATGATTATTTTAATAATGTGTGTTCTTCTGTAGAGTCTTTGTTCCATTTATATTATACTATCTTATCAGGGGTTTCCTTCAATAATTGGTTTTGTTAAATGTTAGGAAAATTATTACATGTAACCTATGTACATAAATGTTTCTCTATCCTATATTTTCAGGGCCTACAATAATTATTATCCATTTTGGCTTAATTATTAAACCATTTACTTATGTAGGTACGGTAAATTTCGTTTTCATGAAAAGGTATTGCCCTAGGCTGTATGAAATAATACAAATGTCTAACGTCTTGTTTGCATTAATTTATTTGTAGGTGTAGTGAATAGGTACTCGGGATGTAGGAATCATAGGACGAAGAGCAGCAGTTCTGCAAAAATATTGTTCTGTTCCAACTAAGCGAAGCAAACTCATTTTTCGACTATCGAACTAAATGATAAAGTTGATAGATTGGATGTTTGAATAAAGGCACACCATTTTCAAATTGATACAGGAATATCAAACACTATCCGGAATATCAAACACTACCGTGATTGCACAAATGTGTATATTTAGACATATAAGTAGGTATATGAAATACAGGAATATCAAACACTACCGTGATTGCACAAATGTGTATATTTAGACATATAAGTAGGTATATGAAATACAGGAATATCAAACACTATCCGGAATATCAAACACTACCGTGATTGCACAAATGTGTATATTTAGACATATAAGTAGGTATATGAAATACAGGAATATCAAACACTATCCGGAATATCAAACACTACCGTGATTGCACAGATGTGTATATTTTTAGACAATCATATAAGTGGTTACTTATTTGGGTCCTTAAACTCTCCATATTCGCTTTCGATTGGTTGTCCCACACACCAAACTGCCCCCTCTTGAAATAAGATAGAACCTGATGGATTCTTGCGTGTTGTTTAAGATATGTTACTCTCTTTTTGACACTCCTGAGCTTCTTGAGAAAATGTGCATTCAAACTCCTTCTAGAATTAGAATCGAATTAGCAATTTATTTTATATGCCAGCTGCGAATACAAATGCAGGGCTACGAAGACCTCTGAATAGAATTACATCATTTTTCAACAATACACTAACAGACGTCAATATATTTGGACTAAGAGACAGGTATTTAAAAAAAACTTACTTCCCCACTTCAACAATGTATCAATAGGTAGGTACGCAATAATCACCCCCTCCCTCTCCCTTCTTCTTGATTAATTGTTATTAATGACTTGTGTTTTTGTGCTTATGTGATGATTGAGCGAGCGAGCGAGACTGTGTATATGTAGGAATATTAAGATGACCGGAATGTTAGGTACCTATGTTTTTTAAATTAATTGTGGCGCATGGTGTTGGATGATAGTTGATCTCTGAAAGATTTACCTTTTTCTGTACTTTTTATATGTTGTTATTGTCAGTTTTGTGCTTATAATGAATAAATAATCTAAATAATACAATTAAACGTAAAAATGATTTTAAAGTATTGTTCCTGAATTTGAATATTCACGGTTTCTCGCTTCCTTTGTAATAATAATAATTATAATCATTATTGTCTTTTGCTTAATGAAAGATGAAAGACAAGAGGGGAAATGAGACGGAAACATTTATTATTTTCAAATGTTTCATTTCATGTGTACCTACTTAGTTTTATTTGGAAAATGGGATACATAAACTGAATCACGCCAAAGTTTTCAAGAAAAAAAAATAAAAAAGTTTGTTTTGGATTATTTGTAATATTGGAAGTTATCTTTCGTCATGATTTTGATAACAAAATCAATCTTAAAATGGACGGGTAAAACTGAAGGAACAAGTAAATTAACATAGTTAAAAATATCAACCGACGGCACTTGGTGGAATTTCATGTTAAATTGACAATAATAAAATCCTTATAGGTATTAAGTTCTTCTACAGTGACTTTAATAATCTTTAATTAATCATTAGGATAACTTTAAGTGAAGAAATTAATACTCAAATGCATGTTGTTGATGAAACAAAAAACAAAAGTAGAGATAATGAACAATGCATTAATTAATATTAAAATTTTACGCAACGCTCATTGTTAAGAACTGACTGAAAAAATTGTTTTGGGCGCAAATTTAACTGTCGCATTACCACTTTTTATCTGAATTTCCAGTCTAAATTTAAAATCATTGGTTCATAATACAGATAATGTGAGTTTTTTTTAAATGAGCGTTCATGACAAGAAATAATTTTACTTACTCACTTATGTCAGCCACTTTCTTGTGTCCAGTACCTACTGGATAAAGATCTATAGGTTAGACTTCCACAATTCTCTAACACCATTTTCCCTCAAATAACTACTTTATAACTTTTTTGATGTCGTATAACTAACGTTACTAACATACAATAATTAAAGTTCTCTGTAGGTATTTGTAAATAACTAGACAACTTATTTAAGATGCGCCGTTTTGTTTCCAAAAAACCACCGCAAGGGCCCATTCAAGAATCATAACACCTCCTGAACAATATGGTTTTTAACCTCGCTCTGAACACCTCCATACTCTCCGGAGTTCGCAAATCATAGGGAATTTTGGGAAAGCAACGGACCAGTCACACAGAAGGCACGGTCAACATAGTTGGCCAGACCCAACTTACGCGGTACCACAAGTCTATTGACATAGTCTGTGTTAGCAGACCTTAGTGATTTTTGCCTTTTCGTTGCCTCCTCAGAAATGCAGAACTCCGAGATGTACCTACATCGGTGCCATGCAATGTAGTGCTTTGAACACAGTCAATATGATTTTAAACTCTACTCTTTCTCTGACTTTGAGCCACTGAAGATATTTTAGAAGAGGAGTTATGTGACAGGTTTTGTTGTATTGTATGTAGATCAATCTAACAGCTGCATTAAATACAGACTGCAGACGATTCTGTTGACTTTTTAATTCATCTGTATTTACGGTAAAAAATAGAGCGTGAAAGCATTTGGCGCAAATCATGCTAAAATATTAAAATTTAAATTTACTGACATTGTTATTTTCTCTATGGAATAAACTCAGGATGTGCACATAATAATAATTACTGTATTCTCAGAATATTATTCTGATGCCGTTCACGTGTGCGTGAGTGCGTGAATTTTAAAAATGTTTGTCATCCTTTTTTAAAAATAATGCGCCCTCTAAGAGTAAGTCTCTTGTAATCTAATATATAAAATTCTCGTGCTACGGTGTAATGCTGCAAAGTGTGAATTAAGTTGGCTGAGGAAACGGAGTAGGTATTACACTTTTTTTTTTTTAATAATAAGCATTTTTAATATTTCACGGTAATATTTAATATAGATATTTGTTGTCAATATGATCACTAGAATCGAATGAAATGAAATATAACTAAATATTATGAGAAATATTAATTATTGTTTTCTTGAGTTCTGCCTACTCGAAAATCAAATAAAAAAAATCTCGATTGATATTAACAAGGTAAATATATTAGATTTTCAGGAAAACTTTTCAAGGGTTTGACGTGTTTACGAACCGTTTCTTAAGAGCTTTAACCCTATTTCTTACACAAAATTGTATTATTTATATAAATATACATAATATGTACCTTCAGTAGGGTATCTTCTTGAGAAAGGTCCTTGTCAAGCACTCTTAAGAACAGCTTTTTCTACTCAAGAGTTTTACGAATGTTGATCTTTGCTTATTATAAACATATTTATTATTAAAATAAGGAATCATATTTTTTATATTTCCAAAATAACCGCTTACAATATTATTTGATATATCTATATCACGACATATTCCACAGATGAGGTAGCCAGAGGACTTACTGCATGTAATGAACATGCAGATTATCCTCTTCGTGCCAATAAAGGTTATGTCGTTCAGGGTGGATGGCAAGAATCATCGCTGAACTGAAGATGTTAAATCGTCCCTCTTCTGACTAATGTGGTGTTCTCACTTTGGCGAATATCGCTAGGGCACCAAAATACCGTCAGCCATTTGAACCGTGTGAACAAAATGACAGCTAGTCTGAAACGATAAAAACCAGTAGAAACGATATCGTCTCGAGTTGACCACCTTCCAACTTTCTCGGGCGATCAAACGATTTGCACATGCGCAGATATGCGCGGCGTTTGTGTCTATGGTAAAAGCTTTATAACCTATAAATTTTATAATGTTTCCCGCTTCGTGACAGCTGTTATCTTTTTTGTTGGTTTGTGGCGTTTGTTTCCTTAATTAAAATGCGCCTTATAACCTCTACTATAACATTTCCGACTAAAAATAAACACTTCGCGATCTCCATCTCGACGCCATTTTGAAAACAGTGTCAAAATCAAAGCGCATCTGACAGATCGTTTCTATATCGGTGGACTTGTGTGAACAGGTGTGACGATCAATGGGCGTACGGCGAATTTTGTTTTTTCGCCTGGCGTTATATTTTGAAATTCGGCTGGCGATATTCGCCAAATGTGAACACCCCATAACTGTCATATCTGACATTTTTGGCGAAATCGAGTTATGATCACCAATATGTACGTACTTATTAATGTCTATAACGTGATGTTAAACAAATATCTGACTTTTACAGTACACTCTTAAACTAACGAAAAAGAGTAAGAGATCAATTCTTTATCTAATTCTTCATAGAATAATTTTGTTAAATAAATTCGATTATGCGAGTTCGGATTGAGTGCGGTGTGTAAGTATAGCAGTAGCAGATGAGTCCATAACTCTTGGAAGATCACCGATACTATGTAGGGATAGCTGGGCATTCACATTCCAAGAGCAGGATCTGAGAATAACAACAGGACACACTCCTAACTGATACAGAAGAAGACATTTTTCTTCAATTAAATTTTTCAGTAAATCGTTTGTAATTTTATTAGTAGCTATGTAAGTAATCGTGCATAAAGATTACAGAATGAATTCATTTACTCCATTCGTGGGATATGAATATGATATTATATCCCACAAGTGGCATACCTTGAGGACTAACTACATAATTATTATAAACATGAGAGTCATCCTTTCCATACCTTTAAAAAAATAGACGTTCAGGATGGGTGGCAAACACCATCATAATAATGATATTATACTTTAAATAACACACAGTTTTCTTTTCACTAAGATTTATTCTAACCTCGAGCGCTTTCGTCAATGTTAATGAATTGACATTTTCAAGAGAACTCTAAAGTACGTCTATACTATTTATATTCATCATAATGAATTTTCACTTTGTGAATGTACAAACTTTAGAGTTACCATCATAATAATTAAAAAAAAAATTCTATACCTATTAATAAATTTCGATTTTAAATGAGTTTCGCATGAAGAACGGCGATTTTTCATTCTCAACACGCGGCTGTTCTTGAGAATTTTATCCATAGGCGTTGAGTTATGAACTCATACACACATATTTTGTGTTAAACTGTTTATTTTTACCCACGTGCTTTTTATAATTGATAATAATAAGGTCACCGACCACTTATCTATTTTTGAAGCACAATATTGCTAATTATGAAAACTCAATATAGTTTATTTTTATTTGTTCTTGCAATACAAAATAAAAATACCAAAAACGACCTAAAATAATACAAGTAAGTATCTTATAGAATTGTAATATGAAATGAAAAATTCAATACCTTTTTCTTCCAATAGAATGCTAGGTGAATTTTTGGATTCAAACTAAATAAGTACATATTATATTCAATATTTTCGAACTACATAATGTAGTTGTATCTAAAGCATCATTTACATTTGTCACTTTTGGTGATCATCCGTGAAGAATCATAACGTAAAAGTGAAAAATGTAAATTATTTATTGACGTTTTATCTTCAGCGCGAAAATTTTGAATGACAGATGAAGAGTTCAACGACCTGAGTGTCTTTTTCTGAATCAACTTTGGGTGTTCATAATTTAAAAAAAAACTGACAACTACAACTTTTGTATTTATTTATCAGAATTTATGAAAAATAAGTGTTTGTAGTGGACATATGAGTAAATTGGATAATTTTAGTCAATCACGTTATATTTTTTTTACAATAATTCTTTTGATAACGACATCAGAGCGCTAGGAGTATGATGGATGTGAATCAATGGGGAACATGCATGTGTGAGGAATATGAATAAATGTTATCAATTTTTATTCATAAATAGGTATACGCTGATCACGAATATCCTAATAAGAAACGATAAAATTAAACTTATCATTCATTATTTTCATTTAAAAAAAACATATTTTCTGTTATTGAATAAGTCCGGTGTGACGTCGCTAGGCGCTATTTTGTATTGCCACACATTTCACTCTTTGTACTGTTTGTAGCGCCTGGTATTGTCAAACACTGCTCCGCCACGAGTGGACCTTTTTGCGGCGAAGTGCGAAAATTGCTTTTTTAAATGGTGATAAAAACCTTAAAAATGCACATTTAAAAACATAAAAAGACCATAATTTTTCTTATTTTCTGTACTATTTTTTGGGTTGAAATTTTTTTTTGTGAAAGTTCCCCATTGTATCATAAACACTGTGAGTGGAAGAGGTTGATTTCTGTGCTCTAGAGGCGAGCGTTAAATTGTGAAAAAAGTTAAGCGGAATTGATCGAGGAACTGTCATAAGATTTTATTTATGCATCTTATTCAACCCGTTTTATTGATATGAATTGTTTTTAATGATATCTACTTGATTATTTTCTTCATCATCGATTTAATTTCCTGCACCAATATATTAACTATCCTCAAAGAAGTTTCTACACATTTCACACTATAATATTGCTATTGATCTATACACAAAATGGTTTCTGATCTCTATAGTCTATTGGTGTGTTGTATCTAATCTGTTTATTATGATGTCTACATTTGTTTCATGCAAATATATAACTGATTGTACTGTCAGCCTCAACAGAGGCTTTAGCCTAGTGAGGTGGCAAAGTGGAATTAGTTTTATTGGCATATTATTTTGAGCGCCCTTGAGGTGGATTTTTTTTCACAAAACGGCGCTTTACAAATCATCCAAATAATAATAATAATAATAATTATGGATATTTGAACTTGATTGTTTATACTTATTTGAGGAAATAAACGAATTTGAATTTGAAATTGTCTAAAAAATTTATTTATTTATTTATTTAAACCAAAATAAAAAACTGTATCTCGCTCTATTGGTTCTAAGATAGTCCATTCTGATATGTTCTCTCTGTCTTGTTTGGTAATTATGTATCGCACCGGCTGTCACAATATCAATATTAGTTTTAGTAAGTCAATTTCTTTATTTAAAAATCATCTTAGCTTTTTCTGTCAGTACCTACTAATTCCTCCAGAATATATTCTTTAGTCATTTCATATAAGTCAGCAGTTCTTGTGTATCTATTTAAGCTGTATACTTTTTTGTAAAATGTCTTAGTAAAATTAAAATACGAAAACAAAACTTTTTTTCGTTAAACACCTTCAGCCCTTTCACTTTGTATGATCATCCATATTGAAATACAATGTGAATGGCTCTTTAAGTAAAAGGTTTTACGTAGGTAGAAGCGATGGTATCAAAAAATACTTTCCGAGCACCATATGTGGCAACCTTTCGTAATGTGCAATAGTGTGTCGTTGGCTTGAGCGGTTATATTGGGTTACACAAATAATAATAATCGCTATATATTTTGTAGAATAGGGTTCTCACAAATTGAATGGTTGGAAATGAACCAGCAAGTTTATGTTCTCTAAACACAATCTAAATACGATCTTAATCTCGTCTTGAATTCATTTTCTGAGGTTTGGACTTTTTTTCATTGAGTGAGCCGAAGTTCAGGGAGACTCTCTCGGAGGCCCTGAATTCATCTGTCGTTCCATAGGAGAATTTGCTTTTCTTCCTTCTGTAGTTTAGAATCGGTTATTGACAAATTAAACACCGTTTTTAGTGATTGGATTTGTAGATTTTGTGAAAGTAGGTAAGTAAGTATATTTTTTTTATAATTATAAAATAAAATAAAATAAAATAAAATAATCTTTATTGTGGTATAAAGTAGCACAAATGGCGGGTTTATTGCCTTTAGGCAATTTCTACCAACCAACCAAATGTGAGAGAGATACGAGATACATTAATATTGATGTACATAGTTAAGTACATAAAAGAAAAGATATAATAAAAAATAAATAAAATATATACAGGTACATATAACTTAAGTAGGTATAAGTACTAAAAACAAAAAGCATAATAAAATAATACAAATAGTATAGACTCGATCATAAATATACAGACATATACATACATACATACACATACATACATACATACACACACACACACACATGCACACATAGATATATATATATATATACATACATATATACATATAGGGGTGAGGGGAGGGAGGGGAGGGGAAGGGATATGGTTAAGTTGAGTTATGTATGTTTTAAAAAGTTATGTATGTTGAATTATGTATGTTTTAAAATCTTTTTTATCTT
Source organism: Athripsodes cinereus (assembly GCA_947579605.1). Classification (NCBI taxonomy): domain Eukaryota; kingdom Metazoa; phylum Arthropoda; class Insecta; order Trichoptera; family Leptoceridae; genus Athripsodes; species Athripsodes cinereus. The sequence goes on from OX388324.1 coordinate 17,972,827, forward strand.
CAGCTATTTGTTAAAATAATAAACTACCTCAAATTTCTGTTAATTAGATCACAAGAAAGGGTTCTTCATTGAGATAATATTTTTCAACCAACGGTTCTTGGTGGAAGTTTGTGTTGAATTAATTATAAATAAAACACTTTATTAAAGTATATCCATGACTCGCGTCCAATAAAAAATCACAGTGAATACACTATAAAAAGTGTTTAGGATCTTGATTGGTTTGCTCATTATTATAATTAATTTTTTTATATTTATTGTGACAACTGTATGATTATACCTAAAAAATAATAAAATACCTAAATAAATCAATAGTCACATCGCGCGTCACTTATGATAAAGATCAATACAAGATTCAGATCAAATTTAGATTGTGTCCAGAGTAAACACGCGTTTGCAAGATCAGAGTTCGGACTTCCAAATCCAGTCGTGCAAATTGTATTATACAAATAAAGATATTTAAACATCAAAAATGTCTAAAAATGTACCTTGTCCAATTATTATTAAAAAAATAACATCAACTGACATTTAGTTATGTCGATACATACTATACCAATATTATTTTGAAAATTCTTTCGCTCTTTATTGTCTAGTCAGAATACAATCATCATGGCTCATGGAGAGGGGCAGAAGGGAGTCTGAGAGAGATCTGACAAACATAATACAATAACTACTAACTCATACATAAATCCAACTCGTACGTACTAAATGTCTTGACGAACATAATGATTTATTATTATTTTTGACGCACATATGATGTACCTACCTACTATTTTTTTTATTGTTTTGATTATTGTATTCAAGTGTACATGTAATAGTTTTTTTTGGTATTGTCCCAGAACAGACCTTAGTCTAATGGGGCATAATGACAATTTTTTTGGAATAAATAATTAGAAAAAATTAATATAATACTTACTTACTACTATAGTAACTTCACATAGAGATAATTTATGATCCGACAAATGCAAAATTTAAGATAAAGTTATGAAGTAAATAACGTTTTTTTTAACCGGTATCAACATAGCATAGTTGAACCGTGCCATCCTTGTTCGAGATTCCTTATTATTTTCGACGAATAAGCTCGAGCTTTCTCCCACTATACTGGTACTGTATAACATATGATATGTAGGTATGTAATAATAATTGTTTTTCATAGTTCATTATTGTGTAACTTTCCTTAGCTAATTAGCAGACGCAGGCGGTACAAAATTATATATAATACCACTTAAGATTATACAAAGTGCAGATGCCAGTAAGTTATTATAATAATGTATTCATGTAATACCTACTTAAAACAGTTAATACCTTAGATTCAAGGAATAATTACTTATTTGCGAAGAAGCTGTCAGGGAGATTTTCAATAACACGGACAGAATTTGTAGAGCGTTTGGACTCAGTCTTAGGACGAAAGGCTGCCTGTTTTTTTTTTCATCATAATATAAATATATGAATACTCACTCAATATAGTGGATTACCAACCAACTAGGTGAGACCTGTTCTAGGGCAATCCAATAATAGTTTTTGAATACATTCTTTTAAAAAACAATACAATTTACAATATTAGTTTTAAAAAAAGAGAAAAAAAGAAAAAAACAGATAGGTAGGTATTGCCCTGTATTATCCCAATCCTTCTATATGTCTCTGAATTTTGGCACATGAACAAGGACCAAGAGTGGAAGATACTTAGTTTCGGAAATAAGTGTTCTAGAAGGATTTAGGATATAAGGTAATATATCATTAGGATGTCACCAATGTTACAGCGCACCACCGCAGACAACAATGATCTGCGCTCGAAGTCAAAACACATTTTAACTTAACGTTTTCGTTCCGTTAGCGTTCGAATATAGACGACGTTGCGAGCAAGTGTCAATTTCGTAGCTAAAATACATACGCAATAGTTACGAAAATTGACACTTTGGTGCAACGTAATCTACATTCAAACGATTGCGACACGAAAACTAAACGCGTTTTGACTCAGGCCTTCTATAGTCTCCGTGAAACAAGAGAGTCGGTGATCCATGTTTTGAAGATGCCCGATGATTGTTAGCCAAAAAAACGCTGGTTTTTCGTTCATAAGAATTTCGACGGCCCGAACGTCTTTCTTTAGCAGCGTCCAAACAGTTGGATGAAAACGTCAGTCATTAATCTTCGGAGAATTCTCTGAATTGTCACCGAATGATTGAAGATTAGTGATTGACATTTCATCCAGCTTTGGGGACGCTTCTTTTTACAATACATCATTCTTATGACAAAAACATCAGAGCGCTAGTGATTTTTTTATTTTTATTTTTTTATTTACACATATTCACGGCCAAAGCCTTTTACATGTTAGCCCCCTGTATACTTACAATACATGTATACAAAGGTAAGATCACTTAAAAAAAGATACAAACAATTAGATTATTAGAAAACGAGAGTTTGACAAACAGTGTAACATTATCAGGTTATATTAACCCTCTGCAACTGACGTGAGGTCTGTCAGACACCGCGAAATCTTTTTTTTGCAACAACGTTGCCATTTTGAGTCCTATCTTTCCGTTTCGCTCAGTAGCTTCCTAATTTATGTTCTTTTAATCATCAGTACAGTAACGACGGCCGTCGTGAGTACATGTGTGGATCTATAGCTGATGGGTGTCTGACATACCTCACGTCAGTAATAAATGATGGGTCTGTTAGACCTAACGTCAGTAACATAGTAATTTTTTCATAGTGTCTCACATACATCAGCTCAGTAAATTCATAGAGTCTACCTAACATCACTTCAATAAATTTTTTTTTTTTCAATAAATGGAGGGCAAATTTCATTTGAGGCCTTGCTAGGGAACTTGTTCTTCCTATTATGACACAGCGGGTGTATAATGAAAAATTGCCGAGAGAATTGCGCAATCATGACTTAGGACGAGATTTCCCAACTGCCCCTGAACAAATCGAATCTGGGACATCGTGTGAAAGAATATTGTGTAGAATTTTTACGAGTGAATTGAAAAGAAAGATTAAAGAGTGCGATTTAATTGAAAGGAAGACAAAATTTACTCGTTATGCATGCAAAAAACATGTCTGCCTACAATGCTCGGCACAAATTTACCAGGAATGAGAGGACGTACTTTGAAGCCGATTTTTAGAGAAACCGCTCTAACGATTTTTTTTATTATTTTTTTGCATTTTACCAAAAGTTAACAGAAAACAAATTTCTACTTACTTTTTTTATTTCATGTGTTTTTTTTCATTTAATTAATTTTTATAAATGGTTCTCAAAAAAATGGTGATTTTTTATTAGCATTAATAAATATCTTGTAATTTCTAATATCTGTTTTTTTTAAACCATATTTTTTCAAATAGTGTCTGCATACATGTCAAATACTCACAAAAAACTAAAAAAATAATCAAAACTTTTTAAATAATGGCAATAATGGAACTTAAAATGAGTGTCTGTGAGACCACTCCTCAGCAGAATAATAACTAAAAAGCCACCTCAGTTGCAGAGGGTTAAGTAAAAAAGTTCAAAATTGTCAAAAAAAAAAAATTTGGTCAAGACACTAAAAAAAAGGATCAAAATGGTATAAAATGTCAAATATTGGTATAAAAACGTCGAATATTGGTATAAAAATGTCTAATATTAATATAAAAATGTCAAATAAAAGTCAGTTAGTTAAATTTGATAAGTTAATAAAAAAAATTGATATAAAAGAATGTTAATACGAAAAATTTAAAAAATTAGAGATCAGTTAAAATCCATGATTAAGTTTTGGTCAAATGGTTAAAAGAGCAATTCAAAAACAACATTCAAAAGAATCACAATTTGTTGCATGAACATATCAAACATTAAAAATATCAAACACCAGAGAAAAAAAAAATGATGTGAAACAAGGCATAGACATACTAGACTTGCAGCGCGGTACATTTTTACGGAATTTTTGTGTACCAACATCAATGGCCTTCAAGCATTAGCAATGTATTATGTCTTACAACTAACGTCAGTATAAAACTGGATGCAAAATTTGATTGGCTGTATAACCGATCTTTTCTTTGAATTACCTATCTAGTATGTAAATCTTTGAAAAAAGGTGACTCAATTGCCGCAGAGACGCTCGTAATGAAGGGGGCTGGTTTCTGCCCTGTGCTCCCGAGAAGAGCGTTGAAGGATCAGATGGTGAAATATTCAAGTTAATTATTTACCCACTTACCGATATTCTTATTACCTCCAGCACTATTTTAAATTAATACCTCCATAGATGAAATAAATTACCTACTTAACGCACCCTTCGTAATAAGTACTAAGATATCATTTTAATTGATGGTTAATGGGGTTGATTTCACCAACATAATTGTAGGTACATGATAATAGCTTTTATACAGCGTGTAGATGTTTTATAGATGAAATATTATCCCAAAGATTAGACAGTCATCTTTTTAGGTTTTGTCTCGTCCCCTTTTTGCGAGTGCGGGCTCGATGTGGAATCTCTGGACCATGCCTTCTTCGGTTGCCCAATAAGAGACTCATATGATTTGTATTACAAGATAACTGAAGTCCAGTATCCGATCAACATGTCTTGCCTATTGCACACTGATACCCTCCCTGTAGGTATATCTCAAAATTTTAGAATCTGCAATTTTTTTTATTATCTTATAGATTAATGCCTTAATATTACGTGATACCTTCTAAAAATATTGTACTTGGGACAAATCGTCCCACAATGGACGGGATGCCGTAATCTTTTAAATAATAATTGTCTACTATAACATCACTGCATATCCCACAAGTGGGGTAGTAATAAACATACAAGCTGTCTTCTTTGTGTCAACTAAAAATTAAGACGCCCGAGATGGGTAGCATAGTACATTATCCCTGAAAATAAGATTACTATTATAATTATCCTCAAAAAGTCACCCTGCGTTGAGACCATAACAACTTTTGGCCAAAACTATCTCTGCAGAAAAAAACGAAAGAAAAAGAAGTAAATGAAAGAAATAACAAACCGAAAAAAAACACGTTATAAAAAAGAAACAACAGAATCAAAGATGAAAAACTGTTTTTATTTGTAAACGCCTGAAGACAGCTGAAGAAATAAAATGATAAAAATATTATTTTTCAGTGATATTTTGTGACGTCATCCCAAAGACCCTACTTAAGAATCAGGAATAAAAAGGTATTAGATTCGTTAGTGGCCAAATGAAGGGATAAGATGGTTGTGGAAGTAATAAGAACGTATAAATTTTGGGACAGGGGCGTAGGTATCTAGATTTTTTTACAAATAGAGAGGAGAGGCAACAGCTTAAAACAATGTTTTTTCTCATCGCCAACGAGTTATTTGACTTAACGTTGCGAAATCGTTAACTCTAAGCTTTCTAAAAAAAAATTGTGTTTTTTTTTCGATTCTAATATTCACAATTTCAGAAAATATCCGATTTTTAATTCTGGGCCTTTATTTTTTTTATGGGGCTCAAATTCATATCTATCATTAAAAAAACCTGAGATTGTTGAGTCCTTTGATTTTAACAAACTTGTAAAGGAATAATAATTTGAAATGAAACCATTTTTGTGTATATGTTAGTGTTCGAAATGTTATAGTTGTATCGTTGATGGTAAAAGTGTTGTGTTTTTTTTTTCATATACCTACATGGTAATTTATGGAATGTTAATAAGATTTATTATTTCAATGATAAATCAAATTTGTGAAATATAAAAAAAAAAAATCTTTAATCTTTCAAAACACCAGCCTGTTTTAGTTTGATATTTACACAAAAATTAATATCCTCTTTGTGTTTAAAATTATTAAATTTTAGTTTGCAAAAAAAAAATGCTAGGTATACTTCTAGTTGGAAGATGTACTTTCATATTGTTTTTGAGTTCCTGGATACGGCCATGCTTTGGGACATTTTCAAAAATGTGTATCATATCAAAATGTCTATAGTTATTGGCATGTTGACCTTTATATAATTATCTACCCACGAATATCAGGTATATTTGTTGTGATGTAAAGTAAGTACCTAAGGTTCGAAAAAAAAAAATTGAATAGGTACAATAGATATTTGTGGATTTCTTTATGTATCCGAGATTCTCATTTAATCTACTACTACTACAACTAAAAATTATAAATATCTCCTTCTCCGGTTTTCTAAAATTATTTTTTTTGCTAAATGGGGAAACCACATAAATAAAAGACATCAAAATTTCAAAACATCAAAAATATGAAAGAAAAGGATTGATTATTCTTAATACCTATACCTAACATGAGAAATTTAGTACCTACAAATAAACTGACATTATATGCATAAACGATATTGATACTTGGGATGTTCACACGATAACGTCACTCTAGAGAGATTTGCAGCGATGATAATAATACAGCAACCACTATGACAGATTGATTGATGTCCCCACCACAGTGGGAATTCAGTAGGTATCTAAGTAAATATTGCTCACATTTTGACACCGAAGAAAACACAAGATACATTTGACATTTGGTCACTAGGTGGCGTTAGTTGAAACTCTTGTTTTAATTTCAAATATATAAAAAGATTTTACACTTTTTGACAAAAGTCTTTTATGAAATTAACTGAATGATACAAACATTACGACTTCAAAAATTAATCATCGAATTGAATAATTTATATATTTTAACTGCCTTATGTCTATTGTTATTGGCTGTGGTAGAACTGCGAAACATCTCTGCGAAAGAGAATGAAACATTTTCACCCTTCTTGTATTGTAAACTCTACTCCACTAGGTACAAAGAAACATGTTTGTTAACGGTTTACAGAGCCATCTATGTGAAATCAAAGAAAACATATTTTAAAAGGTGTAACTTCTTTACTCTAGTTCTTGTACATAATATGTAAGGTACCATTGAAAAAAAATCTTTATAATAATATAGCAAGACTGTAAAGTAACAATAATTCTTGAAAGTATGTAGGTGAATGATAACAATATGTTTATTTTGCGAATCAGAAGGGCAGAGCCATCTATGCAAATGTTTTAAAGTCTGTGACGCGAGGAGGTTTTCACTATGGGTGTGTTTTATACTCTCATTTCCGATGGTGCAAACTTGATACGAGACAAGGAAAAGGTTTTTTGGTTATTTCAGTAGATGCCATTATATAAAATAATCAATTTTTAATTGATGAAACAAAAAATACATAATATAAGAACAGATAATTGTATGCAATGGGTGAGTTAATTTCAATAATATCTTCCGACTAACTCATCAAGCAAAAACATAAATTAAATAATCAATACCTAGTTAATGTAATAAGTATGTAAAATCATGCAAGAAATATACGTACATACACATATTATACTTATATTGAAATAAATACAAACATAAAACACAATAACATCTAAATACACAAACAACTAAAATAATATCAGTATTGATATCTCCGGGTTAGCTGAAAGAGATCGCTCATGCGATAAGCTTACCTTTTGGTCCTTTTTTTAAACAATATGATAATATGCATATGAACATCAAAATTGTTTGCCAATTAAGTTTTTATTAATTTATCGATACGCGAGACGTAAAAGTGTTGAGTAATGAAGGATATAATAGAGAGGTAGGGGATGGCCAAGACAATAAATTTTATAACTAAAAGAAGAAGTCAAAAACAAAAATCGTGGAAAGTTCCTTGAAAAGCGCATGGTCAAAATATAACGTGTTTATAAGATTTAGTTCCATGAAGCAGCTGGTGCACGTACAACAGACACATTGGCTCTGGGTTCTGCCCTGGGCTTAACTCTGTTTTTAAATTTGATAACAACTTTTTGTACCTTCATGTTTGGAGTCAGAAAATCAGCAAGAGTTTTGATATTGGCTTCACCCGGACGATCAAATGGATAACCCATGGGCTTTTTATCAGGATACTTTCTATCTTGAATTCCACAAAAACTTTCTGCATCGTTACATAATCCAGCAATGTCTTGATCAATTTTGTCGGTCTCATAATCTGATACCATAACAAACATTTCATATTCAGCACCTGCTTCTGTTCCTTTCGGTATCAGCAAGTGTTGAGGCCAACCACATCTACAGAAATTATATGCTTGCATTTCAGGACTTTCGTCATCAGTATTTGGTCGATTGAGGTCCAAATCACGGAATGTCTTTTCAAATGAAATTGTTACAGTAGACTCTATAGATTTTCTTGTAATGATGTTATTTCCTACCTTCAGGTTAACACGGAATTTATCCAACTCAATCATAAATTTTCTTTGCTCGTTGAAATCCATTGTCTGCCCTCCTTCTTTGCATTTAGGTGCCAAAAATATTCTCGCGTATCCAACCATTTCTTTATTGGAAGTGTTTTTTACCTTAATGGTATATGTAAAAGCCTTGTGTTGAAGATGGGTAAATGTAACAGTGATTGGGCTGAGAGGAGTAAAATCTAAACCTCTTGAAGTGTCCACACTACTTTGTTGCCAATATGTATGGAATTCGTTAACTGGCTTACGTTCGCTAGTAACATCGAAGCTTTTTATTATCACATCATTAAATGTAAGTGCGCTTTTTGTATATGGAGGTAATTGATCTTTCAGAGAAACAAACATGTCATTGAGTTTTCCATGCCATCTGAAAAATATTGGATCTCTGAATGATGTTGCTGGATCACCCATCACAGCTGTATCTTCCAACCATTTTCCTTCGGGATCATGAACATATGCAATTATCATGTGTCCAGCATTATGATAATTTCCATAAATCCTACGATTTATGGATAATACTGAGGAGGATTCCAACATATTAGCCAAAATTTCAATACCGTCATCACCAGCTAAAGAAACGTCTCTTCCTGCTCTATCTATTGCCATCCTTTTACTTATGGCCTCTTTTAAGTTTGTTTCCCATAATTCCATCCGAGCGATATTTTGTATATATTCTCCGGGACGATTAACATCCGTCAATGGAATATTCGCAAACCTTGGAGGGTACGTGCGATTCACATTTCCTTGGACTAATTTGGGAAAGTATGCTTCAGGAACTATATCACGAAAATTTTCTAAGGATAGTACTCGTGGTAAATCGTTGCAGAACCTTTCAATATTGTATCTGGCCATGACTTGTTGATGCATATAATAAAAAAGTTCTCCTCTTCTATCTTTTCTTACGATATTTGGGTTGGTGATTGCTCCACCTGGATAGACTAAGTGCCAATGCCAATGATGTAAATTCATGCCAATATCTTCCCTGAAATAAGCCACTTTTTGCTCAGGTTCGCGCTCGTTTGCTGTAAAATTAAGTGGTATGACGATAGGCCGACGAGCTTCCCTGGGGACCACTTTTACTTCTTCTTTTGCTCTCAAGATTTCAGTACTATCCACAAATTTCGAAGGAAAGGTTTGTAAAAAATTTGGTATCAAAACATCTTTTGTATCTTCTCTGTGAAGGATTGCCACGGAGAGAGCATAATTAAACATATATTGATTCACCCGATCGTGACAATATACAGCGACGGAAATTAAATCATCCGTAGTTTTTTGGTTCATGAAAATATTGATTAGTTCATCGGCAATTTCTTGATGAGGTTCCAAGAATAATGAAAATGCTCGATCTCTTTCCAATGTGAGGACTTTTGAAATATCTGGTATGCTTACATTTTGAACTGGGATAACGACAGTGTCATTTGTTTTCCATTTTTTATCCAGCTCTTCCTTGATAACTTTGTACTTTGCATCTAAGAAATCATCTGGAACTTCAAACATTGCCCTCATCCCTTCACCTCTTTTAGGCATGAAGATGGGTTCTCCAGGTCTGGAGAAAAGAAGACTAAGAGTGGAACTCTTAGAGAATTCCCTAGGTTGCGTCGAAGAGCTCATCTTGTTCTTTGTATTGTTAATTGACTAAGATGCTATTGGTATGAAGTTGGTTAGTTTATATACTTGTTCGTAATACTCATTAGTACCTTGTGCAAAAAGCACTTTTGTTTATTACCAATAATGGTATTGCTGAATAAATTTTTCTAATAGATACGTAGGTGGGTAATCATTTCTTATTTTAGATTTTTATCATGAAAATTTGCGGTAACACATTCTGTTGCCAAATATATTTCCAGTATCTTCATGGTTAACCATTTATTATTTTATTCATAGAAGATGGTTATCAATTTATTATATATGTAAGTCATTTAAGTTACATAACCGTTTTGGTATTATGTATGTTAAAAATAAGTCGACAGTCGGCTTAATATAGTTATTCACAAAAGGTTTCCTAAGACTTTCACTACAGTTTTCTTCACCAGGTGCACCATTTTCATGACAACGACATCAAAATGTCGAGAATGTCGTAGGAATTTGCCAAGTACTCGACATCAATATTCACTCTGGGACTAACCCCCTGGTAAAGTATGGTTACAAATTAATTTCAACTTATAGACCGACGGTTCTTGGTGGTGGTTAATTTTTAGTACATAAGATTCAATGTGGGTTGAATTGTATTATGGAGATAGGCTGTTCATAAGTTTTGAAACAAATAAATTTTAAAATTTAATTTTTACATAATTATGATTTTGTATTTATTCAATGAACGCCTGTTAGCGTATGATTGTGAGTAAATGAATAAATAAATAAATAAATAAACAATGACTAAATACTAATTGCCTAGAGCTTTCGCCTTGCGGCATTGAGGGCAAGAGTGACTTATAATAATAATAATAATAATAAACACTTTATTGTCAAATATACAAATATTTTACAAAAGGCGTACATATTGCCTTGAGGCAATGTCTTCCAGTAAACCTACTACAATGTTTGAGAACTGTTTTAGTATAAAGTGAGTTTAGATCAAAAGATAAACAGAAAATGAAATATATAATATGAAACAAGAATAGCTATATAAATATAAAAAAAAATAAAAGATAAAAATGTAAGCATTCACAACCATAAACCTATATTATATGTATCTAAGTGAGAACTATCTACTATTGATGAGATGGTGGGTTGTTTATGAGGGATTTTACTTTATGTTTGAATGAGCCTATAGTTGAAGAGGACCGAATATCATTGGGGAGGTTGTTCCAGATTCTGGTAGCATGTACGGTAAAAGAAGATGAATAAAAAGATGTACTATGAGGTGGGAATTCTAAACGACGATTGTTTTGTGACCTTAACGATAGACCATGGGAAGAAAGGGGAACAAACCGTTCGAAGAGGTATTGAGGAGCTTCGTGCTTAAGGATGTTATAAAGAAAGCAAAGTATATGTAAATTACGGGATTCCTTGTATGATGGCCATTTGAGTTCAGTACGGAATTGAGAGATGTGGTCATATTTTCTTAGACCAAAGATAAAGCGAATGCAAGCATTCTGCAGCCGATCCAACTTCGCACTGAGTTCTTCAGTGGTATCTAGAAAGGTGCAGTCTGCATAGAACAGGATTGGTAGTAGAAAGGACAAAGCCATCATTCGTTTAGTGTCAACTGGAAGGAAGAATTGTAATCGTTTGAAGGAGTGTAGTCTGAAAAAGATTTTGCGACTTACCTCCTTGATATGATCTATCCAAGAAAGATTTTGATCAAATATGACACCTAGGTTTTTGCCCGTTTTCGAAAGAGGGATGTTAGAGTTACAAAGGGTAAGATGTGGAGGGGAGTCCATTGAAAATTTCACTGTTTTGCGATTACTCCCGATGACGATGGCTTGGGTTTTAGAGGCATTGAGTAGAAGGCCATGAGAAGTGGACCAATTCGAAATAGCTTCGAGGTCGAGATTCATTATGTCGAAGCCAGAAGTGGGGTTACTTAAAGGAAAATGAGTATACAATTGGAGGTCGTCAGCGTACATATGATATTTGGAATTAAGATTTGCTGATATGGTATCGATAAAAAGAGAAAACAGTAAAGGTGAAAGTACACCGCCTTGTGGAACTCCAGTCTGCACATTTACCCAGTCAGATAATTTATCAGACATTTTGACACATTGTTGGCGGTTTGAGAGATATGATCTGAACCAAGTTAGACAAGAGCGGCCAAAATTAAGTCTTTCAAGAAATCCTATTAGAATATCATGATCAACTGAATTAAAGGCATTACTAAAATCTAATAAGACAAGAAGGGTGAGATTACCATTTTCCTTGGCCAGTCGAATATCGTCGGTAATTTTTGTTAGAGCGGATGTTGTACTATGGCGAGTGCGGAAACCTGATTGAAATGGATTAAGTAAGCTATGTTGGTTAAGAAAGGAATAAACTTGTTCAAAGATCAGGCGTTCAAGTACTTTAGAGAGACAAGGTAATATTGATATTGGTCGAAAATCTTTGGGTACGCAGGGTGATGCCACCTTGGGTAACGGTATTATGAATGCTTCTTTCCACCTAGCTGGAACTGTTGCTGTAGAAACAGAAAAGTTAAAAATATGTGTCAAAACATCTTCAATCTGAAAGAGGATCATATGAATGAATTTTATGGTAATAACATCGCTCCCTGAGGATTTTGACTTAATACTGAGAATTACTTTCCTAACATTCTCTTTTGTGAACGGCGTAAATTTGAACTCAGGATGAGATTTTCGAGGCAAACTGTGGATTTGCTGGAGAGCTTTAGTTTTCTGCTTAGAGTCCAATATGACAGGAGGAGTGGAAAAGAAAATGTTTAATGCATCATCTTCTACCGGGTGATTAGAAACAACGTTTTTACCATTTGATAGACCCTGGGTACGTAGAAAAGACCAAAATTTATTAGGAGATGTATTTGTAAGAGAATTTTTGAAGTACGCCTTCTTGGCGTTTCTACAGAGCTGATTACATCGATTCCTATGAATTCTATAGGATTCCCAATTGGATTCCGTTCTGCTAGCTTTCCACTTGGAATATCTCCTGTCCCGTGCTTTCATGTTTTTTCTGATGTCATCGGTCAACCAACCGGATGGGGGGTGTTTTACTCGAGCTCTCTTTAATGGCGCGTGACTGTCTAAAAGTTTTGAAACCAGCTCATTGAAAGTTGAGATCATGTCATCAATGTTGTCGTGAAGGTATATAGAAGACCAATAATTAGAACCAGCGTCAGCTTGTAGAAGTTCTAAATTAATGTTTTTTAGATTTCGATAGACAATTTCACGTGCTTTTTGTCTAGGGTAGCGTGTTTTGTATGTAATGTACACGAGATCATGGCGGGAAAATCCACAGGCGCTCATTTGGCCATGAGAAGATACAGAGTTATTGGAAGTTGTGATGATGAGATCAATAAGTGAATTAGAGTCTTGCTGATGGTGAGTTGCAGATAGTGGGAGAATTTGGAGATTTGTAGATGTAACTATGTTACGAAGTTTGTTTGAACGATAATCGTCTTTCAATAGGCATCTATTGAAGTCGCCCATAAGGATAAGATCGCTATATTGAGGAGCTAATAACTCTAATTGACTTTCGAGATCTACGAAGTAATTAGTGGAACAATTGGGAGAGTAGAGAACGCCTAAAAGAAACTTTTTACAGGCTTGTTCGATCTCAATAAACAGATATTCTGCAGAATGTTGGCGAAATTGGCTAGGAGAACTGATTATTATTTTGTATTTAATCTCCTCCTTTAGATATATTGCTACACCGCCTCCACCCTTACCAACTCTATCGTTACGAATAAGTTGGTATCCAGGGAGGGTAACTAAAGAAGAGGATAGAGAAGGTTTCAGCCAAGTTTCACTAACAAGCAAAGCGTGGACTGGAGAGTCGAGAAAGGAGCTTTGGAGATAGTCGTAATGAGAGTATAGGCTTTGGGCGTTTATATGACAAGCAAAGAAGTCTTTGGGATGAACACGTGCAATTTTCTTAAGAGTATTCACGGTGAGGTAATTGGAATCATCCATAGATGAGATATCTGCATCAGAGGAATCGTCAGAAAGTAAAGATGTCTCTATGTCTAAGAGAAAAGAGGGTACAGAGGGAGAGGGAGGGAATGAATAGTAGATTTCCTCATCAGAAGACATTGATACTTATAACAAAAGAATAAAACAAAATGTGATTCAACTCTTGCTTTGTTCTCGAGAGGAGTGTTAAAGAACGATAAAATTTTATTCTATTCAAAAAATCTCGCACATCCTGCCATATAGATCAGATACTATGACGCTAGAGCACTTGCAAATATACTGAAACTGAAATATGTGCAGCATGCTATTGAGTGGTAAATGTTTTGTATTATGTAGCTTAAAATATTAAATTAATAATGAAATCATTCGAAAAAAGATTAAAGTCATCGATATTGTTAACAATGTCTTAATTCTCGAAGAGAAAACAATTTCCCTTTCCCATTCCCTTTTTGGATTTTGTTCAATAAAATCTCTTTAATTATTATGGTTTTTATGTAGGTACCTGTATGTGTATTTATTATGTATGTTTATTTTACTACTACTGCTACTACTATACGGTGCTACATGTGTCGACCTCATTATTTTGTAAGACGATTCCACACATTTCTCGGGTCAAGACTCTATAATACCGTACTACAGAGGATTTAAAGGTACAGAGGGGAGTGTTATAACGAAGAATATAATATACTCTTTTCTCCTCAACTTGGGATTGGACGACTCTGAGAGTCTGCTGTGTAGCATTCCGATGTGAAACCTTTTTGTTTTTTTTGATTATGTCAATTTTTGTTATTTTTTATGGTATTTTTTGTAGTGTTTACAAAAAATATTACCTCGATACGGGTGCAAATCCAGTGAGGTAATATTGAGTGCATACTCGTAAATTGAATTTAAATAGTAAATAAATGTTATATTTTGTACTGTAAATATGTTTTGGTAAATAAATTATTTTATTATATTACTATCACGGCATATCCCACAAATGAGGTAGCCAGCAGACCAGCTCCATATAATAAACATGCAAGCTGACTTTTTTAAAAGAAAAAATCTTCTCTATATTCAGATGTCAGTAGGTGGACTTATCACTTACGTAATTTCTTCCAGACAAACCAGGCCCCCTAGTCAAAACACATTTTAGTGTTATGAAGTCGTTCGACTACAAACGAAATTACGACAATCTACCTACATGTACCATATAATTATGCGTTATTGTTGCAATTATAGTCGTAATTTCGTTTGTAGTCGAACGACTTCATAACGCTAAAATGTGTTTTGACTAGGGGGCCTTCTGTACTGTCTTAATTTTGCTGAGACAGTTTTTCTCAAGACCATGGTTGCTAAAATTCCTTATAAAACTCCTCGACCCAGCTGGGAATCGAACCCTGGACCTCGATGATGCAAGTCGACTACGATAGCCGTTGCAACACGTGGCCGGTTTCTCTTGGTCTTCTCCTTGCCAATATAAAATCAAGACATTCAGGATGGGTGGCAAACCTCATCGCTGAATTTAAGATGTAAAATGAACTAATTTTTTCAAACACTTTTTGAAAATATGAATTCAAGTTTATAAATACATTGATACGATATCGTCCACATTGCTACATCCAAGGACGAGCTCACAAATTAACACGATTTCGTCCACTAGGACGATCGCATCATATCATAATACAAAATTAATCATAAGAGAAATTATCAAATATTTAAAGAAATGAATTGTACATAAGAAAAGTATATAATTTGGCTCGTAACCCCCAGCTTCGCTACATACATTTTGCAATGTACGTAAGCGAAACACATAGAAAATTAATTATATTATATAGAGAAAGTTACAATTATATTTGCAAGTAAAACAGATTAATATATTGGCTCAAGTTCATGTCTAGGGATGATTCTACTTAGTCTGTGCAAGAGGAATGCATTGTGTGTGGGTGTGTACATATTTCAATTATACTTATTATACTTACGTAAAGTTCAGAGAATTCTTTATCCTTCGGTTTCATCATTTTCTTATGGTCATCATATCATTATAGAATACATAGGTAATTTAAGCAATGTTTCTTCTGTTAGCATACTTCATATTGCAAAGATTCTACTTATATCCTGTCTTGAGTAGAATTATAGATATATATCTCCAAGTAAACAATAAAAAATTATATCAAGTGGAACAAAGATTATCATAAGTACATCAGACCTTTCCAAGAAAGTGGATATATTATTTCCATCAGTGGAGCCATCCCTTTAACTCTTTGTTGCTTTCATAGTAAAATAATAGGGTCTTTCATCCATTGGTTGATCAAGGAATTGAACCTTTGTGACATAACTTCTCCAAGTATAACTAGGTTATTGGAAGATTATATACAAGGAGGCGGAGAGATGTACTTTAGTATTATTAAGAGTATTGAATCTACTGGTGGGTATACAAAATGAATTTCAACAGAAAGATATCGGATGGAAGTGATTTACATTTATTGTGTAAACATATATTACATAACAAGACAGTTATTTTCAAAGTAAATTTGTAGGGAGACATAATAACATACAATATGCAAAGTTATGAAAGTTATACCATATTCGGACAGAGTCAATAAAACAAACAATGGTAATTATCAAATAAACCAACCCTGGTATTATCAATATAAATCAATACCTGGTTTATCATATGATCTATAAACATTAAGTGGAATCATTCATTCTTCATTCAAACTCAAAATCTGATATTATTACACAAAGGAAATTAATATATAGGTCAGTTCAATGATAATAGGAACTAAGTTATGGAAAAATTATCATCACCAACAATATTCAATAGTAATATAGTCACTTACAGGTGGACAGGCGAACAGTCGTTGAATAACACAAAGACGTGCATGTTACTGATGACGTATTTTGTACACATTGACGGTAGAAGGCAGGTTCGTGAAAGAAACATACTCTGAGGTATCTATGGCGGTCGCTGGCCATTCCAAAGACGTACAGGGGTGCGTAGGTGGTGTCAGAATCTGATAGATTCTGTTCTCAGGACGGAAGAGGTCACTACTTCTCGAGAGGCTTGAGAAACCTTATATGTTTCCACTCCATCCTCTGTGTAAAAGGTAGAAGGCGTCACTATTTCAATAGTCCTTTCAAATTCACATTGGAATGAGAGTTACATCGGTAAATCACCGATAAGCAATGCGCAGGCTACCCGAGATGAAGCGGTACACGTTGCAGACTTATGAACACATTCATAATGTTAAATTTACATCACTGAGCAAGTATAAAGAATTGTTTAAGTGGTTTGTATGATTCCTAACATGGAATAGTTGTTCAGAAACAATGGATTATCTTATTTCACACGGTTATGAATATTGGCGGGAACACAACGAAACCACACCCTAACGGACATATATTATTTACTCAAAACTTTCCAAATGTTATCCTAATATCACTTCAATAACCTAATATATATAACTCAAAGGTAACACAAGCCTGTTCATAACATTATTCAATTTATTAATTACTATTAATTATTAATCGTTACTATTGTTCCTTGATATTGGCGGTAAGATTGGTCGCGCACGTAAAACTAACACAGACTTGTAAAGTACATTATTAACGACACACAATAAGGATAGTTTTACATACAATAGAGGGCAACACACTTGTTTATCACATTACGAAGTTAAGTACTATTACATAATTATCGTTATTATTATTATTGTGTCGGAGTTACGCACATCGCTATTCGCGACTAAGGCGGGAAGGGACAAACCCTTCTTTCGTCCAACCTATGCCATGGTTTGCGGGTAACTGAATTTGCTTGCAAGCGACGCGAGGAGGAACAGGCACGTTTAACGGTTATTCTTCAAGGGCTTGAGAATCATACGATGTGGTGCCGTGTGCAGATCGAAGCATCAGCCAGTCACGTGTTCCTTGTAACGTACAATTATTATTATTATTACGGAAGACTCACAGACAACAAATGACTGTAGGAACATTAGCCAGTATGAACTTTTCCGCAGCGATTATTTAATGCGTAGCATTCTCCCTTTCGGCCCCTCTTGAAAATTTGAAGAGAAGCGACAAATTTTCAAGTTCCTCAATTATACAAAAAAAAGTTGAGAACCACTACAAAAATTGTTGAGAACCACTGGTTACATGAAAAGATTGAATACCACTGGTCACATAAAAAAGTTGAGTACCACTGGTTACATAAAAGTTGAGAACCATTGGATACATAAGCAACTACATAGTGACATAGTCTTAGTTTTTTTAACAAACTTTGTTTGAAATTGAACTAAATATATTTCGACTTACTATTTTAAGTGGTATATGAATGTATAACTCAGAGTATATTTGTTGGTAAATAAATGGTACTTACTTCAGAGAGTACGTTATTTATTAAATAATTTTATTAGGAAGGTACATTGAATATTTTAACACGTGACAGTGTTTAGATGATAGGAAGTAGATATTAGTACATCGGGTGAAGAAAAGTACCAAATTGAATTTTTAAACAAAGAAAGTTTGTTGAACTATTAATTGCTTTTAGGTAAGAGGTTAAATTTTGTTTATATTGATATGTTATGTAGTTATAAATACTTCAAATAAAAATAATTTCAAGGAAAGGATTGAGAGACACGTGTGGTTGTTTACATAAAAAAGGTAGATGCTTGTGCTAGGAGTGAAAGAGTAGGTAATTTTGTAAGAAGGACAAAGGAATTAAGTCTATAAGATTGATGTCACAGCTCAACTCGAGGCAGTTTTGTCTTGGAATTAGGAGAGAGAGGTTAAAATCATAAAAGCAGTGTTGTATTCAATTTGTTTTTCGTTGTTGACATTTCTTTCTCCGAGTAATAAATATAATATTTCTTTTAGTGATTATTTCCACAATGGAAATAATAAGAAACTCATCCTAAAATTTTATTATAATTTTACATTAAATTCAGTGTCTCGAAGCAGCGAATTTTGCAGTAAACCACCTTACTCAAAGCTAAGATTTTGTTTTATTTTATTTTGTTGAATTTGATTGTTAAGAATATTTATTTTCCTTTTATCTTATTAAATGTCTCTTTTAAGGTAAAGTTTGATAATTTCTTGTGAGATTGGCTTAGTTTGATATTTTATTTTCTACATTGTTAGATTTGTAGACTAGCATTGTTTGCAATTTTGTTTTGTGGAGGATTACTCAATTATGTGAACAGAGTCGAATTCAGAACATAAAATTATTTTATTTTCCCAATTTAATAAAATTTGAATAACTAATATTATTTGTAAATTTAATTTATAGACATTATTTGATAATAAGAGCAGGGACGGACTCAGAAACATTGAATAAATTTTTATTTTTATGAAATTTTGAATACTAACTTGAGCATGAATTTTTAACTCATATTTATTTTATGTAAATATCCTTTATTTTATTATAAATTAACATCCTAAATTTCCAACCCACAAGCTGTCACTTGGCCGACAGTTCCCAGTGTGAGAAAATTAAGTCAGAAAGTGCTGGTGCCTTCCCACTACAAAAAATTCTGGCCCCACAGATCATATTTATTATATTTATATTATTTGCATGCTATGTATTATATTTCTCTTAATTTATCATATTGTATACTAATGAGGCTGACAATAGTGTATGAAAGGCTGTGTCAGATCGAAATTTGCGTGTGTAGGAGCAAATTTTCACTAACAAACCAATTTTTATTGTTAAAATTAACAAAAATAGTCAGTGATTGAATTTTGTCAAACTTTGGTTCAGTAAAATATTTCATCTCGATGCGCCCCTGGCGCTTTAGACATATACTAGATATGTATGAAACCATATGCCTTTTATAAATAAAACTGCATTCAAAACTAATCTGTAATATAATTACAGAAATAAACTTTCGATAACGTTGAATCATAAATTGATGAAATTTATGTCATTGACTATTTCTAACCAATAACATGGATTTTCTGTAGTACATAAAAAAATTTATTGCTTTTTCGGAAATATAGTGTGTTGTTTTCTTTGTGTATTTTCAGCAATAAGGTAAGTGTTTTATACTTGCTAACGTCGAGTATAAAAGGAAATAATTTATTAATTACTAACCTTTATGTACAACAGAAATTTAATTTTGATTTTTATAAAATTATGCTTTTATATTATGTTCTGAATAGAAATTATTGTTTGTTTTTCACTGATAAAAATTTTCTTTTATAAATCGTACATACAACGTAGAAAGGGTCCTTTACGTAAATTTTCTTTCCTCTAGATGTATCATGAGCCAATATCTTTGAAGAAACGAAAATTGTTGAATTTAGCGACCGACACTTTTGACGGGGTTTTACGTTAAACGTCTAAGACAACTTAAATTAGGTGTGAACCGAGATAGGTTAAACTAATGATACGTATTATTATATAGGTATAATGTCTCTATACGACGAATATTATTACTCTTGGTTTTTACAAGTAGGTAGGTGATATGAAAGTATTCTGTATTATAAAATTTTAATCGGAATATTATAAAGACGTAATCGCGAAAAGAAATTTATAAATTTGCGTAGATTGGATAAACTCGATTCTTTTTAGTTTAATTACTTCCAACTCGGAGGATAAATACGTATTTATTCTCTCGTCGAAATAAATAAATATAATTTATTTATTTCCTGTCAATGTGGTCTCAACGGTTTTTCTTTTTTCTTCCTCTAGAGAGGGGGGAGGACCACGACAAAAAATGGTGCCGTGACCAGGATATAATGTCTGTCATTGCAGGCATTAGACATTGGGTTACTATGTAGCGAAGGAAAGTTTTCTGTCATAGGCTATGACAGAAAATGGCGTGTGACCAGAATTATCTCTGTCATTGCAAGAGTAAAATTCAGATTCGGTCATAGCAGAAATAGATTTGAGCTAGTATAGTTAGTTGGAAGAAATAGATAAATATCCAATCTTTAAATTAATTGTCTTACAGAGGAGGGGGAGGGAGAGATAGATTAATAGTCTTATGGAAGAGAGGGGGGGTTTCTACACGAGAAGCAGATTTTTTGTCTTGGGGGGGGGGTGAAATTTTCCAGTATTTTGACTTTAAATTATGTTAGAACTCTCTGCCTATCCTTTAAGGAGGTGACTTGCATTTCAAAATTGATGACAGAAGACGACGAATATTATAGAACACGTTATGAACACTAGAAATACGTTAAATTAATTGAATCGAGGGCAAACTAAATAAAAATTGTTAGCAATTTTTTTATATCTATTAGAAAATAAAAATATTATTAGTTTAACAAGAACGAACTCGTTATTGTTGTTTTGAAAATTTGTTGTTATATGACTAGTGAACTAGTAATAATAAAATTATGTCTTGATTATTAAGTGGATCGTGGGTTTTTTATATGTACCTATTAAGATGTTATGTATATAGAATGGTAAACATTTTTTTTGTTA
Organism: Athripsodes cinereus; assembly: GCA_947579605.1. Lineage (NCBI taxonomy): Eukaryota > Metazoa > Arthropoda > Insecta > Trichoptera > Leptoceridae > Athripsodes > Athripsodes cinereus. Next base: position 17,994,011 of record OX388324.1, read on the forward strand.
GTTATTTATTTCAGTTATGTGAAAGTTGAATGAACTACCTTGAAATAATTTTTGAAGGATGAATTTTATGGGGTTTTTGACTGTTGAATACTGTAATAATTTATGGGGTTGAGATGTGTGTCAGTAGTAATATTTTTTTTTAGTTAGATATGTATAGTTTTATATATTGGAATGTCATTCAATATGTCGGTTTTGCTCAGATCTTAACAAAATGAATATGAAATAATATTATTTCATAAATGACGAATCTGTAGGTATAATAATGCGGGTAGGTATGTGTTTTGATCTGATGGGTTAAGTAGATTTATCACTTTAGATAAAAAAAAAACTGTTCGGTTTCGACATGTATGATCGGTGAACTGAGTACATTCGGTAATATTATTATTTTAACAAAAACGCATTTGTTCGTTGTATCATATTATTATTTAGACTGAGTCTAATAATAATATTATATTAGATTGTCGCTAGCTAAGTGGAATGACTATTAAGTACCTATATGGTATTATACAATATTATTATAATTGTCGAGCGATGTTTACAGAAATACTAGGTACCTACTGATGTTTTTTTTTCCAATATAGGTAGAACATTGATGAAAGACAGTAGATACATAATATTATGTTAATATCAATATGGTATTCATAAAATTTATGGGTACCTAAAATTTATATTTTAAACAGTAAGTAGATATAAATACTTACTCGTATATAATATTATAGTGCGTAGACTTTATAGTCAAAACATGTATGTGTGTATTTATAGAACAATTTGTTTTCATGAAATAATATTGCTTTTCAGCGCATATGTAATGTGTCTTTTGAAAGGGGAGAGTTGCCTACTATAACTGGGGTTTTTGTTGTGTGAATTTTTTTTTTTCTCTATTTTCTTTGGGTGCTGTGTTTGAATGAGGTGTTAGGCATTGTGTGCTGGTGAGACGTGGATGTTTGAGGAATAGTATGGATGTAGTTAAAGCGAAAGGAGTGTCTCGGGAATGGATCAACATGGCGATCTGTTTCTCTTTGCCTGCCTCACCTGGGATGCGGCGTGAGTGTGGTATGGTACCATAAAAAAATAATCAGTTGGTAATTGGCTATTATGATTAATAGTTTCAGGGTTAATTCCAGTCATGAGGGGGTAGGGGTTATTTATTTTTTTTAACTGATTAATTAAGTTTTCAATTTTTTTATGATGAAATTGGGTGAATTTGTTGATTTTGGCGGTACTGTGATGTAAGAAATGAAACTAGATCGTGAGAGTTTTCATAGTAAAATTTACTATAGGATGTATGGAAGAGAAATATGAATGTGTACAATATGGAAATTTATTTTAAAATTTATGTTCACACATAAAGAAATCAGTATCGTGAAGAAAAAAAAATTTTAGGAAAAGAAATGTGGTAATAATTATGTACAATATAAAAACTGACTAATACTTATGTCAACAGATATACATAATTATAGAATAGGGTCGGTATTATTATATATGATATAGTAATATCAGTTTATATTGGGTACATACTATTAATATAACATACGACGGAGTTTGTATAAATGAAAACATGTGAGAGTAATAATTATAGTGAATTAACTGTACGTATGTCATGTGTTTGGATGTACCTAAGGTTGACACGTGGGACGGTAGATATATACCTATTATTTATAATTCGGTTATGTATATTGAATGTGTATTCCAACCACTTGAGAGTCAGTACAAAGACATTTTGTACCTTTGACAAAATGTTTTGGTAAGAAATTATAAATGGGTTTATTGACTAATATAATACTGTAAACATATGGTTGTTTACAAATTAATTATAGGATAGTGGGTAACACAAGTGTGCGTTTATTTATATAAGTATAGGATTGTGAATGATTTTAATCAATATAGAGAATTGGGAAGTTAGGGCCAGTGGCGTAGCATATTGATTGCGTTGTGAAATATTTTTCTTTGTTTGTTAAAAAATTTTCTTTTAAGAAAATAATTTCCTCACCTTGTGCAAGCCCGGAAAATTAATTTTCTGAGGGGGCATGACATAGTCTTAGTTTTTTTAACAAACTTTGTTTGAAATTGAACTAAATATATTTCGACTTACTATTTTAAGTGGTATATGAATGTATAACTCAGAGTATATTTGTTGGTAAATAAATGGTACTTACTTCAGAGAGTACGTTATTTATTAAATAATTTTATTAGGAAGGTACATTGAATATTTTAACACGTGACAGTGTTTAGATGATAGGAAGTAGATATTAGTACATCGGGTGAAGAAAAGTACCAAATTGAATTTTTTAAACAAAGAAAGTTTGTTGAACTATTAATTGCTTTTAGGTAAGAGGTTAAATTTTGTTTATATTGATATGTTATGTAGTTATAAATACTTCAAATAAAAATAATTTCAAGGAAAGGATTGAGAGACACGTGTGGTTGTTTACATAAAAAAGGTAGATGCTTGTGCTAGGAGTGAAAGAGTAGGTAATTTTGTAAGAAGGACAAAGGAATTAAGTCTATAAGATTGATGTCACAGCTCAACTCGAGGCAGTTTTGTCTTGGAATTAGGAGAGAGAGGTTAAAATCATAAAAGCAGTGTTGTATTCAATTTGTTTTTCGTTGTTGACATTTCTTTCTCCGAGTAATAAATATAATATTTCTTTTAGTGATTATTTCCACAATGGAAATAATAAGAAACTCATCCTAAAATTTTATTATAATTTTACATTAAATTCAGTGTCTCGAAGCAGCGAATTTTGCAGTAAACCACCTTACTCAAAGCTAAGATTTTGTTTTATTTTATTTTGTTGAATTTGATTGTTAAGAATATTTATTTTCCTTTTATCTTATTAAATGTCTCTTTTAAGGTAAAGTTTGATAATTTCTTGTGAGATTGGCTTAGTTTGATATTTTATTTTCTACATTGTTAGATTTGTAGACTAGCATTGTTTGCAATTTTGTTTTGTGGAGGATTACTCAATTATGTGAACAGAGTCGAATTCAGAACATAAAATTATTTTATTTTCCCAATTTAATAAAATTTGAATAACTAATATTATTTGTAAATTTAATTTATAGACATTATTTGATAATAAGAGCAGGGACGGACTCAGAAACATTGAATAAATTTTTATTTTTATGAAATTTTGAATACTAACTTGAGCATGAATTTTTAACTCATATTTATTTTATGTAAATATCCTTTATTTTATTATAAATTAACATCCTAAATTTCCAACCCACAAGCTGTCACTTGGCCGACAGTTCCCAGTGTGAGAAAATTAAGTCAGAAAGTGCTGGTGCCTTCCCACTACAAAAAATTCTGGCCCCACAGATCATATTTATTATATTTATATTATTTGCATGCTATGTATTATATTTCTCTTAATTTATCATATTGTATACTAATGAGGCTGACAATAGTGTATGAAAGGCTGTGTCAGATCGAAATTTGCGTGTGTAGGAGCAAATTTTCACTAACAAACCAATTTTTATTGTTAAAATTAACAAAAATAGTCAGTGATTGAATTTTGTCAAACTTTGGTTCAGTAAAATATTTCATCTCGATGCGCCCCTGGCGCTTTAGACATATACTAGATATGTATGAAACCATATGCCTTTTATAAATAAAACTGCATTCAAAACTAATCTGTAATATAATTACAGAAATAAACTTTCGATAACGTTGAATCATAAATTGATGAAATTTATGTCATTGACTATTTCTAACCAATAACATGGATTTTCTGTAGTACATAAAAAAATTTATTGCTTTTTCGGAAATATAGTGTGTTGTTTTCTTTGTGTATTTTCAGCAATAAGGTAAGTGTTTTATACTTGCTAACGTCGAGTATAAAAGGAAATAATTTATTAATTACTAACCTTTATGTACAACAGAAATTTAATTTTGATTTTTATAAAATTATGCTTTTATATTATGTTCTGAATAGAAATTATTGTTTGTTTTTCACTGATAAAAATTTTCTTTTATAAATCGTACATACAACGTAGAAAGGGTCCTTTACGTAAATTTTCTTTCCTCTAGATGTATCATGAGCCAATATCTTTGAAGAAACGAAAATTGTTGAATTTAGCGACCGACACTTTTGACGGGGTTTTACGTTAAACGTCTAAGACAACTTAAATTAGGTGTGAACCGAGATAGGTTAAACTAATGATACGTATTATTATATAGGTATAATGTCTCTATACGACGAATATTATTACTCTTGGTTTTTACAAGTAGGTAGGTGATATGAAAGTATTCTGTATTATAAAATTTTAATCGGAATATTATAAAGACGTAATCGCGAAAAGAAATTTATAAATTTGCGTAGATTGGATAAACTCGATTCTTTTTAGTTTAATTACTTCCAACTCGGAGGATAAATACGTATTTATTCTCTCGTCGAAATAAATAAATATAATTTATTTATTTCCTGTCAATGTGGTCTCAACGGTTTTTCTTTTTTCTTCCTCTAGAGAGGGGGGAGGACCACGACAATAGGTATCCAATTACAGACAAACAATTCAAAAAATGGTAGCTTATATACTATTACAATGTTTCTTACATCCTATAGCCCGTTCAATTATTATTAAACACTCGCGGTAAATTGCCCATAGTCAAAATTGATGCGAACTGTTTTCATATTTTGACTTACACTTCTTAATAATAACACAAAATTCACATTGGTTGTTTTAGTACGGGGCTCCTAACAAAAGTTTGAGAGCTACAATCATAACAATATAATAGTACATAGAGGTGTGTATATATATAGACAGGTGCATATGTGCATGTATATGAAAAACACAGGTCATGAAATCAACAACTTTAAACATTTTACAATACAATTTTATAAGAAACTCAGGATCTGTATTACGTTTCAATATACGGTTCGTTCTACACTGGTGATAAAATTATTCTCTTCAATTTATCAATATACGTACGTTTCATTGATGGATTCATTTACTACGATCGACGACAAGTTAACATTTTAAACATGACAAACATATAAAACATAAGTTACATACTTAAGAAGTTGGTTTACATCATTTTCGATTCCAGTTACATGTATCCGGCAAGGGAAAAGTAACATAAAGGGATCTAAATAATTATAAACAATTTTGTATAGATGGAATTAGAGATACCACATTTACGCTTCATTTTACCCATTAAGCTTAATAGCACTCATATACAAGTGATTTCATGCACCATGTACCATACAAAGATATTGGCAAAGCACAGAAAGAAATCATACATAATAAGGACATACATATTAGAAAAACAATTTACACGCAGACATGACATAATGGTACATCACGACGACTGCAATCACATTTACAGTAACCGATATTCATTAATGGCGTCAAATCCTTCTACGCATATTACATAGTCACAGTTCTCACACAGAGACAGATTTCTCACATAGAGATAATCTCAGAGGGAGCTACCCTCACACAGGCTTAATACATGACAAATACATTGAACAACTTTCGATCTTTGCTACACAATATACAAGTTACAAGTTCAATAAATTCTTTACATACATCATTATTCAAATTCAACATTTACTTCTTCATACAGGGCTCACCTTTCATAAACAGATTCATACATCATCTTTATTCACTAACATACAATTAATCAAAATTATCCCATTGAATATCTGCAGCCAACATTCCACTACAGGTTTTATTCTGTGTCCTTCATAAGCCATTCCGTTCAATGTCAAAATGTTCTATCACATTTTCCAATGTATTCAAGCAACATAAACAAACTTTTCACAAAGTCACAAAATTATTTAATTCAACAAGGATATACTACATCCAAACATTTCCAATTACAATTCATAAGAGATTACTACGTGTCCTACACGGAATTAAACGTCATATAAACTCAAACTTCAAAATAATAGGCATGAACGATTAGCAATCACATTGTCTACATTCATCAAAAAGAGCATTACGATTTATCTTTCACACATCCAGATAACATCGTCTCTATATTGATTACACAAAAAGTCACACAAAAAAAATATTTAAACACATCTCTCCTACCACGGCTTTACATATTACATAAACATAACTCATTTTTTTATCAAAGAGCGTTCGTTAGTTTACCTTTACGGAACAATTCACTAAACGGACTCAGTTCTCAAATAAACAAGGCATAGGTTACTTCAATATTTCACGATGGTAATAAGCCGCAAAAGTCACATTATTATATTTCAAGAAAATTAATTACTTCACAAAAGATAACAAATTCCGTACACGAAGGGTTAATATTCAACAGCAAAAATTCTACATCGTTACATGGTTACTTCTTTAATTTCAAAAAAAATTTACAAAACATCATTCTACTATTTACGTTAATGTCAAAATTTTCAACGATGGTCATCAAAGGGTTAACTGTTTCTTAACTAAATTCAAAAATTCAGTTACAGTTCACAACTTGACATTAAAAAAATTCAATTACTATTTACAAAGGGTTGACAAATTCGGTCATGGTTCACTAAGGGTTAAGTGTATTTATTTTTCAAATTTCGTGAACGGTCGTGAAGGTTTAACATTATTCATTTCGATTTATTTTTTAACTTTAATTTTCTCAAAACAAAAATTATTTATTTAATATTATTCATCATTATTATTTCGTCACATCACTACGTACGCACATATATTCTTATCAAAATTCTACTACGCATAATTTTACACAACAACGCTCATTTAATATTATTTCTCCAAGAGTTCAATAAAGATTTTTTTTTTATTCCAAATGCAACATTTTACTGTTTCGAAAAATTTAATTCAATTTAATATTTAACATCGATTTTTACTCTCATCGTTTGAAAATGAATCTACTATTAAAATAACATTACAACAAAATTCTGTTTACCGGCAAAGTTCTTTGTACACTTTGGTTTATTATACCTATAACACTATGGGTACATATTATTTCGTTTCATTCCAATATTATTATTTTCAACTATACATTTTACTAGTAATCTGGAGTTCCCGATTTGTGTGTTCATTTAATATTACAATGTCGAGGTAAGTTTGCGCGCTGTCTCTCTTTCTCATGCGACGTATAGGTACATACATACTATGCTGTGTTTTATTTCTCAATAACGGACTTCTCCCTACGAACGGAATAGTTTACACTATTTTAAAAACTGACTGCACCCATTTGTGTTCTGCATACGCGCTCTCGATGGTACATACTACACGTTGTATAGGTAGGTATGTATACTGCGGTATAATAATATTATCGTTCTAATATTATATCCATTCTTACGGCGTTCGCACACGCGACGTATAGATACACACTATATTTTCATTATGTTATGTAGGTCGGTTTTCGATGTCTTGTTTACTGCTTAATACGAGACATTTACAACAGAATATTTTCACCATACAATTCTCTCTATACGGCATCGGTTTTTTACTCCACATTATAACAATACTCGCGACAAACGTTTGCGCTATACACCAATACATTTATTTTTTAAATACGGACATTTAAATTATTTATCTTACGATTCCTGTTTCATTTTTTTAAAATTGTTTTCATATACATACACACACCAAATTATTACATTTTCAATTAATATCAATACACATTATTACACATTAAAGATAAGAACTCTGAACCTTACAATTATACACCCTCACCACACAATACATTTAAAATTCCGGGCCAACAATTATACGAATTGTTAAATCACGGACATAGCCCACAAATTGCTACGATATCGTCCACATTGCTACATCCAAGGACGAGCTCACAAATTAACACGATTTCGTCCACTAGGACGATCGCATCATATCATAATACAAAATTAATCATAAGAGAAATTATCAAATATTTAAAGAAATGAATTGTACATAAGAAAAGTATATAATTTGGCTCGTAACCCCCAGCTTCGCTACATACATTTTGCAATGTACGTAAGCGAAACACATAGAAAATTAATTATATTATATAGAGAAAGTTACAATTATATTTGCAAGTAAAACAGATTAATATATTGGCTCAAGTTCATGTCTAGGGATGATTCTACTTAGTCTGTGCAAGAGGAATGCATTGTGTGTGGGTGTGTACATATTTCAATTATACTTATTATACTTACGTAAAGTTCAGAGAATTCTTTATCCTTCGGTTTCATCATTTTCTTATGGTCATCATATCATTATAGAATACATAGGTAATTTAAGCAATGTTTCTTCTGTTAGCATACTTCATATTGCAAAGATTCTACTTATATCCTGTCTTGAGTAGAATTATAGATATATATCTCCAAGTAAACAATAAAAAATTATATCAAGTGGAACAAAGATTATCATAAGTACATCAGACCTTTCCAAGAAAGTGGATATATTATTTCCATCAGTGGAGCCATCCCTTTAACTCTTTGTTGCTTTCATAGTAAAATAATAGGGTCTTTCATCCATTGGTTGATCAAGGAATTGAACCTTTGTGACATAACTTCTCCAAGTATAACTAGGTTATTGGAAGATTATATACAAGGAGGCGGAGAGATGTACTTTAGTATTATTAAGAGTATTGAATCTACTGGTGGGTATACAAAATGAATTTCAACAGAAAGATATCGGATGGAAGTGATTTACATTTATTGTGTAAACATATATTACATAACAAGACAGTTATTTTCAAAGTAAATTTGTAGGGAGACATAATAACATACAATATGCAAAGTTATGAAAGTTATACCATATTCGGACAGAGTCAATAAAACAAACAATGGTAATTATCAAATAAACCAACCCTGGTATTATCAATATAAATCAATACCTGGTTTATCATATGATCTATAAACATTAAGTGGAATCATTCATTCTTCATTCAAACTCAAAATCTGATATTATTACACAAAGGAAATTAATATATAGGTCAGTTCAATGATAATAGGAACTAAGTTATGGAAAAATTATCATCACCAACAATATTCAATAGTAATATAGTCACTTACAGGTGGACAGGCGAACAGTCGTTGAATAACACAAAGACGTGCATGTTACTGATGACGTATTTTGTACACATTGACGGTAGAAGGCAGGTTCGTGAAAGAAACATACTCTGAGGTATCTATGGCGGTCGCTGGCCATTCCAAAGACGTACAGGGGTGCGTAGGTGGTGTCAGAATCTGATAGATTCTGTTCTCAGGACGGAAGAGGTCACTACTTCTCGAGAGGCTTGAGAAACCTTATATGTTTCCACTCCATCCTCTGTGTAAAAGGTAGAAGGCGTCACTATTTCAATAGTCCTTTCAAATTCACATTGGAATGAGAGTTACATCGGTAAATCACCGATAAGCAATGCGCAGGCTACCCGAGATGAAGCGGTACACGTTGCAGACTTATGAACACATTCATAATGTTAAATTTACATCACTGAGCAAGTATAAAGAATTGTTTAAGTGGTTTGTATGATTCCTAACATGGAATAGTTGTTCAGAAACAATGGATTATCTTATTTCACACGGTTATGAATATTGGCGGGAACACAACGAAACCACACCCTAACGGACATATATTATTTACTCAAAACTTTCCAAATGTTATCCTAATATCACTTCAATAACCTAATATATATAACTCAAAGGTAACACAAGCCTGTTCATAACATTATTCAATTTATTAATTACTATTAATTATTAATCGTTACTATTGTTCCTTGATATTGGCGGTAAGATTGGTCGCGCACGTAAAACTAACACAGACTTGTAAAGTACATTATTAACGACACACAATAAGGATAGTTTTACATACAATAGAGGGCAACACACTTGTTTATCACATTACGAAGTTAAGTACTATTACATAATTATCGTTATTATTATTATTGTGTCGGAGTTACGCACATCGCTATTCGCGACTAAGGCGGGAAGGGACAAACCCTTCTTTCGTCCAACCTATGCCATGGTTTGCGGGTAACTGAATTTGCTTGCAAGCGACGCGAGGAGGAACAGGCACGTTTAACGGTTATTCTTCAAGGGCTTGAGAATCATACGATGTGGTGCCGTGTGCAGATCGAAGCATCAGCCAGTCACGTGTTCCTTGTAACGTACAATTATTATTATTATTACGGAAGACTCACAGACAACAAATGACTGTAGGAACATTAGCCAGTATGAACTTTTCCGCAGCGATTATTTAATGCGTAGCAACATGTAACACCTAGACCCAGGACAATTTGAAAAAGGTCATTCTTCATTTTGCCCTGGCCGAGAATAGAACCCGGGACTTAAAGGCTCTGCGCCACATCGGCTGTCACAAATGGGAATCAAACATGAAATGACATACTTTAGTCAAATCACATTATTATTTAATGGAAAATAAATGACAATATTTGAGTGTCAGTATACATCAAATTTTTTAATAAATAGTTATTGAGTAGGTAGACAGAAAAAAATATATTCGAAATGTTACAAAATTTCATAAGAAATACTCAATGATATAACTCAATATCGTCATTTATTTGTGATATATTTTTTTATACATCAATATGTTTATACTTCTCAATAGAAGTAATATATGAAGATGTATTAAGGAAAAACAAAAATGACAAAATATGAAGTATTTAAAAAGTATCTTTATTAAACATAAAAAGTTCACTTATATGTAGGTATCTACTAGTGATGAAAAAGTAAATAAAAACAAGCATAGAAACAAGCTTATATAATTTTATTAAAAATTAAGTTCTAAAAACCAAATGATTTCTTATTTTAGTATTAGTTTATTTTAGTATTAGTCTTATTTAAGTATTAAATTTTCATTTCCTGCATTCACATGGACTCCCTCTTCGATCAGCCAATAACAATCTTCTGGCAATTCCTTCACACCATTCTGGTTTCTATACAGACTCCTTCACAGTTCTCGGTGCTAGGTTATGGAATCAACTTCCGCCTAGTATCTACACCTGTGCCACATATCAAAATTGTTTAGAAAGCAGCTCAATGGTCGCTAGTCTTCAAAATTTTAATACTCTCACTTTGTAAACCCTGAGGAAACGTTTTCTTCACGTGTAGTATATATACACGGCGAGCAATCCTTCTCTTCCCTTCTCTCGATATCCGGACTTTCCCTTATTGTGTGCGCAGGTGTTTGCCTGCTTGTATGTATATTTATTTATACTATACTATACCCTCACGCCGTGTCCCAAGTGGGGTAGGCAGAGAGAACGGAACGCCAAACAGATCTATCTTTACACACTTCCTTCGCTTCCTCCACATTCATACAGTTCCTCATACACGCACGTCGGTTCCTCTTACTCAACACGCGGCCGTCCTTGAGAATTTGATCCACGTGATCAAGCCACGTGGTTCTCGGACGCCCGCGTTTCCTCACACCCTTTCTTTCAGATAAGTATATCCTCTTTGTCATTCTTACCTCGTTCATTCGTTCAACATGCCCAAACCACCGTAGTTTATTCACGCGCATTCTGTCCACAACACTCTTCTTGCATCCGCTCATTCTTCTAATATCCTCATTCTTCACTCTATCACGCAGCGTTTTACCAACCATTCTTCTCAACGATCGCATCTCTACTGCATTTATTCCACTTTCGTCCTTCTTCAACCACGTCCATGTCTCGCTTGCATACGTAAGTGACGGTACCAGAATGGTATTGTGCACCAGCATTTTAACCATGTTCGACACCTTGTCATTGCTGACAATGGGTCGAAGTGCACCGTTTATTCTAGCACCGGCCACTTTCCTTCTTTCAATGTCCCTATCGCATCTTCCATCCCTCGTAAACATACTTCCCAAATATATTTATTTAATTTTTTATATATGTATATATTATTTCCTTTTCTTATGATTTTTAGGTAAGTTGGAAGATATCGCTTTCACGCGATAAACTCCCCAATTTTGCATGATAAATATTGGTATTTATAATATTTTTATATGGGGTAGAAGGTACATTAACTGGACAGTGATAGTAACTGGACGTAATTTATTTAAAATGCAAAAAATAAGAAAACTAACACATGTAAGTATGATTTTACTTGTTTATGGCAATGCTTCATCATCTATGTCTTTGTGAAATTTGTTAAAATTGGCAATATTGCATCTCATGCCTTATTTATTCGCGGTTATATAACTGTTACGCTGCGTGTTGTTGACAATCTCTTACTGGCTTAGTGAATTGTTAAGGATTTGCTTCGAAGTTTTAAGGTAAAAGTGTTCAAATATGTTATTATCCCTAAAATTTTATGCATGTATCTTATTGTTAAAGGACTCTACTGTTAATTTGCAAGTAAAATATTTGTGAATTTAATAAACTAACAGTTTTGTAAGGGTGTCCAGTAAATGTGTCATTTTTTTTTATAAAATCAGTTACTGGACAGGGATGCCAGTTACTGTACTTTATGAAATATCTTGTTTTTGTTGCATTTTTATACTAATTCTATATTATATAACGTCTGTAAACACATGATCAAAACGACAACTAAATATATGAATGGTGTACAGTAACTGGCATAGGTGGCCAGTTACTGTATTGTTGTGTCCAATTATTGTACTATTCAATGTTTTTAGGTATTGGAAATATGGCGAAGAGGCAGTATTCTAAAGAGGCTATGTACAGAGCAGCTTCTATCAAATTTGGCGTTCCTAGAAGTAGTTTGCAATTTAAAATAAAAAATCCCGAAACGAGGCCGAAATCTGGACCAAATCCAATTTTATCGGAAGAAGAGGAAAAAAAGTAAGTTAAGTGGATTATAGCATGTGCGGAAAGGGGTTTTCCAAGACAGAAGGAGGATTTACAAAATTGTGTTCAACAATTTTTGAAGAAGAATCCACGCGAAAACCCATTCATAAATGATAGACCTGGAGATGGATGGTATAAAGCCTTCCTGAAGAGACATCCTGTTTTAGCCCAGAGAACATCCGAAGGAGTCACAAGTGCCAGTTCACAAGTATCGGAACAAAGTATACGTTCATGGTTCCGAGAGATTGGAAAATACTTCTTAGACCATGGCTTACAGGATGTCATTAAAGATCCTCGTAGAATATATAACGGGGATGAGACAAACTTCCAAATATGTCCGAAAAATGGAAAAGTTTTGGCATGAAAGGGGGCAAGGAACGTTTATGAAATTGAAAAAATCCCTGCAAAAGAGAACATTACTGTAATGTTTGCCTTCTCCGCAGATGGAGATGTTTGCAGTAAATGGATTCCGTGTTACAGGCTTCTATCCGTTTGTAGCTGATAATGTTGATTACTCTAAATACCTGAACAAAAATTGGCAAAATGAAACACTAAATGATACACTGGAAATCACCAGTCAAATTGTTAACATAGACTTCATTAAATTAAAAGAACTTATAGGAATTTATATGTGTGAGAAATAAGAATCTTTCAACGAATATGACCAAGCCAACGACGAAACAAAGGTGTTATGTAATATCTGGAAATATTTCAAAAGTGATAACAGCGTTATTAATGAAAATGAAAATCATAATGATTAGATTGTTGATGAAAATAATATTATTTTAAATGAAATTGATGGTTCTGTTTCCATTAGAAACGATCCAATTCATGATTTTATCAAGAGAAAAATGGCCTCATACACCAAAAAAGAAAGGAAAGAGGAAGGTGGAACGACAACCATTTGTTATATCATCTGATGAGTATCGCAAAATTAAAAATGATAAATTGGAAAAGAAAAAAAATGATCTTTTGTCAAAAGAGACGAGAAAGAGGGAAAGACTAGAAAAAAAAGAAGCCAATCAGAAAAAAGTATCAAAGAAATCCAAAAATTCGCAACCACTTCAGTCTTCTAATCCTTTCAATGGCAGTGCTCCTCAAAATGAGAATATTCCATCGACAAGCAAAGATATGTGCTGCCAAATATGTTATTTTCAAACCAGTTATGATTTACAGTGTTCAGTGTGTCATACTGAATATCATAAAGGATGCGTTCCCAAGCAGCACCAGATACATATTCCCTTGGATGATGGAGACGGTTATGTGTCATCTTTGCTATAAGGAATACTCGGACATTGATTCTTTTGGATCGTCAGACGAAGAACTTTACAACGCTGTAAAGAAACAATCATTTATCTAAATATTTGTAGTTCTTTACCATGTTGATTCATATTTGTGTATTTAAAAATTCCTATTTTTTCCCAAATGTATAACTAAAATTTTAAGAAATTGCGTCTTTGTTTTAAAATTGATGCTATTTCATCAATGTTTCACTTTTTTATTGTCTATGAATGCTATTTGAAGATTTAAAAGAAAAATATTGTTAAACCACCTTGTGTCCAGTAACTGTATATATGCATGTCCAATAACTATTTTTTATGTCCAGTTACTATATTTTTCCAACTTTTTTATATTCACTTCAATAAATACCTATCTGTATTGAAATTATATTTTTATTTCTACTCCATTAAAAAAGTATAATGTTGTCTACAAGGAGAAGTATAAATCGCAAAATTAGAATAAAAATACATCATAGAATATCCGATTATCTGTAAGTACTTCACTAAATGGCCAGTTACTGTACTGCTTACCCTGTATGTTTTTTAGCACAATAAAGTTAATTATTATTATTATTACTTAAACAGACTTTACTGTAGGTATAGCAGGTACATTAATTTCTGAACTGGGTGTCGTAGAAAAAACCTCATTAGTGAATCTGATAATAGTTTTTTGAACTTTCATATTCGGAGTTAAGAAATTGGCCAGTGTTTTAACATTGGCATCACCCTTGCGATCAAATGGATAACCCATAGGCTTCTTGTCGGGATACTTCTTATCTTGGATTCCGCAATAACTTTCAGCATCGTTACATAATCCAGCAATGTCTTGATCAATTTTATCGTTTTCATAATCTGATATCATTACAAACATTTCATATTCAGCACCTGCTTCTGTTCCCTTAGGTATCAGCAAGTGTTGAGGCCAACCACATCCACAGAAATTGAATGCTTGCATTTCTGGACTTTCTCCTTCTGTTGGTCGATTGAGATCCAAATCACGGAATGTTCTTTCAAAAGGAATGGTAACAGAAGAATCTACTGACTTTCTTGTTATGGTATTTGCCCCTGTATTTAGAGTAACTCGGAACCTATCCAATTCAATCATGAAATGTCTTTGTTCATTGTAACCCATTGTCTGCCCTTTTTCTTTGAACTTAGGTGCCATGAATATTCTCGCGTAACCAACCAATTGTTTATTGGAAGAATTATTAACATTTATGGTAAATGTGAATGCTTCATGTTGAAGATGAGTAAACTCTATATGATTGGGACCAAGAGGGGTGAAATCTAAGCCTCTCGAAGTATCCACACTGCTTTTTTTCCAAAATGTATAAAACTCGTTATCTGGCCTACCTTCAGCTGAAACTTTGAAATTTGTTATGGTTACGCCATTAAATATTAACGCAGCTTTTGTGTACGGGGTAGAAAGATTTTTTAGAGAAACAAATATGTCATTCATTTTCGCATGCCATCTGTAAAAAAATGGATCCCTCATTGCAGTTGTTGAATCACCCATTAAAGAGGAATTTTCCAACCACTTACCTTCCGGATCATGAATGAATGCAACTGTTACATGACCAAGATTATGTAAGTTTCCATAAAGTTTTGGGTTAATATTCAGCATTGAAGATTCTACCATATTTCCCAAAATATCAATGCCATCTTCACCAGCAAGAGAAATAATTTTTCCTGTTATATCTCTAGCTATCTTTCTACTTATAGCTTCTCTAATATTCCTTTCCCATAGCTCCATATCTGATAACTTTGTAGTGATTTGGTCATCAGGACGATCGATATCTTTAGGTGCAATATTCGCGAATCTTGGAGGCCATGCACGACTCGCATTTCCTTGAACCAACTTTGAAAAGTATGCTTCAGGAATAACATCCCGGACGCTTTTAATAGGAACTACTCGAAGTAAGCCGTTGCTGAGCCTCTCGGCATTGTATCTAGCTAAAATTTGTTGGTGCATATAGTAAAAAAGCTCTCCTCTTCTATCTTTTGCTACAATAGCGCGATCTTCAGCTACTGCGGGATAGACCAAGTGCCAATGCCAGTGATGCAAGTTTAAGGCAATATCTTCTCGGAAATACGCAACTTTTTGCTCTGGCTCTCTTTCATTTGCCGTAAAATTTTGTGGAATAACAACAGGGTCACGAAAGTCTTTCGGTATCATAGTTGCTTCCTGTTTTGCATTTAATATTTCTTCACTGTTAACGAACTTTGATGGAAATGTTTGAAAATAGTTTGGCAAAATAACATCCTTCGTATCCTGTCTGTGAATAAGTGCTACAGAGAGAGCGTAGTGGAATAAATTCGGATTCACTCGATCGTGACAATATGCAGCAACAGAAATCAGATCCTGTGGATTTTTTTGATCCATAAATATTTTTGTTAGATCACTGGCTAATTTTTGATGATATTCTACGAATAGAGCAAATGTACCTCCTCTTGGTAATGTAAGAATATTTGAAAGATCAGGAATAGTTACATTATTGATTGGAATGATTACAGTGTCCTCTGTTTTCCACTTTTTGTTTAACTCATCCTTTAATTTTCTGTATTTGATATTTCGGAAATAATCTGGAACATCGAACATAACTCTTTTTCCATTGCTCTTTTTAGGCATAAATATGGGTTCTCCAGGTCTGGAGAAAACAAGATTAAAAATCGAATTCTGAGAGAAGCCCACAGAAGAATTTTTTGATGAAGACATCTTTATGGCTTAAGATATCTAATCAGACTTAAATGATTGATAAAACGTGGTTATTATATGTCAAAAAACAACATTGTAGTGCTTCGTGCAAAACTCATTCATATTTACATACTTCCCACATATTGACACGTATAAACTTGTGCTGTAATCATAAATATTAACCCATTATGGTTTCATGGAGTTATTCAATAATATTGTGAAGTTTATTTTTAATAGACGAATTAAAATTTAAATATATATATGAATAAAGTAGTATTATTTATTAATATATTTATATGAAAATTGGGTGTAAAAATTTTAGTATTAAAACTTATGAACATTTGGTATTTTTTTTTTCAATACAGAGTCTGCAATATCAGTTAGCTAATTTGTAAAAAATAACATGAATAGTTTGTTTATGATGAAAAAAAAAATTGAAAGGTAGGGACAGGTTTTCCGAGGTGATCGTCAACGTAGAGGTACCCAACAGGACACTCGGAGAAGAAGAATCGATAAACATAAAATGCGAAAAAAAATGACTTACACACGCATGAACATTATTGTGTGCAGTAATGTGTTAAGGAAGTTGTGGTTTAATTTGTGACTTTATGATTTGTAGATTATCAGTTCTTATAAATATAATAATGGTATGTATGTATTAGTGATGTAACGCATTCGCATATTTCAAAGTATTCGTATTCGCAAAAAAATATGCGAATGTTTTGTGAATATTATTTCGGTAATAAAGTATCGGATATTCGGTAAAAGTACCGGGTACTTACCCGGTACATTGTAGAAAAAGGTACTGCAAGAAAATATTATTTAAGAAAACCGAGGAGTTTTGAAATATTTTAAATTCCTATATCATTTTGAAAATTCGGCGACGGGGGGGGGGTGAAAATTTAATGATTGAGCAATGCTGTAGAAATCTAAGCAAGACAATATTCGCTATTCGCAATCGCGACTGTCGGCGACAAATATTCGCGAATATCCAAAATCATACATTCGTTACATCACTAGTAGGTATATAATCTACAATTTTAATTGTTTTGAGTACGTGAATTTGTATGTAGTAGTTGATACAGTAGTGACTTACATATTATCACATAAATGCCCATGCAAGATTGGTGAAAATTTTGTTCACGAAATAATTACCTAGTAACAGCACCACCAATGAAGATTTTTTAACTTCACTTTAATGCACACTTTCTCAATATTAGCTACCTAATATCATGCTATAAATTATTGTACTTTCAAAATGAATTTAGCCGGTTGACTGCTTTTTAGTATCCCGATGGTATTTTTACATACTTACAGTGCGTTCTCAAATTTTCTTTTGGTGGTGTAGATAATTAAATTTTCTCATTTTGTAATTATTGTTTAATGATTTGTGTTTATTTGATTATTTATTTATTTAAACAGATAAACAGCTTACGCTTTTTACAAAACTAAACATTATTATTGCTACATAGCGTGATAAAAAACAAATTTTATGTATAAGAACAATATCAAACATTGACATTTTGAATGTTTTCTCGCTCGTCAATGGTAAAGGTTTACCGAAATCGATCGCGATTTTAAAAAATCAAGTGACGGATGTGCATTGTAGAATATTTAAAAAACATTCAAAATGTCTCGTAACTGTTACATAGTTAATCCTTCTAAAATAACTGATATATCAAACATTGAAATAAATACAAACACAAAAGATAGACCATATTACATTTGCATTATTAATTACTAGTAACAATTATTATCTAATGTATATTCAATGCTGATCATATATGCGTAATGATGTATATAAATAATGAAATATGTAAATAAATTTAAGATTAATATAACCTTTAACGTAAGATAGATTTTTTACGTAAGGCTTAGAAATCTATTGTTTTAAAGGCATAAGTCCTACAACGGCTGTTTGGCCATCGGAAGTGAAAGAGTTAGTTTTATTTTAGAGTTTGTATGTAAATGTTATTCATAAGTCTACTTAACTAAATCTTTATAATGTGTAAGAGTTTTTCAGGGAATAAAATAATGAAAGAAAGATATAATTATGCAAGTAATATATTGGAAGCAAAAATAAACTTAGAATCATTTATAGTAACAAAATAAACATATAGCTGTAGTAAAATTAGAATATCATAATAGAAAAAATCATCATATAGCGTAAAATCAAGATCCTTGGAATGTATAATTAATTGGGCTTAGCTGCGGGTACTACAGAAACAGCAGATTCAGGTTTAGGAGGTAGAGGTACAATTTTGTTGGTGAATTTAATAGTCGCCTTCTGGACTTTCATATTTGGTGTCAAGAAGTCAGCAAGTGTTTTAACATTGGCTTCACCGATGCGATCAAATGGATAACCCATAGGTTTCTTGTCAGGATACTTCTTATCTTGGATTCCACAGTAACTTTCAGCATCGTTGCATAGACCGGTTACATCTTGAACAATTTTATCGCCTTCGTAATCAGAAATCATAACAAACAATTCATATTCGGCACCAGCTTCTGTTCCTTTGGGTATCAGCATATGATGTGGCCAACCACATCCACAGAAATTGAATGCTTGCAATGCTTGACTATTTTCTTCTGCTGGTCGATTTAGGTTCGGATCACGGAATGTTCTTTCAAATGGAATGGTAACAGAAGAATCTACAGACTTTCTTGTTATTATATTTGCCCCTGTATTTAGAGTAACTCGGAACCTATCCAATTCAATCATCAAATGTCTTTGTTCATTGTAGTCCATTGTCTTCCCCCCTTCTTTGAATTTCGGTGCCATGAATATTCTCGCGTAACCAACCAATTGTTTATTGGAAGAATTATTAACATTTATGGTTAATGTGAATGTATCGTGTTGAAGGTGAGTAAATGTCACATTAGCGGGGCCAAGAGGAGTGAAATCTAAGCCACTTGAAGTATCCACACTACTTCGTTGCCAGTATGTATTGAATTCATTAACTGGTTTGCCTTCAGAGGCAACTTTGATGTCAGTAATGGTGACACCATTAAATGACAGCATGGCTTTTGTGTACGGAGTCGAAAGATCTTTAAGAGCAAGGAATATTCCGTTGATTTTTGCATGCCATCTGTAAAAGATTGGATCTCTCATTGCAGTTGCTGTATCACCCATTATAGATGCATCTTCCAACCATTTACCTTCTGGATCGTGAATGTATGCAATTATTATATGTCCAAGGTTATGCATATTTCCATAAACTGGTCGATTAATGTTCAACATTGTCGCTTCTACCATATCACCCAAAATATCAATGCCATTATCACCAGCCAGAGAAACATCTTTTCCAGTGGCATCTTTCGCCATCTTCTTACTAATGGCTTCTCTTAAATTTTTTTCCCACAATTCAAAGTCTGACAACTTTATTGAAATTTGGTCTTCAGGACGATTGATATCTTTAGGTGTAATGTTAGCCAATCTTGGAGGCCATGAACGACTTGCATTTACTTGTACTAGTTTAGAAAAGTATGCTTCTGGAATCAAATCACGAATACTTCCAACAGGAACTACTCGAGGTAAATCATTGCTGAACCTTTCAGCATTGTATCTAGCTAAAATTTGTTGGTGCATGTAGTAAAATAGTTCTCCTCTTCTATCCTTTGCTACAATAGCTCGATCATCGGCCATAGTTGGGTAGACTAAGTGCCAATGCCAGTGATGCAAGTTTATGCCAATGTCTTCTCTGAAATAAGCCACTTTTTGCTCTGGCTCTCTTTCATTTGCCGTAAAGTTTTGAGGAATATCAATAGATGCACGAACTTCCTTCGGGACTACGGTTGCTTCTTGTTTTGCTTTTAGTACCTGCGTGCTATTTACGAATTTCGTTGGAAACGTTTGGAAGTAGCTCGGCAACATAACATCCTTTGTATCCTGTCTATGAAGCAGTGCTACAGAGAGAGCGTAGTGGAATAAATATGGATTCACTCGATCGTGACAATATGCAGCAACAGAAATCAGATCTTGTGGAGTTTTTTGATCCATGAATATTTTTATTAGATCACTGGCCATTTTTTGATGTTCTTCCAAGAATATCGCAAATGTGCCTTCTCTAGATAACTTGAGGACATTAGTAAGATTAGGAATAGTCACATTTTTAATTGGAATAATGACAGTGTCTTTTGTTCTCCATTTCTTGTCCAACTCCTTCTTGATAATTCTGTATTTGGATTTTAAGTAGTTATCTGGAACTTGAAACATACACCTCTTCCCATCGCCCTTTTTGGGCATAAAAATAGGTTCTCCAGGTCTGGAAAAAAGAAGACTTAGAACTGAATTCTTGGAGTAGTTCTTAGGATTCCTAGAAGAAGACCCCGACGAAGACATCTTGATAGTTTGAAATACTTACTACGATAACTTATATTTCAAAGTGTTTGATTATATAGTATAATTAAAATAGTAGTGCTTTGTGCAAAGCCATAACGTTTTCACTCTACGCAAGTTGACATTGATGATATAGCCAACTAATATCACCTTGATTTACCATTTAAACTTTGCGAATTGCGGTTAAAATTTTATTTTTTTTATTCAATATTCATCCACATTTACTTTTTTATTATCGGTAGGTACCATTGATATATTTAATATTTGAAAATATATATTTATATAATTATGAAAACCAATATACTTTGTTTCTGATGCCAATAGAAAATGTATCCAATTTCGAAAGGCTGCTAATCTGTATAGGTCACATTTTATGAGGACAGAAATATCAGTAACTCCAACTTCCACGGAAGCAAAATCATATTATGATGTTATGCAAAAGGTGATAAACTTTGCGATAAAAAATACTTGCAATAAGCTGTCCCTCTGTACATTGATTGTATTTAATTTAAAAACTTACCTTCGATGAAATTGTTCGTAATCAATGTACAGTACAAAATGAATAAATAAATATATAGGTATTTTTTCACCTTCAAAAACTTCTCTACTTTCTTTGGTAGCCTAATATCTCCTTCAAGTAACTAACAATACCTACTGCATAGAGAAGAAGGCATATTTCCATTTCTTCCCTTCCCTTTTTGCACCAATATTTTTGGGGTGTGGCTGCTAAATTTAGAGTGCTCCCTCGGTGCAACATTTCTTGCTTTAATGCGACATTAAACCCTGTTTGTGCATGTGTGTGTCGTTATGGAGATACGAATTTCCAGGTAGGTTCGGCACGGGGTATGTGGCGGGTGTTGCCCTTTAAAAAACAATATATGTATATATTTTTTTGTTTTAATTTGAATTTTAACTGCACTTCGAATACCTTGTGAAGATTTCTTTCGGTAAGTACAACAAGTATGTAGTTCCAAAAACGTTATAACTAAATACAGTTATTAGTGTGAAAAATACAATGTTTCTTTTATTTAACATAATAATATTATTATATTAATGATTAAACATTAAATCTATATTCCCATTCCCTCCCAGAAAGCCACGACCTCTCTTGCAGCTCCTGTCAGGTGAGTTCGCTTCACGAATTCCTCCAAGTAACACTGCCTGGGAGCCATTTGACATGTAACATTTTATAACAGAGAGATATGTGTACACAATTGGACACTATGAAATGACTTAATGTAAGGTAGGTAGTCTGATTGTCTGATGTGGCGATTGTATGTAGTCTGGTAAACAGAAAATGCTGTGAAAACATACGAGTGAGCTTTATGTTGTGCTGTAACAATGAGCCTAAAAATAATGGTTATGGTTCAAGTATTCTAAAAGAGATTTTTATTCATATTATGTCTTATCTATGTGCATGCAAAACTTATGCAATGAAATGTGTTGTTATGCAAGCTAATGCAGGAGAAGCCAAAAGTGCGATAAAACGCCGTTCCTGAATCGATTTTTGGTCATAATAATTTTTTTTTTCTTCATTTATGGCATAGCATCCTACGAGGATGATTTGTGCCAAAAACAGTCTCCAAATATAGTTAAATAGTCAAGAAGATAGTCATCACAGAATAATGAAATTGGCCTTCATTGATTTGAGAAGGGACAAATGGATTGATTCGGATGTCATACTCAGCAATGATTCAATACTCAAAGGAAATTGGCAATCGTTCCGAAGAGCATCAACGAAAATATCATACGCATCCCTGATAGGGCACCCCAGGAAAACATGGTCAAGCGTCTCCTCGTCCAAACCGCACTCGCAGTACATAATAATATTATCTAGGTACATATAATTTATGTAGGTAGGTACATGGTTTTGTATCTTCATCGGTACATGTGTTATTTTTGACCTTGACATGTTTACATAGATAAATGATACACCAAAAACAATTTTATTTCGTTATCTATGGTGTATTAATAGAAGTACCTACCTACCTATGAACTGATAAATAAAAAAATACAGAATAACAAAAGCGATTATCTTGCGGCTTTGTTAACATGAAAACAATCATCCCAAATGTTTTTGTACATTCATTGTTTTCGATTATTATTTTTCGTTTCTTATCATCTGTTTTTGCTTTGTTCACAATATCTTGTCGTTGTATGTAGATAAGATTTCGGTTAATTTTCGTTGTGAAAAATAATTATTGTTTGGTTAGTATTGTTATGATACATAGAAGGTTGATAAGAAGGTATCTATGTAGATATTACACAATTTGTGTAATTCATAAAAATCAAATTGGGGCAACAATTGCTTTTGACAAAAAAATCTAAAACATTGGAATCCCCAAACATTGACCCGTGGCCTGTTCCAATATCCTGTCATTGAAAACTACCTGTAATTAACAATATCTATCTTTAACTTTAGTCTCAATAACGAAAATGTTCGACACCAAAGATAATTCGGATTTTTATCTTTTGTACATAAGCGTGTCCATTTGAATTTGAAATTACACGATCATAAAGATTTTGAATTTCATTCTTATCTTCTTCTTCTTCTCGTGCCGTATCAGGTCCCCTCGACGTTGGCAATCACTCTGGCGAAGGCTTCCCTATCCTGCGCGATCCGGAACAGTTCTCCCACATGTCTCATCCCGGTCCAGTCTCTTATATTGCGCAGCCAAGACGTTTGCCTTCTACCAGGACCACGCTGCCCCTCAATCTTCCCCGTCATTCTTATGCTTTGCGAAATCGTTGTTTAATTTTCTAAATATTTTTTTCTAGTTTTAATTTTTTTTATTGTTACTGAAAGGTGATAAAACTGTTCAATTATTCAATATTGTTATTTATTGAACAAATAAGCAGCAATGCACATAAGAATGTATAATTAGTTGCTTATATTATGAGATATGTATTTACTATAATATTTATCGTGAAACGGGGTAAATAATAATATTTTTTTTAAACACTTTCCTATAAACAGGTGTCATTTCTTCCAGACGACCAGTGCTGTCTTAATTTTACTGAGTTAGCTATTTTCCAAACCCTGGTTAAAATTCCTTACGAAACTCCGCGACCCAGCGGGGAATCGAACCCAGGACCTCGATGATGCAAGTCGACTGCGATAGCCGTTGCACTACGTGGCTGGTCAAAAAATAGAATGTACCTATACAGAATTGCAAGAAAAAATAAAAAAAAGAACTTGAATGGAAAATGTAACATCAGTATCAATAGTTCTTTCAAGTACCTACAGGAATCATGCCACATCATCGTTTGAAAAGTTTAAATATAATTGCACTGCCATAAGCAATATATTTCACTCTACAGAGGGTTGGAATTTGGATAATTTGTAGAATAGTACGTTAATTTTTACAAATAGACGAAACTTAACATACTGGCAAAACGGGTGAAACTTAACGAACTGACACAGAAATGGATGACACTGACAAAGAAACAGGTTACCCTTGGCAAAAGTGCCCGTGTGACTTAGAATCCACGAGAAAATCCTGAGTAACCCACTAAGAAAAATACTAAAGAAATTTCACAACGAATCATTGGTACGTACTATCAGATCAGGAACAGAGATAAAACAAACGATTCATTAATACGAATCTATAATACCTTATTATAAATACAACCCGGAATCGGTTTTAGAAAATCAAAATTACAGGCTCTATTATGATAAAACAATAATAACAGATACATAGACAAATGCATCATAATAGACCCGATTTAGTATTACATGATAAACGTAATAAAATAACGTACCTTATAGACATCGCTGTCCCAAATACACATAATATACAAACAACCGTCACAGAAAAAATACGTAAATATACAGAACTAGCAGGAGAAATAAAAAATATTTGGCATTCTAGGTCCGTTTATATAATACCTTTAGTTATGTCAGCTACAGGGGTAACTCCGAAATCTTTAATAAATAATTTAAATAAATTAGATTTACCGGTTAATTTGTAGGTACATCTCTGGTCATAATCTGATAGTACGTATCAATGATTCGTTGTGAGTATTTTTCTCAGTGCAGTTTGTGACATATAGAAAATAATAATAAATCTTTATTGACAGAACAAAATACCATATTTACACAAAAATAGAGTTCTGGCAAATGGCGGACTTGTGGCAGAGCAAAATTTTCCATACAAACATAGGGTTAGTTATTTGTATATTATATTACTTCTGGTAGTTTTTTCAAAATGGAAATTATGCCTACATCAAATCTTTGTTTCATCAGCCAGATAACCCTTTAATATGTATTTTTTTTGTTTGTCACCTTCGATTACATCATGGAAGAAATAAAAAAAATATCGCATTACACGAAAAAATTAATGGCAATTCTTCAAGTGATAATTTTTACTACAAAACCATTCATAATAGTGGTTTGTTGAAACGTATTTTTGCTTCGTTCTATAGACTTCATATTTATTAATTTTATCAATTTTATAACTTATATAACCTTATGATTATCTACCATTATTATGATTATTTTCTATTTCAATTATCTTAAAGTATGAATCAACTTTAATAAAACATTCCATTTAGAAAACAATTCTTTCCATCAAGAAAACAATACATTCCAATAAGAAAACAAAAATCAGTCTGATATTATTTATATATATAATGAGTTACAATCCATTGGATTGGTCTGCAACGAGTTTGGTTTTTCTTCTCCATTCGTCTCTATTCTCCGCCAGTCTTTTCAGCTCCACGTACGAGCCACAGTTCATATCACTCTTCAGTTGGTCCATATATGCGTCTCTTGGTCGGCCTCTGCCATTTGTCCCGTCGGTCTTACCCTCCGCGATGGCTATGAGTAGTCCTGGGTGCCTGATGTTGTGGCCAATCCAGTTAGCTCGTTGTTGGCTGATTCTCTTAAGGAGTTGCCTTTTTTCGCCTACCCTGGTTAATACTTCTTCATTTTCGACGTGCTCCGACCAATGGATCTTAAGCATGCGTCTGTAGCACCACATTTCAAAGGCCGCCAACCGTCCGCTTTCACTCTTGCTGATGGTCCATGTCTCACAACCATAAAGCAGAATGCTCCATACAAAGGCTTTAGTAAGGTTCTTCCTTACGCTTAAGTCAATATTTGGGGATTCCAATATCTTCGATTTTTTGTTAAAGGCAATCCTTGCCTGGTTTATTCTGCTTACGATTTCTGCTTTGGAGCGTCCATCCTGGTTTATTCTACTGCCCAGGTACACGAATTCACTTACTTGTTTGATGCTCACTCCATTTATGGCAATGTTCGCAGTCGCTTCCTCTCTTCCAACGACCATACATTTTGTTTTTTCTTTATTTATTTTCATGTTGTACTTTGACAACAGTATACTTTCCATTTTTCCTAAGGCTTCGTTCAGCTCCATCTCGGAGTCTGCGAGCAGTGCTATGTCGTCAGCATATCTTATCATGTCGACCTTTTTCCCATTTATTTTTACTCCTGTCCAGTTCTTCATTTCTTCTCTCAGTTCATCAATGGCTCGCTGTATATAGCAGTTAAAGAGAGCTGGCGACATTGAGCATCCTTGTCTTACGCCTTGTTCGACCCTTGCTTCTGCACAGCTCTCTCCGCTTTTAATCACAGCCATTTCGTTCTTGTATAAGCTCCAGATTGCTCTTCTGTCTTTATAACTCATTCCTATCTGGTTGGGGTGTTAAAAAGTTGTTCCCATTCTACTTTATCGAATGCTTTTTCAAGGTCGATGAATGCTATGTATGTGTTTTTATTAATTGCTATTCTCTTTTCTAGAGTAAGTCTGAGACTCAGGATTGCATCTCTTGTACCTGTCTCTTTGCGGAATCCAAATTGATCTTCTGTAAGTGTTTCGTTTATTTTATTTTCCGCCCTTTTCATTATAATGTTGGTGAGTATCTTAGAAGCGTGTGATATCATGCTTAAGGTTCTGTGTTGTTCGCACTTTGTAGTGCCTGCTTTCTTAGGAAGCGCTCGTATCAGACATTTGGCAAAGTCCTCAGGTATCTCTTCTGTGTCATATATTTTGCAGACAAGCTTATACAATGTATCGAGCGTTTTGCCGTCTTTCAACTTTGCTAAGGCAATATCAAATTCACTTCTTAAGATGTCATCTCCATTATTTTCTACGTCATATTCTGCTTCTAGTGCTTTGCTTTCTTGGACTATGTTCTTTCCTTTGTATAATTGTTCTAGGTATTCTTTCCATCTTTTTACGATCAATTCGTCCTCAAACAGCAGTTTGCCGTTTTTATCTTGTATAGCACATCGTGGCTGTGTTTTGTCATTGAAGAAATTCTTTACTTCAGAGTATGCGGTTTCAAATTTCCTTTGTTTTATATTTCTGTTAATATTTTTGCATTTTTCTTGCAAATAACATTCCTTTCTCAGATTGGATTCTCTGTTAATTTTATTTCTAAGGGCTTTATATTCCTTTTTCCCTTCTTCTGTTTAGGAGTTCTTTAGCTTCCTTTTTTCTTCGATCATTTCTAAAATGTCGTCCGTAATCCATTCTTTCCTAGCTTGCGGCTTTTTTTTCTCTAAGACCTCATCTGCCGCTGCGGTTATTTTCTCTTTAATTTTGCCCCATACTTTATCTATATTTTCATTACTCTCAAAATCGCATATGTTAGTTTTTTCGTCGTATTTCTCTTTAACTTCTTTTATTTTTAGCTGTTTTAGGTCCCATCTTTTTGTGGTTCTCTTCTCGAGCCTTTTGAATTTCAGTATGGTTTCCGCCACAACCATATTATGATCACTATCAATGTCCGGACCTGCAAAGCTCCTGCAGTCTTTAATTTGATTCCTGTATCGTTGACGCGTAAGAATGTAATCAATCTGTGATCGAAATCTGTCTCCGGGAGATTTCCATGTATAGCGATGTCTATAGTGGTGTTGAAACCACGTGTTGGCTACAAACATTTTATTTTTGGCGCAAAATTCAATGAGACGGTTACCTCTATCATTTCTAGTGCCCAACCCATATGCTCCTACGACTGATCCCTCCCTTTCTTCCCCTACTACTGCGTTCCAGTCTCCCATTACAATAACATTTTCCTCAGCTTTTGTGTCATCTAGCAATTTTTGGATGTTTTCGTATAAAATCTCAATTTCTTGGTCGCTATGGCTAGATGTTGGTATGTAGACTTGGATCAAAATTGTGTCTACGGGTTTGGTATCTAGCTTGAATAAAATAATCCTACCTCCATAGTGTACGTATCCCTTTACTCTCCTACCCAAGTCTTTACTTAACATTATTCCTACCCCTCCCTGCCCCGGTTTACCCTCTATACAACCGCTATGGATAAGACGAAAATTACCTGTCCACATATC
Organism: Athripsodes cinereus; assembly: GCA_947579605.1. Lineage (NCBI taxonomy): Eukaryota > Metazoa > Arthropoda > Insecta > Trichoptera > Leptoceridae > Athripsodes > Athripsodes cinereus. Next base: position 18,022,358 of record OX388324.1, read on the forward strand.
TCCCGGGTTAGGCCATCTCATTTCAGAGATTCCTAGCGCGCTTAGTTTCATTTTCGTCATCTCTACTTTAAGATTGTCTAACTTACCATTTTGCAGCAAAGTTCTGACGTTCCAGGTTGCGTATCTCCTTGTGTGCTGTTTCGGTTTCTTCTCACCTCCTCTCTCTTGTGTGTATTCTGCTTAATGACAAGATCTCGAGCAGTCCCCACCCGGAGATCCGATTGGGGGACGATTTTGACTCCGGAAAATTTTACTAAAGATCTGGTCATTTTCATACCTCGTTGTTACTTTGGGATGCTACGAGAGCCTTTAATGTGGTAGCTTCCCTTGCATTCCACATCCTCATGCCGTTGACCTCGAAGGTTCATCCGCCTTTGAGAAGATTTTAGCTTCTCCGGACAAGAGAGTGCCCCTTCCAGCATCTTCAGTTAAGAAGAGTTGGTTGTTAGCTTATACCGGCTGACAGTCGGTCCCTGTCTACTATGTCATATTCAATGGCATCGACCACCTCCTTTTGTATAGAGGAGTAGAGCAGGAATTTCCTTTCACAGAGTCTGAGACCAGTTGGCATTTCTCAGTACTCTCAAGTTCTTCAAGGTCATATCGATTCTGAAATTTGGCCGGCTGTAATGTAACTAAAGGACGGGAGAATACTGACTAATTAAACGAGTGAAAACAAAATATTTCAAGTCGACATAACACGACGCCATTACAATATTGTTCTGGTTATAAATGCATGGATAATTTAAATTTTATTTACCTGGCAATAAAGACAAACACGGTCCATGTTTGTACCTATATCTGGAGGGGACGCGTAGATCTGTATGCAAAACAAATGAATTTATGGAAGATAATAATTTCGCCAGTAAAAATACGCCAATTTCTCACTATTTTATTTAAAACGTTACATATTATTTATTATTTAAGTCATACGAATTAAACTAAAGAAACAATATACATAATTACAGTTTAATAAGAATAATAAATAAACTCCATTAGGAGATAAGATACAAAATAATATATAAACATATTCTATTGGTTTTGTCAAATTTCAAAAATCTATTGATAAAACCAGGAACTTATTATTCTAACTAAACAGATAATTCATTACTGACATATGAAGATGAAACAACTTGTCAAGGAAATATGCTACAATAATTACATAGCTTTAGTAAGACATAAAAATAAATTATTTGTTAATTAAATTATGTACCTTCAAGAAATTATCAATATATTAAATTGCACTCTAATAAGACTATTAACACATTCCATTAAGACGATAAATACACTCCAGTTAGAAGACAAATAATATTAGTCTGATATTTTAAATCACAGGAATTAAAATAAAAGAAAAAAAAACAAATTTAATCACTCTAAAACATAAGAGGAAAAAAATCATACTTAATTACCTACTCTACGATAATTAGAATACCAAATATATTCCAACAAGAGATAAAATAAAAAACAATTACATAATTATACATGTATGTAGGTAGTATCTAGTCATTCTGTCAAAATTCAGAAAACCCTCAGTAGATATTGCACCCAAAAAAGCGTAAAAATACGTATCCATTGTTGCCGAATCAGCGCAAATAAAAATTCAGTAGATTTTCTAAAATAAATAAATAGTTCAAGATAATGTTGCAAATATAATAAGAAATCAACTTTTATAATAATAAAATAATAGAATAACCCATATAATTATTTGCCAAAATGATGGGTTTATTGCTTCGAGGCAATTTCTAACAACCGAAATTGTGTACATTATGTCCTTGATATTGTGTAGTAATTTATTTATTTTATTTCGTAAACAGCGAAGCTTTCAATAATATAGATCAACCAACATTACTTAAAAAATTACAAATAAAACAGACAGAATAAACATATCTTTGGGTTAGTTGGAAGAGATCGCGCCTTTGCGATAAACTCGCCCTCTGTATATTGATTGTATTTAATTTGAATGTATACCTTTTATGTGATTGTTTTTAATCAATGTACAGTAAAGAATTAATGTATAAATAAATAAATAAATCATTAATAGACACAAATAGTACCTCTCTATAAACTTAAATTAAACATATAAAATGAAGGTACCTTCTGTTGGAAACCTTGACATTGCGAGATAACAGGAAACCTAAATAGATAAAAAAATATACTATTTCTTTCTTGTAAACAGATTCCATTTTGTTTTTCTTTTAAATAGTTTACTTAGTTATTTTGTTTTGTGGTTTAAAAATGTGTTTTTTATACCTACCTAATCTAGTTAATGGTTACCAATTTAAAGTTGCGAGTATGTTCTACGAGTATCTACATTTTTTCAATCGTTTTATATTTTTTTATCATCAACATCGGCATCCTCGAATTAATTGTTGAATATAGCACTCCTCTAAGATCTAGATTCTAGACCATCCAAGTCTTAAATGACGGGATGAAACGTATACTCTTTTACTAGATACATATCTATATAAAAACAGTGAAAGAAAAAGGTAAATTTTATAGACAATATATACGTAAAGTATCTTTCTAAATATAATGATACAAAGACATACAGTGGAATCGACGATGTTTTCAAATACTTGTCTTTATATGACATCATTTACTTTTTTACCCCCCCCCCCTGGTAACAGAACAAACATAATACCCAAACTCTCCTGTCGAAAAGGCTATAAAATTGTTTAATGATTTGAATGCTCATGTCGATATTTTCAACATAACAAACAATGACTTTATTGCCAAGATAGAGATTCTTGTGTTGTGATTTGATCCTGTTTCTTTTTGATGATATCTTTTTTTATTTTTTTTTTTGTCTTGGCATTTCTTTGTTTTTTTTTCTTTTGTTTTTTCATTTTCCTGCCAAGACCGCCTCGGCCTAAATCTGTTGTGATCTCAGTGCAGAGTATTATTTTATTTTTAGAATAATAATAATATTACGATACTCTAGATTTTAGAAAAAATGTGAATTCTCTTCTTCTTCAAATACTCCACAAATATTAAAAAGAAAAACATTTGTTCAAAAAAAAACTTTCTTTGCAATCATATTCTTTGAAATAATGTCTGCAATTGAAATCTTGTCAAAGTTTCCGCTCAAAGTCCTGTTGTGAAGCTTTTTGCAAAGTGCATTTTCGATATTGTTATCCTGAAGTTAATACATAATTTATGGTTCGAAGTTTTCTATCAGTAAGTTTAGTTAAAATAAAACTTGTAAATATAAAACTCCGTTACTGGGAAAACAGAGTTGACAGACAGTGAATATGCGAGGACTGATATTGTATAAACTTTTAAAAACATCATTTATGTAATACATGCTTAAAATTTATTTATTTATTAATTAATACAACAAATACTAAAATAGCGTTTATTCATACTTGAACCAAAAGCAATCAATGAATAATAATAGACAATGAAAAACAAAAACATGGCAACAGAAGCCACAGGAGATTTTCAGTGAAAAGCAAAAATCGAATGAAAATTTGGCAAATATATTTATGTAGGCATGTGAAAATGACCGGAATATTAGGTACCTATGTATGTTTTTTTTTTAAATTATTGTGACGCATGGTGTTGGATGATAGCTAATCTCTGAAAGATTTACCTTTGTCTGTACTTTATATAATATGTAGTTATTGTCTGTTTTGTGCTTAAAATGAGTAAATAAATAAATATAATAACAATAATGCAAGTAAACAAACTACATTGGAAAGAATGAATGAAGACAGCGTGATAAAGAAAATATATAATATATATGTAGCTGACAGAAATGGAGCATGGAAATGTGATTGTCCGAGGATTGAATGGCAAGAACATACGAACGAGATTCATCGGGACGGACAAATGTTGAGCACATTGAATAGGAAAACATGTATAATGAATTTTATGACAGTGACTTTTAAGATTATTTTCTGCCTACCCAAAAAGGGAAGCAGCGTGATGCTGATGATGATACACCTTTGTTTATTTATTTATTGACAATACATGGCCTTCTTAAATAGCCTTTACAGTACAATCACATAAAAAACACATACTTGAAACAAACACAATTAACATAATTATGAGATGCACAACATTAGGCACCCAGGACTACTCATCGCCATCGCGGAGGGTAAGACCAAGGGCACAAATGGCAGAGGCCGACCAAGAGATGCGTATATTGACCAACTGAAGAGGGATATGAACTGTGGCCCATACGTAGAGCTGAAAAGGCTGGCTGAGAATACATAGAGACGAATGGAGAAGAAAAACCAAACTCATTGCAGACTAATCCAATGGATTGTAACTTATTATATATACCTACAATGAAAATAAAAACATGATTACAGAAATAACATGGGATTCTCAATCTGCTCACAGCACATTTCCTCATGGTGTACTCTGAATCGTCAATAAAGGAATGGACGTCAACACTGTAAATATTCCCTATTTCGTGAAGTCGATTCATTGCTGTGTACCTAATAACTATAGTTGGACGATGATCCCGTAGCATAGAACAATGCCTCACTTCTCGCAAATGCAGTAGGTACCTATGATAAAAAAGTCTATTTTACTACTTTTTAAAAAAAAATTATCTACCTTTAACGCAAAATGAAAGTATAATTCAATTTCTATTTAAACACTAACTTCAAGCAGTTGGTCTCACTCCACCAAAACTACCACGGCATCTCTTAGATGTTGTTCACTACAAAGACGAGGAAAATGGCATATTCGGGACACGTACTATGGTTTATGGTTTTATGGTTATATGGCTTGCTCCAACTCATCTTGAAGGGAAAATTTGAGGGGAGTCGCGGTGTGGGAAGGTGGCAGATGTCCTGGCTAAGAAACATCACAGAGTGGTTCGGAATCCAGAGAGTGGAGGAGCTGTTCCGGCTAGCACAGGACAGAGAAGCCTTCGCTAGAGTGATAACCGACGTCAGAAGGATCTGACATGGTACTTTAAGAAAAAGAATCTCTGACAAGTGGTTTAGACAGTAGATTTACTGTCAATAAAAATGCAGTACGCTATAAAAGTAGTCAGCAGTATTCAATAAAAATAATGAGATTTCAAAGTGCATGATATTTGAAAACTGAATCAAATATCTTTAAAAAAAGCGGCACAGAAAGGGCAGCTTGTTTGTATATTACCTGCACGTGGCTGGTCTGTTGGCTACCCCACTATGTGAAATTTAATAAGATTATAAATTATAATAAAACATATTATTTTACACGACACATTCTTTGAATACCTAATAATTGTTAGAAATAGACTGTGTTAAAGATTTAGTGGTCGAGGGTGAGAATATGGAACGGAAATTGAAGGCTTTTGGGCATAGACGTATCCATAGGAGGGGTTCTTGATAATAGAAAGGAATGTAGGCAAAAAAAATCGAAGTATGTTTGTTAAATTGCACTCGCAGTGGGAATCTGCCTTAGGATACAGAATATTTTTTTTTTATTTATTTATTTTATAGATATTTACTTACGGTCAAAGCCATTTACATGTTAAACCTTTATATACCTACATACAATTAATGTATTGAAAGGTATGATGAATTTCAAAAAAGACACAAAACAATTAGATTAATTAAAAGCGAGACATTCTTCGGGTCAAAATGATAAAATAAAGTGCAAAATTGTTAAAAAAAATTTGGTCAAGATATTAAAAAAGAATTATATTAATTATCTAATTTTCTTCAACGAATAGCGAAACATTCAAAATTAGAAATTTGACAAAGGAGGAATAGAAATTTCGAGTTTGTACCAAATAACTAAATCATGGAGACTTAAAGTATGGCCCACATATTAGATAGTTGTATCAGTAAAATAAATATTCTGTGGAGCATGCAACGAAGAATTGGTTTCCGATTTATTTTTGTAATGTGGTGTTCTCACTTTGGCGAATATCGCCAGACACCAAAACATCGCCAGCCATTTGAACCGTGTGAACAAATGACAGCTAGTCTGAAACGATAAAAACCAGTAGAAACGATATCGTCTCGAGTTGACCACCTTCCAACTTTTCGGCCGATTGAACGATTTGCGCATGCGCAGACGTGCGCGGCGTTCGTATCTATGGTAAAAACTTTATAACCTATAAATTTTATAATGTTTCCCGCTTCGTGACAGCTGTTATCTTTGTTGTTGGTTTGTGGCGTTTGTTTCCTTAATTAAAAGGCGCCTTATAACCTCTACTATAACATTTTCGACTAAAAATAAACACTTCGCGATCTCCATCTCGACGTCCGCCATTTTGAAAACAGTGTCAAAATCAAAGCGCATCTGACAGATCGTTTCTATATCGGTGGACTGTGTGAACAGGTGTGACGATCAATGGGTGTCCGGCGAATTTTGTTTTTTCGCCTGGCGATATATTTAGAAATTCGCCAAATGTGAACACCCCATAAGCTTTCAAATGTTTGTGAATAACAGCTGATGTAATTTACCCACCGATATTGAGAGACACTTTTTTATTTGCACTAAGAGGACACCTTGCATGTTATATTGTATCTTAGCTTGCTGGCTAAAAATAAAAAAAAAAAACTATGAAAAATCTTAAGTAAGCCTATGCCTTCGTGCTACGTACCTTACATCTTAATATTGCTAAGTCATTTAATAATAATAATATCTTCATTATTAGGTATTTTGCAGAAACGTAAAGTAAGCAAAATAAAATGTACCCGTGATGATTTCCTATTATATCAAGTGATATTCAATTTCACTTATACTAGCAATATAATGTGAAACAATATTATTTTTAATAATACAAGCAATTATGATGCTTTTTATATTTTTAAATGTGCATTTTCAAGGTTTTATCACCATTCGAAAAATGCAGTTTTTGCACTTCGCCCCAAAAAGGTTCACCCTTGACGGAACAGAAGTATGACGTCATCAGACGCTACAGACAAAATAGCACCTAACGAAGTCACAACGGGCTAATAATGACATGGCTTTTAAAATTTTGACAGTAAATATGGATTCTTAAAACAAAAATAATAAATGAAAAGTTTTATTTTTTCGATAGTCGTGATTAGCGTAAATGTATTGATGTAAATTGATAACATTTATTCATATTCCTAACACATGCATGTTCTTTATTGCTTGTTTCTTGTGTTTTAGTCGTTTTCGTAATAAATTCGTTTATTTGGTAGGTACCTACATACTCTAAGTACCTACTGCAGTAGTAGTGATTTTTTTTATTTGTTCTTGAAAATAAAAATGAGTTATGTCAACCATACTGAATGTCTTCAACTTTTGTTAGAACGGAAAGGATAACTTGCATATTCATTAGGCACTTGTAGGATGAGCCGTGATGGTACTATAGTTGTAGTTTCCAGAATTCAAATCCAAAATATCGAATTTCAAAGTTTAGGACTTTTCAGGAGGCATTATCAAAAAGTATCGCTTATGTATCATTAAGAGATGAAACAAGCTTGTCTTCGACAACTTGTCTACGAGGATAGAATAAAAATTGTTTTTTCAAAAAGATTGAAGTTTGTAATTCATTTTTTCGAAAAGCAAAGATTGGTAGAACCTGCAAAATGATATTACGAATGAGATCAGTAACAATGAGGTATGCCACTCTTTTTGAATGTCTCGTTGTCTCTATGGTATGGAGAGGACGACCTAAATGTTCATTACATGATGCAATGAGTCCACTGGCTACCCTATTTGTGGAGGATACAGTGATTGTATTCACATAGATATTTTAAATGAAGATAAAAGCCAAGTCAGGTTTTCATCCAAATACAAAACATTGGTTAATTTGATTAAGGAAATATATGTACAAAGTCTTTTGTAATATTTTATGTAACAGACAATAGAAAACAAATGGATGTCAGACAATACTACATACATAATACTCAATTTTCCACGATATAGTTTGTTTGTTCGTTTATTTTACTTTACATTCATGAGTACTATACTGTAGGCCTATTCACATCATGACATTAGTGTCAAATACTCTTTTGTTTCATTAATTATTTTTAAACTATTTTTTCCTTATAGTTTGCTAATTGTCTCGACTTGTGCATCCGGACTTTGCCAAAACAAAACCACAGTTTATTTAGAAAGGTTTTGTGTCAATGGAATGTTCATTTTCTTGCATATTATATCATTTTGTTTCAATTTATCCTATAATGGAGTTTTCTACATTTTGCATAGGTACGAATACTATAAATAAAACCAAGGATACCGTGAAGTATTCTCAATTCTTATACCCTAACGAAAGGGGGGTGATAGAAATTTGAAATATGACACCTAAAAAGAAAGGGTCCTCACTTTTCAAAGCTCGAAAAAATCGTCAAATTGTGGGAATGTATAATTTTCAAAAAAGCTCTTCAATTCTGAAAAATATGAATCAAAACAACCAAATTCAGAAAAGTGACAAATTTATCTTGAACTTCAAAGGGCAGTACTCTTTGCATTGAAATATTCTTAAACAAAACCTTAGAAATTTTTAAATCCCAATTTCTGATCTCTATAGTCTATTGGTATGTTGTATACTTGTATCTTATCTTTTTATTATGATGTCTAAATTTGTTTCTTGTACATATAATATTACTGATTGTACTGTCAGCCTCGACACAGGCTTTAGCCAAGTGGCATATTGTGGATTTTTGAACTGTATTTATTTATATATTTATTTTTATATCATCATAATATAAAAACATGATTTTTTTACACAATATAGTGGATTACCCAACTAGGTGAGACCTGTTCTAGGGCAAACCAATAATAGTTTATGAATACATTCTTAAAAAAAACAATACAATTCACAATAATACCTAGTTTAAAAAAAAGAGAAAACCTGTGATCAATTATACTACTCACATACACAGATACATGCCACCCACACACACACACACCCACACCCCTCACTCCACACACACAGAAATAGACACACACATACACATAAGGACACAGCTACCCATTTTTATTGTAAAGTTATGCTTATTTGAGGAAATAAATGAATTTGAATTAGAATTTGCTGGTTTAAAAAAGTTGCACACTAAATTAATATTTTTGCAAGTGTGAACGAGACGTAAGAAGCTTGGAAACCACAATAATGTTTCCTTAGACATTGTATGATTATTTGATAAGAGCGAAGCAAGCAGGCACCTACATACCTATGTACTAAGAGGTACTCGTCAAAATATTATATAGTAGCAATTATGACAAAATATCTAATATACAATTTGTAAGATGACACAATATTATTTTATCATATCAACGCCATACATAACATGTCGCGTTGCTCATTCATAATGTATCGCTGAAATATGAATAAGATTTATTAATTGAAAAGATTTTGGAATGTGAAATCAAATAATATATTTTGAACTTCTGATTTTTTTCAATTTTATTAAAAAATATTCCAGTCATACTGCTACCACACCTTCCGAAAATGGAATAGCCAGCGTAAGAAATACGTATTTTTAAATAACAAACAAATTCTTAATTTTATTTTTAAGCTAAGATAAAAAAATATGTTATATAAATATAGCATAATTATATAACATAGCATAACATAACACGTATAGACAATTCACACAGACCGAGCTAGTCCCAAACTAAGATATGAATCTTGTATTATGGGTACTAACACGGCGATACACATAGGTATACAATGCACTAAACACATATACATGTAATGTATATTTTCTCAAATAAGCATAATCTGAAAAAGGTCATTCTTCACTTTGCCCTGGCCGGGAATCGTACCCGGGACCTCGTGACTCAAAGGCAAGTGCGTTAGCCTCCGTGCCACACCAGTCGTCAAATATAATTGATTGATAATGACCTGATAATTCGAAAGACGTCTCTCTCGAAATCAATGATCTATAGTAAAAGGTAATACTTGTTTCAATAACATAATTATGGAATTCTACTACGTATGCACCGACACAATTAATAAATATAGCCACCTAAATTAATAAATATTACTAGATTATCACACAATCAATGAGAGGCCCTGTTTTCTAATCTTTGCTGCCAAGAGGAGCGTAAAAGGATGCAAAATAAATAATGTATGCCGTTTGTCGTCATGTCATATTCAAAATGGGGTATATGCGAGCCTTTTTATTTGGGCATAAGTACTCTTCATAAAACTGTTCACTAAGGTATTAAAATTGTTGTTTGGACTTTTTATTGGCATGTGATACCTTTTATTCTTAATAATATATTCAATTTTAATACTTGATAAACTAAGAATCACTTTATAAAATTGTAACAATATCATTATAAGCAGTTTGTTCTAGAAATGTTAAAACATTTATAAACTTACATCCCCTTTTTTGAATATACATGACGACATATTGCAAACTATCGCGCTTCTGCGATAAACTTGATTTTTTTTGTGCAATAAAGTTTTTTATTATTATTATTATATTAAAAAAATCACACTAACGCTATCTGGTGTCAAAAGTACCAAACTAAAATCAGCATTTGATCGACTTTATAAATAATATGCACATAATTCAAATAATACACTATTGCAATGTTTTGCTACGAAAGTATGTCATAGTAGGGTCTACTTGATTTTATATACACAACGTCAAAATTATTATTATTTATACATGGTACATTATTATGAATGATAATAATATTATAGTTGGTATCTAGGTGCTTATGAGCTATACAAACATGACTTTCCACGGCTGTGTTCAAATATTTTGACAGCATAACGAACTAACAAGGTAAACAATATCACAAATTAATATCAAACACTTACTCTTCTTCTCTTTAGACTTCCGGGCGTGAAGAGGTTCTGTCATCGTTACATGTGACGATGATTAGGTAGGTATGTTAGAAAATAATTGACAGAATTACAATAATGTTTAGATTTTTTTGCTCAAAATGTAAAAAAACCTGCTTGCCCAAAACATCGTAAAGAAATTTGTCCGAGTTGTAATAAAGTAGGTTACCATATTGTTAATTTGAGTTTTCCTGTTACTTTAAAAAAATTAATGATCTCATGCCAAAGGTTTCTAATAAATTTAAAGTAGGTGTGTTAGTGTTGTGAAAATTCATTTTAATATGATTTTTAAAATGCTTAACTAAAACACTGTTTAATTTTCACGTATGATTATTAAGTCAATTAATAATGACTAAATGCTAATTGCCGAGTGCTTTCGCTTTTCGGTTTCTAATTGTTTGTTTTTCTAATTAAATGTTTTTTTTTGTTGTTGTTGTAAAAATCTATTTTTCTTTCTTTAAACCTTCACTGGGGTGATATGGCACCCCAATTAACATTTATAATTGTCTAAAATGTGTAACCATCCTAGGGTTAAGAACATATTATAGAACAGCAATACTCAATAAAAGTAGGTAATATGTAGTACAAACATACATAGTAAATTAGTTATGTACAGTTTTGGCAAATAGTAATTTCATGGTTTGTGGAGCTTTCTACAAATTGGCAGCATCAAAATTAGCACTATATACTTATTAGGATGTGTACATATTAATACTAGAATCCTGTTGATAGTAATTAACTTGATAACGAATCGCACTAAACGATAAACGATAACAGATAAACGATTTTTCACATTTCTAGTCGTACTAGATAAACGATTTTTCACTTTTCTTGTCATAAATGAGTACTATCCAGGAAAATTAATCTTAATCCTTAATTTTCTAGTTGTTACCGTTAAATATGTAGATTTTCAACTTGTATGACTGGTTAATTGGAAATAATATCCTTTTATTCTTTGAGCCTGTAACGGAAGCCATGAGAGAACAAAAGAAGTACACGAAGAAAGAAGATATCTAAATGATTAGGATAACGTTATCGTCTAAAAATATGGTAATTAGAAATCAGAGGAGTCATTTTGGAACTGACAAACATGAAGAAGTTTTTGAGACATCTTTGTCTAGTAATAAAACGATGATAGCTTATGTGTAGAGTGAAGAAAGAATGTCTCGTGTATTACGGAAGATCATTTTCTATTACAAAATATAACAGGCATTGACAATTCACACAGATCGAGCTAATCTGTATGAGATCGAATTACATATCTATTGATGTTGTGTGCATGGGTTAGATGTTTGATTATTTGTGTGATTTTGCTGATTTAACTGAAAATGTTTTTACTAAACATCTGTTGTGCACCTTAATAATGAATAAATAAATAAAAATAATCCCAAACTAAGATATGAATCTTGTATAATGAGTACTAACGCGATGATACATACATAATACCTATATACAATGTTCCAAACACCTATACATATAACACCCAAAGCCAGGACAATTTGAAAAAGGTCATTCTTCATTTTGCCCTGGCCGGGAATCAATCACGGGACCTCATGACCAGAGGCAATAGTGTTACCTCTGCCGCACACTGGGCGTCCTCAACACAAAAACTTCTTAGAAAGTATTCCTTTTAAGAGTAAATTTCAAATTTTGTCAATATTACTGAAAATTGAAATTCGCAAAATTTCATATCTTGATTAAATTTTATGTGAGAATAATGAATAATGACAACAATAAACTTATATTAGATGAGAAAGACATCCTTAAGACTTGGGAAGGCTATATGCGAAACCTTTTTGAAGATCAGAGACCTACTGATATCAGAAATAGTGAAGCTCAGGAAGGATCACCAATTTTACGATCTGAGTTACTTCACGCAATCGCGACATCCAAAAATAGAAAGGCCTGCGGCCCAGACGAAATTCCTGTGGAAGTACTGAAGCTCATTGACGAGGATAATGTGGACCGTCTACTGAGGCTGTTCAATAAAATTTACGACACGGGGGTAATCCCCCACGACTGGTTGAAATCGACTTTTATAACTCTTCCCAAAAAACAACACCCTAAGAAATGCAGCGACTATCGCTTGATAAGCCTTATGAGTCACGTGCTGGAACTGTTTCTTAAAATTATTCATGCTCGAATAAGGAACAAATGCGAACAAGATCTCGACAAATCCCAGTTTGGTTTCAAGAATGCCTTTGGAACAAGAGAAGTGTTAATGGCAGTAAACATCCTACTGCAGAAATGTCGAGACCAACGGAAAGATGTGTTTGCTTGTTTCACTGATTACACTGAGAAAAATACTCAAAACGAATCATTGGTACGGTACTATCAGATTAGGACCAGAGATCGTACAAACGATTCATTGGTATAAATCTATAATATTAACTCTTCGCAAACAAATCATTGGTAAATTTACCAACAACTTGTTTGCGAAGAGTTAATATTATAGATTCGTACTAGTGAATCGTTTGTACGATCTCTGGTCCTGATCTGATAGTACGTACCAATGATTCGTTGTGAAATTTCGTTAGTATTTTTCTCAGTGTACGAGAAGGCTTTTGATAGAGTCAAACACACTGAGTTGATGCAAATTTTGGAGGAATGCAACGTAGACGACAAAGATAGGAACTTTATCCGAAATCTTTACTGGTTCCAAACTGCGGAGATTAAAGTTGGTGATGCCTCATCAGAAGAAATTGACATTAAAAGAGGCGTACGTCAGGGTTGCATATTGTCACCAATATTGTTTTTAAGAAGGCTCTAGAAAACTCGACAATGGGAGTAAAGGTCAATGGCGAATGCATCAGTAATATAAGATATGCCGATGACACTGTCATCCTGGCAGATAGCATCGCAGATCTCCAGAAGCTCCTTATAAACATTAATAACGCAGGAGAAGAATTAGGCCTTAATATCAACAAAAAAAGACGAAGTGGATGGCATTTGGCAGAGCAGATTACTCCGCTATAACATTGCAACTCAATGGTGAACTGCTGGAGAGGGTGGATCGATTTAAGTACCTGGGTAGTATGATTACATCGTCTGTGGACCCAGATGTGGAAGTGAAGTGCAGGATTGAAGCAGCCCGTAGTTCATTCAACAAAATGAGATCAATATTCTGCAATGACAATATAAATTTGAAACTCAGGCAGAGAATGTTGAAGTGCTATGTATGGTCTGTGCTGCTGTATGGCTCGGAAACTTGGACCCTGGAAGTGCACACTATGAACCGGCTGGAGGCATTCGAGATGTGGTTGCAAAGGAGAATGCTTCGCATACCATGGACGGATTTGGTCAGCAACTCGGAGGTTTTGAGAAGAGCCAATTGCAGTAGACAGCTGCTGAAGGACGTTAAGGACCGTAAGATTTCATATCTGGGTCACGTTCTGCGGGGCGATAAGTATAGTTTGCTCCAGCTGATACTGATGGGGAAGATTGAGGGGCAGCGTGGTCCTGGTAGAAGGCAAACGTCTTGGCTGCGCAACATAAGAGACTGGACCGGGATGAGCATTGTTGGGGAGCTGTTCCGGGTCGCGCAAGACAGAGAAGCCTTTGCCAGAGTGATTGCAACCGTCGGGGGGACCTGATACGGCACGAGAAGAAGAAGAAGTGAGAATAATACGAAATCTTCCAAGTCATCTAAATGGGTTATTTGAAGGATAACGTGGTTCAGGTGGAAGGAAATTTAAAATTTAAAAGACTTAACTAGAGTGAGACGTATAGAGCAACATCTTTTGACTTGCATTGAAGAAAGAAACCTTTGCAAAAATGATTTCCAGCATTGGAAAATCTGATAAAGCACAAATAAAATTAGGGGGATTCGTTCAGTTATAGTATTTCTTTCATTAACTATTCACCCTCTTTACCAAAGATTCTTTGATTGTATTAAAAGATAGTAGTTTTTATTATATATTAATGGAAAATAAAATGTTCGTGTTTTCTATACTGTTCATTAAATAATGATAAAACATATTTGTAAAGAGTTTGATTACTTTTGATAATCGAATCATTAAATCTATTTTCATTATTTTATTTTCTACCAATGTTATTGAATAAATATTATTACGCATGTTTGGTCCTCTATCATAAATAAATAAATTTATATTGTAATCAAATAATCAATATTCTCAAGGGAAAATCGTTAAAAGAAAATGAAAGTAACATAAAACTAAAATAGAATAAAAAATAAAAATATTGTATAATTTTCTCCATGATTTAAGTAAAGTTAATTATATATTTTGTTTCCAAGATAAATTGTTTATGTAAAAACCTGAGTAATGTTTGGATAATAATTTACTGTATAATAATAATAATTTATGCTGATTTTGAAATGTTTTGATAAAATAAGAACCGATTGAGACGTTTGAGATATGGTTCTACAGATTTATTTCTACAGACCATATTTCAAATTTTTATAGGCGATATTTTCGACCGACGATTTTTGGTAAAACTTCATTATCAAGTGGTGATATCACCACTTATGTATTGCTTTCCAATAACAAACTATATAATTATTGTTTATGTTAAGATAGGTTTCTGGGTAATCTCCGGTTGTTTTCGCCGTCGTGCCTACTGGCAGAGGGCTTAAAGCCGTGACATGTATTTCAAATTATAATTTAATTTCCAGAATGTAAATTATGGTAAGCCCAAAAAATACTGTGTATTAGATTACACGCAAGATACGGATGAAGTATGTCTCAACTATGTGTTCCCTTAAGCAAAATAAAAATATAAAACAGACAATAACTGCATTAAGAGGTGCAGACAATAACTGCATGCATAGATAAACATGACAGTAACTGCATGTATAGATAATAGGAAACTGCAGATAATAACTGCATGTAAAGATAAAAGGAAACTGCAGACAAAAATCTTTGATTATAAAATCGACAACGCACTCCTAACTTCTGTACATTCCATTCGTGATCTTGGAGTCATATTCGATGCAGAGCTCCACTTCGATGAACATATATTATAAATCAACTAGTTATGAAAGGCAATAAAACACTCGGCTTTATATTGCGGACTACGAAAAGTTTTAAAAATATCGATTTTATGCTTCTACTGTTTACATCCCTAGTGCGGTCGAGATTGGAGTACTGTAGCGTGGTTTGGAACCCGTTCTATGAGAAATATAGGGAACAGCTTGAAAGAATACAAAGAAAATGTATAAGGCAGATCGAACGTCACTTTCGATTGGTTGTCCCACACACCAAACTGCCCCCTCTTGAAGCAAGAAGGAGCCTGATAGACTCTTGCATATTATTTAAAATATGCAACTCTGCATTTGACACTACTGAGCTTCTCGAGAAAATATGTATTCACACTCCCTCTAGAACTCGGGACAATAATTTATTTTATATGCCAGCTGCGAGTACAAATGCAGGGTTGCGTAGACCTCTATGCAGAATTACATCTCTCTACAATAATACGCTGACAGACGTCGATATATTTGAATTACATCTAAATGCTTATAAGAGACAGGTATTCGAAAAACTTACTTCCACACTTCCAAATGAATCAACAGGTACGCAGTAGTCTCCCCCCCCCTTTTTTCCTTTCCCCTTAATTTCTTTTTTTTTATCATTATTGATTTGTATTTTTGTGCTAATGTGATGATTGAGTGAGCGAGTGAGACTGTGTATATGTAGGCATGTTGAGATGACCGGAATGTTAGGTATCTATGTTTTTAAATTAATTGTGGCGCATGGTATTGGATGATAGCTGATCTATCTCTGAAAAATTAACCTTTTTTCTAACTTTATATATGTAGTTATTGTCTGTTTTGTGCTTTTAATATTTATAAAAAAAAATGTATAGATAAACATGACATTAAATGCATGTATAGATAAAAGGAAACTGCAGACAATAACTGCATGTATAGATAAAAGGAAACTGCAGATAATAACTGCATGTATAGATAATAGGAAACCGCAGACAATAACTGAATGTATAGATAAAAGGAAACTGCAGACAATAATAAACGTATAGATAAATATAACAGTAACTGGAATAAAAAGGAACTACAGACAATAACCGCATGTATACATTAAGATATATAACATGTTAAAGGATATCATATAATTATGTCATAGGATATGAAAATAAATATAAATAGGTAGGTACATTTTTCATTTAAAAAAGGAAGTTTTCAAAACCATCTTACTTTCGAAATTTTTATCCTTTAATAGTCTGGAAATAACACAATCCGAACAAGATGACCAAACATTTGAAACAATGTCTAAGAGAGTAAGAGCAATAAGCCATTTGTACTTTTTTATTACAGTCTCAAAAGTTTTTAATTGTACTTTAACAGTTCGATAACGACATGACAATTACCCATTATGTCTGTATTATTGATATTGCTAAGTTCCACTAGAAGCTTTTAATTGTCAATTGAATACTCTATAACAAAAACATTTATTGTATTTGTTTTTGTAAACGTTTACTGAAAGCACTTCCTTGATTATACACCTGCTTTTAAACTTTGTTTTGAAAATGTTTTTAAACAAAACAATTAAGTATTTAGTGAAAAAGTACTTGAGGAAGTGTTTTAAATTACAAAGTACTGAATGGGTATAGACAATTTGTTCAATGTGAAATTTTGAGTAAAATGTTGATATATCACACATTATCCAAAATTTTTCATGAAACAGACAGAATACGAAAGTGTAAGTTAACTCTAGTTGAAGGCTGTGAAGGCACAATGTAGAGATTTTACAGGCATACAGATCACAACAGATGGAGTGTATCTAATGGTTACAAAAAGACTTTTCATGAAACAGGCAGAATACGAATGTGTTAAGTTAAATCTAGTTGAAGGCTGTGAAGGCACAATGCAGAGATTTTACAGGCAAGCAAAGCATAGAAGATGGAGTGTATCTGATGGTTACGATCATTAGAAAAGACTTTTTATGAAACAGACAGAATACAGAATAATTTGTTATACCATATTTAATCACTTTACCACTTATTTCAATTAAATTTCATTGCTCACTCTAATCACAAACTTTTTCAATTCCCTCCTAAAGACATAAAGGCTCGATGTGGATTTTATTCTTTTTGGTAGTGAATTAATTTTTTTTTCAGTTAAACAGTATACACACAACTGTATCTTGCTTGATTTGTTCTTATATATTCCATTCTGATATGTTCTTTCTGTCTTGTTTGGTAATGATGTGTCCCACCAGCTGTCACATTATCAATATAAGTTTTAATAAGTCCATTAGATTTTTCTGTCAGTAGGTTTTATTAATTCCTCCAAATTATATTCATAAATAAATTTACACAAACATTTCATCATGATTTTAAAACTATTACTTTGTATTAACGAACATTCATTTCCTTTTGGATATTCATGTTCAAAAAACTACGTTTTGATAATTTTATCAATATTCGAGCATTACAAGGATTGGTATTAAATAATGTGTTAAAATTATTGAACGATAAGGTCAAATATCAAACCACATTATTTTTTTTTTATCTAACGACAAATAGAGTTTTTAAAATAGTATACGAGGTTTGATCAATAAGTTCGTGTTCTTTTTATGAACTAATTTCTTTATTTTTTTTTGACGTTTTTTCAATCGGATTCATATTTTATATTCATTATGATGTTTTATCATCAAATCGTGGATTATTGCGCCATTCATTAGAAAGTAAACTCTGTCGAGCATTTATTGTAATATATTCTGATCATTTCAGACCACAAAACGTATTTTTACATTATTGATGGGTATTAAGTTTGGTGGTCCAAATACAAATATAAATTAACAAAAACATTTTTAGTAAACTTTAAATTAAACAATTAGTATTAATATGATCAAGGGTTTTGTGCGTTCACATCGTGAAAAGACATTTTCAACGTATTTGATTTTAACAAAACACTGTCAACTTTTCACGATTGGTTTTATTATTTGAGCACTTTCGTCAAGTTAGCATGATATTTTCAAGACATATTAACTTGACTATTTAAGAGAGTTAAGTTAACTTGGCAAAAGTGCTCCACAAATAACATCAATACTAAAAAGTAAACATGGTTTCGTCAGTATCAAAAATGTTAAATATTGTTTATATAGCAAGGAACTATTTTCAAATAAATAAAGCATAATGATAAAAAAAAAACGAAAATTTTGTAAGTAGTTTGTTAAAAGAATAATAAATATTATAAAGATTTTTTTTTATGAGAGGAAAAAAAAAAAATTGTTTTTTGATTAGCCCTTGTACTAGTTTGTCAATGCCAACTTGTAGTGACTAAAAATAAATGGACTTTGCACAAGGCACTACGCTATATTTTCTTTTCTATAAAATAAAACGTTTCGTAATCCGGCATATTGTAGTTGATATCTCAAACAATCAAGATGTCTTCAACACAGTATTCTTCTGATGACTATTCGAAAAATTCGATTATAAACCTTCTATTCTCCAGACCTGGAGAACCCATATTTATGCCTAAAATAGGCGATGGGAAGAGGGTTATGTTCGAAGTTCCAGATAACTACTTGAATTCCAAGTATAGAGTTATTAAGAAGCAGTTGAACAAGAAATGGAAAACAAAGGACACTGTCATTATTCCAATTCAAAATGTGACTATTCCTGATCTTACTAACATCCTTAAGTTACCTAGAGAAGAGACATTTGCAATATTTATTGAAGAACATCAAAAAATAGCCAGTGATCTAATTAAAATATTCATGGATCCAAAAAATCCACAGGATCTGATTTCTGTTGCTGCATATTGTCACGATCGAGTGAATCCACATTTATTCCACTACGCTCTCTCCGTAGCTCTGCTTCATAGAAAGGATACAAAGGATGTTATATTGCCGAGTTACTTCCAAACGTTTCCAACAAAATTCGTGAATAGCACACAGGTAGTAAAAGCAAAACAAGAAGCAACTGTAGTCCCGAAAGAAGTTCGTGAATCTATTGTTATTCCACAAAACTTTACGGCAAACGAAAGAGAGATAGAGCAAAAGGTAGCATATTTCAGAGAGGACATTGGCATAAACTTACATCACTGGCATTGGCACTTGGTCTATCCTCAAAGAGCTGCTGATCGAGCTATTGTAGATAAAGATAGAAGGGGAGAACTTTTTTATTATATGCATCAACAAATCATAGCTAGATATAATGCAGAAAGGTTCTGCAACGATTTACCGCGAGCAGTTTCTATAAAAAGCATTCGTGATGTTATTCCAGAAGCGTACTTTTCAAAGTTATTTCAAGGAGTTGCAAGTCGTTCATGGCCTCCAAGATTCCCAAATATTGCATGTCAAGATATCAATCGTCCTGAAAGCCAACTTGCAATCAAACTGTCAGATATGGATCTGTGGGAAAAAAATCTCAAGGAAGCCATTAGTAAGAGAATGGCAAAAGATGCCACTGGAAAAGATATTTCTCTGGCTGGTGATAATGGTATCGATATTTTGGGTAACATGGTAGAAGCATCACTTTTGACCGTGAATCGACCAGTTTATGGAAATTATCATAATTTTGGACACGTTTTAATTGCATTTGTCCACGACCCGGAAGGTAAGTGGTTGGAAAGTGCGTCTATAATGGGTGATACAGCAACTGCAATGAGAGATCCAGTTTTTTATAAGTGGCACTCAAAAATTAACGACATATTCGTTTCTCTTAAAGACCTTTCGACTCCGTATACAAAAGCCGCATTGACAGTTAATGGTGTAACCATAACAGACTTTAATGTGGCCACTGTAGGTAAACCAGCTAATGAACTCCATACGTACTGGCAACGAAGCAGCGTTGATACTTCAAGAGGCTTAGATTTCACTCCTCTTGGCCCCGCTAATGTTACATTCACTCACCTTCAACATGAAGATTTCACATTCACCATTAAAGTTAACAACACTTTAAAAAAGCAAGTAGTTGGTTATGCGAGAATATTCATGGCACCTAAATTCAAGGAAGGAGGAAAGACAATGGATTACAATGAGCAAAGGCAGTTCATGATTGAGTTAGATAAGTTCCGTGTTTATTTGAAGGCAGGAGCAAACACCATAACAAGAAAGTCGGTGGATTCTTCTGTTACCATTCCATTTGAAAGATCGTTCCGTGATTTGGATCTTAATCGACCAACAGAAGGTCCAGCATTGCAAGCATTCAATTTTTGTGGATGTGGTTGGCCACATCATATGCTGATACCCAAAGGAACAGAAGCAGGTGCTGAATATGAATTGTTTGTTATGATTTCTGATTATGAAGGCGATAAAATTGTTCAAGACGTTACCGGTCTATGCAACGACGCTGAAAGTTACTGTGGAATCCAAGACAAAAAGTATCCTGACAAAAAGTCTATGGGCTATCCATTTGATCGCAAGGGTGAAGCCAATGTTAAAACACTTGCTGACTTCTTGACTCCAAATATGAAAGTCCAGAAGGCGACTATTAAATTTAACAACAAGATTGTGCCAAGGACGCCTGAAACCAATGTCTCTGTTGTACCAGCAGCTAAAACTGCATAAATCTTAAGCCAAATTGTTTCTGACTTCATGCTCTATATGGTTTTTTCTATTATTTTGCTTTATTTTAAGAATTTATTCTGTTAAGAATTTATATCATTATTACTTATTAGTTTTATTGCTATTTTTTATTAAATTTTTAGGGCATCCATATATTTTTCTTTCATTTTTTCCCTCAATATATTTATGTATTTATAAACTGGTTGATTGGATTTTTCACACAAAATGATATTAAAATTACATGTTGGATTATCTTACCGGAAAACAAAGAAAGAATATTTATAAAAAAAACTGGGCATCTATTAAAAGCGGAAATTTTTGGTTAATTCATTCACGGATTTCGACACAAAATCGTCTACGTAAAAAAATATTCAACATATTTTTAAGGTTAATATTGTCCCTAACAAATAATGTGCTTAATAAACGCTTAGATGTAAGTAAGAATTGATGTGTCGTGAAAAAACTGTTTTTTTTTATTTAAAAAGATTATCTTTTGTCCGGTTCACAGTTTGTCTAGAAGTTATCACAGATGATGAAAAGATTGTTCAACAAATAAATAAAGCATTATTTGTATCCAAATATAAGATGAAGTAGGTTTTCAACTGAATTTCTACAAAATTTACAAAAAGAAGAGCTGGATAGATTTGAAAGGAGAGTGCTAAGGAAAATCCTAGGACCCGTGAATGATGGCGAAACCTGGAGAATAAGATTCAACGATGAGCTGTTTAACATCTACAAGGCTCCCAGACTTTCTTTATATGCAAAATTTAACAGGCTAAGATGGGCCGGACATGTGCAGAGAATGCCGTCTTCACGGGTACCAAAAAGGATCCTTCAGGGACATCCGGGTGGGAAAAGAAGAGTTAGCAGACCTAGGCTGAGATGAGGATGAGGTGAGAAAAGACGCTAACCAACTCCTACAAGTCATAAATTGGAAAACCGCAGCGGCAGACAGGAGGAGTTGGAAGCGAGGGCTGATGGAGGCCAAAGCTCAATATGAGCTGTAGGGCCATCGAAGAAGAAGAAGTACCAAAAGATGGACTTATTGCATACCCATGAAAATTTTTCCAGTCAATCTAGAAATTGAAAAAAATGAACAAAATAAAATAAATAAATTTATTAAATAAAAAAAAACACATCGATAAAATATTTAAAACATATAGGTACTTAATATATAAATATAAGTTTTCTATTGTCTCAGTGGATGGCCTTGAGAAGAAAAAAATTAAAGAATAATGTCCTGAAAAGGACAAGCATTCTTAAACGAATAAAATGTTTAATACTTGCATTTAATCCAGTTTTGAGGATTGTCACCCATCCGAAATGATTATTTAGTTATTGTTTGCATGGAGAGAATGACCTATATGATTTCTCAATGCAGTAAATTTGAAGGTTAATTCACTTATGATGTTACACATAGGAAAATGTGTACCACAATGTTACGATTAAAATCCACATGAAGTTCGTTTTCTATATCACATTTTTTTTATTAGTTAGCTTGATGTAAAATCAATAGAATTTTGGAAAAATTGTCACTTGGTTTGTTTTCATCTGTAACGTTGATTAGGTTTGTATTTGAAATAAAAATGTCACCTAAGTGTTTTATACGGGATAACGGTCACCTCTATTTTTAAAGACACGCGAAAACTCGCAAAGAAACGTGAGGGACTTTTTTATGAGATTTAATAAAATTTTAAAGTACAAAGCGTGCCTACCTGAGATTTTCTATATCTTATGTTTAATATTGTAACTTCTTTTAAGGTGGCGTCACGCGATTTGGGCAAGCAAATAGAATGTTCTTATCTAGTACATAAAAATATTTTTCTAAAATTACAATTCCATAGAATTCTAATTCAAAACCTTTTCATTTTGAAATAGAGAAACTTCAAACAGGAAGCTGCATGTCTTCAATCAACAATGTTGTATCTCAATTTTCTTCACTGATTGGATGAAGTGTTAAATAATTTAAAAGAAAAATGGAAATCTCAAATATTTTACGATGTTATTGACCGAAGACACCAGTTGGAAATCCATTTCAAGATAAATTGAAAAATAAACTTGTATTTGTGTGAATTCAATGCATTGTATATAAATATGTATCCATCCCGTTAGTACCCATTGTAAAAGATTATTATATATCTTAATTTGGGACTAGCTCGATTTCTGTGAATCGTCTAAGCCTATTATGTTATATGTATATGTAAAAATAAACATTGTTGAACTAAGAGATTAAAATAATTAAATAAATTAATATTATTTTTTATTCACTGTGTTGGTGTTTAGATGGTAGAATTCCACAAAGGAATTTAAAAAAATCATGTTTTTTCTAATTACTACTATACTATACTATACTATACCCTCACGCCATGGCCCAGGAGGGGTAGGCAGAGAGAACGGAACGCCATATAGATCTATCCTTACATACTTCTTTCGCTTCCTCTACATTCATCCAGTTTCTCATACATGCACGCCGATTTCTCTTACTCAGCACGCGTCCGTCCTTAAGAATTTGGTCCACGTGATCAAGCCACGTGGTTCTTGGACGTCCGCGCTTCCTCACACCCCTTCTTTCAGATAAATACATCCTCTTCGTCATCCTTTCATCTTGCATTCGCTCAACATGTCCAAACCATCTCAACTTGTTTACACGCATTCTGTCCACAACACTCCTCACACATCCGCTCATTCTCCTCATTCTTCACTCTATCTCGCAACGTTTTACCAACCATTCTTCTCAGTGAACGCATCTCCACAGCATTTATTCCACTCTCATCCTTTTTCAACCACGTCCAAGTTTCGCTTGCATACATAAGTGCATACATTTGCATACATTTTTCTAATTAACAACTGTTTTTTAGAGAAAAAGACGTCATTCGTCTTGATTTAAAATATCCTTATAAGATTCAACCCTTTTCTCTCATTTAAAAAATATGGTAGAAAAAAAATTGTTTATTTCAAATATTTTTCAAGTATATTCAAATATTTTTTTATAACGCAAGTCATATCAGGTTTACGAAAACCTTAGAAGAAACATGATCACTTAAATCTCCATTAATGTAAATCATTTTTAGTTAAAGTGTCAAACTTTGTTCCAGGATGAAGAATGATAATTTTTATTGGAAGATAGGTAATTATTTGGAACTCATTAAGATGGTAGGCCCCGATGTCAGATATCTGTCAAATATAGTTTTCTATGGAGGAAAATTGTTGCTACAATAATATTATTTGGATTTTTTGGTGAAATATTTTCTTTATTTATTTGCAAAAATAAAATTAATAAAACGGGCAAAAATAAAATCTAATACGAATATAAACATTAGGAAATTAGCATTCCAAGTAGATTTTAGGCAAAAAATAAAATCTACTTGGAATATAAACTTTAGGAAATTTGTATTGGAACTAGATTTTATTTTTGCCTATTTTTTTTGCTCATATTATTTTTGCCGGCAAAAGTAAAATCTAATTCGAATACATATTTCTTAAAGTTTATATTTGAGTTAGATTTTATTTTTGACAACGGGTAAAAGTTTTGCCGGTGTCGAAAAACTTGGTGCCCAAAAATAATTAAACGTGGTGACCAAAAAATAATTCTACATATCGCTCGCAACAATTTCGTGAACATTACTTTTTCTATGAAATATCACATTTGACAACAGTGGGGCCTACCATAATGTCATATAGTTCCATTTATTTTTGGTAATAATTTGTGGGTTCATTAAACCATCATTTTTAGCATGAAAAACCAGTGGATTAATCAAATAATTTACATTATTAATAATTTTTTAATGCAAATAAATAAGTACTAATATAAATTTCATTTTAATAATTTCCTTATTTGTTATTATGATTTTTAAAAGCTTGTTAATGTTAAATAATCGTTAGTGATGTGACAAATGAAAATTAAGCCGAATAGCTGAATGACGGACTCATGTTCAGACTTTTGGGTACTCTCATAGCCTCAATAGGTGAGTCTGACTTCTATGAGAAGGCTTTTGGTGTTGTTGGGATGGTTACGTGGAATCGTCTACCGGTGTCATTGAGAGAAAATCAGACTGTCACCAGCTTCAGAAGCAAATTGAAAACTGCATTTTTCACCGGTGTCCTTGAGACGGTCTAGTTACTGTTGAGGTGTTCAAGACGAGGTTAAAAACCCTATTGTTCAGGAGTGGTGTTATGATTCTTGAATTGGCCCTTGCGGTGGCTTTTCCACAAAACGGCGCATCATAAATAAGTTGTCTAGTTATTATTATTATTATTAAACGGCGTCAAAACAAAATCATCCAGAATCATCATCATCATCATCACCATCATGGTAGTAATGACCGAGGTATCTCTCGTGTCATAGCTATAATTATATTGAACATTTTATTGTCAAATATTGCCAAATTGGTGATTCGTGTAGGAAAGAAAAAAAAATACCTAAGAAAAATATGATGATGTGCAGAGGCAGGATTATCACTATATAGAGATTTTTTTTTAAAGGGCAGCGCCCGCCACATACCTCGTTCCGTACCTGGAGATATTTATCTCCATAACGACACACTATATAGAGATTATCATTATCGTGGCATTATATTGAATCACGCTTTAACTGAATTCTCTGATTGTGCATGTTGTAGGTAGACACTCTTAATTGGGGAACTGGCCAGATCTTATTTAATGTTTGTAATTTATGTATTTTGTTGTCAGTTTTCTGTGAGTGTCTTAATAAAATAAAATTTAAAAAAAATATAAAAAAAATGTCTGGCCGAACCGGAAACAATACAACACATAGTTTCGGGTTGTTCTACTCTCGCTCAAACTGAATATACTAATAGACATAATCATGTCGCAAAAATAATACATCAAAATCTAGCAATTAAACTCGCAAATATATAATACCTTATTATAAATACAACCCGGAACCGGTTTTAGAAAATCAAAATAACAGGTTCTATATAATATGATAAAACAATAATAACAGATAGACAAATACATCACAATAGACCCGATTTGGTATTACATAATAAACGTAATAAAATAACGTACCTAATAGACATCGCTGTCCCAAATACACATAATTTACAAACAACCGTCGCAGAAAAAATACGTAAATATACAGAACTAGCAGGAGAAATAAAAAATATTTGGCATTTTAGGTCCGTTTATATAATACCTACCTTTAGTCATGTCAGCTACAGGGGTAACTACGAAATCTTTAATAAATAATTTACAAAAAGTGGATTTACCGGTTAATTTGTACATTAACCTTCGCCTTACTGAAATAAAAAACCTACGCGCGCTCCTAACATGTGTAGTGACTACACATTTTCAAATAAGCTGTTTAAGTCCCAAAATCCCCATAAGGGATTAGGCAAATAATATAGACTTTGTTACCATATTTTTTTTATTAATAAATAAAAAAAAAAAAAAAAAAAAAAAAAAAAAAAGATAGAAAAAATAGGAATAATCATAGCCAAACCATTCGGACAGTTATAAGTAAAGTATTGTACATGTGTATTGTATAGGAAATCATAAAAAATATATAAATTATTGCTGAAAACGTGAAAAAATAACATTGTCTAGCGCTCATGAACCTAGCGAGAAGACAACTCATTATGAATAGCGAAGGCCAACTGACGGCTGACCGCACGCATAGCGACGCATTGTGCAATCGGCATTCATCGGCAATCATCGGCCGATGGTCCGACATACATTTGCGTAAACTGCAGTGGTTGCAAACTATTTAATATGTTATTTAATTAATTTATTTATTGTTACACAATAATTATAAAGACAATCAATGGATAGAAAATGGATTATCCGACCTGTTCTAGGATTTAGCTAAGACAAAATATATGTATGTACTCATATCAAGATTATAATTAAAGTAAATGAAAAATTAAAGTATAACCAGCACATATAATAGTCCATACAACAGTTCAAAAAAAAGAACAGGCAACTTACAAACTTACAGATAAAAAAATGATTTACAGAAAATAGATAAAATTAAAAATCATTTAAACCGTAAAAGTTATAAGCAGTAATAGATACAATAAGATGAATAATTTTATAACTTAGTTCCAAATGTCTCTCGAAGAATCCGCACTTTTATTAACTCTTAAATAATTTTTTTATTTCACAATTAATGATTCTGGATATAATTTAACTCAAAAATTAGACTTACCGGTAAATTTATATATTAAAATTCAAAAATCCATTATAATATTAAATACATGGAATATTGTAAAAAAAATTTGAACGCAGATATTTCAGGCACTATGCTGGTATTTGAACCTGTGTTTTGAGCCTAATACTTTGATATCCTGTATATCTGGATTGGTGAATTTTTCGCGGCATTAGACTGTTAAGTTTTTGTATGATCATGACTGATACTGATAATATGGAGACTTATCTGGTTGTATAATACTGAGAAGTGTGGTTGGCCATTCCGCCGCCGCGTAAAAAATAATATTATTACGTTTATGTTTATTTTAATTGTAGATAATAATATTTATTTGAAATGTTTACCTACATAATAATATTTATTTTAAATGTTTATATAATAATATTTATAAATAAATCGCTAATAAATCCATAAATGAAGTGCCCTCACAAAGAAATGAACTGAAAAGTAACGTTATATGATATACACCTTTCCCTCTTATGATACAATAATATGATGAAAAGTTGGTATTTAGAATAATGTAAAATGAATACCTACCTAGTTATAATTATTGAAATTATTATGGAACGGAAATAATAAATCACTTTGAAACCTCTGGTCAACTTCGGAAGTAAAATAATATATCTCTATTGATAAAACACAATTGAGTGCTATTTCGCATAGTCATTCCACAGCACAGTTCGCGAGAGCGAGACGTAAATAGTATTCACTATCTAACGACAACAGCCGAGTACGAGCAGTCGAAGACACGTGAGATACAGTATTAATACATCGCGCATTTGATTGTATTAGTAAGATATTTTGTTTGTGTTTGTAATTTTATTTCCATTCTCCAAAAAATGACTTTGAAATAGTCAATAAGTTCCAATTATTGTCAATATAATTTTTTAGTTCGATGCGTAAATATATGACTGAGGATTACCTAGAATCTTGACCTTCTATTTATTGTACTTATTGAAATATTAATTATAAACAAAAGCATGTGTACTGGCTACACATTTTAGTACGGCGAAAGTTAAAATTCAAAAATCTATTATAATAAACACTTATAGTATTGAAAAAAGTTTTTGAACACAGATATTTCAGGCACAATGCTGGTATTTTGAACCCGCGTTTTGAGCCTAATCCTTTGATATCCTGTATATCTATCTGGATAGGTGAATTTTTCCCGGCATTAGACTGATAAGTTTTTGTGTGACCATGACTGATCATATGGAGACTTATCTGGTTGTATAATGCTGAAAAGTGTGGATGGCAATTCTGCCGCCGCGTAAAACAAAAGGCGTACGTATTGCCTTGAGGCAATGTCTTCCAGTAAACCTACTACAATGTTTGATAACTATGTTTTACTTGAGTTTAGATCAATGGAATAACAGAAAATGGAATATATAATATAAAACAACTATACCTACTACTACTATACTATACTACTATACCCTCACGCCGTGTCCCAAGTGGGGTAGGCAGAGAGAACGGAATGCCAAACAGATCTATCTTTACACACTTCCTTCGCTTCCTCCACGTTCATACAGTTTCTCATACACGCACGTCGGTTCCTCTTACTCAACACGCGGCCGTCCTTGAGAATTTGATTCACGTGATCAAGCCACGTGGTTCTCGGACACCTGCGTTTCCTCACACCCTTTCTTTCAGATAAGTATATCCTCTTTGTAATTCTTACCTCGTTCATTCGTTCAACATGCCCAAACCACCGTAGTTTATTCACGCGCATTCTGTCCACAACATACTTCTTGCATCCGCTCATTCTTCTAATATCTTCATTCTTCACTCTATCACGCAGCGTTTTACCAAGCATTC
Source organism: Athripsodes cinereus (assembly GCA_947579605.1). NCBI lineage: Eukaryota > Metazoa > Arthropoda > Insecta > Trichoptera > Leptoceridae > Athripsodes > Athripsodes cinereus. The sequence goes on from OX388324.1 coordinate 18,051,561, forward strand.
TTCTCAACGATCGCATCTCTACTGCATTTATTCCACTTTCGTCCTTCTTCAACCACGTCCATGTCTCGCTTGCATACGTAAGTGACGGTACCAGAATGGTATTGTGCACCAGCATTTTAGACATGTTCGACACATTGCCATTGCTGACAATGGGTCGAAGTGCACCGTTTACTCTAGCACCGGCCACTTTCCTTCTTTCAATGTCCCTATTGCATCTTCCATCCCTCGCAAACATACTTCCCAAATATACATACTTACTTACTTGCTCCAAACATTCGTCACCAACTTTGATCTCGCAAATCGTTTTTTCATTCTCTCTTTCAAACACAAGAACTTTCGTCTTCATAACATTCATTTTTAAACCATTCAAATTGCAACTATCATACACACATGTAACAATCTCTTGTAAGTCCCTTTCACTCTCAGCCATTTAACACCAAATCATCTGCGTACATCAATGCATTCACCCGAAACCCATTCAGCTCGACACCAACATCCATCACTTTCACAGGTCGCATACAGTAGTCAAAGAATAGGTTGAACAGCCACGGAGACATGACACAACCTTGCTTCACTCCCTTGGTGAGGACAAACCACGTAATCGTTATATCGTTAATAGGTAATCCTATATAAATATAAAAAAATATAATCATTCACAACCATAAACCTATACCAATATTTATTTATTTATTTTGGACAATAAACGGCATTTGCCTTTTACAATAAATGACAAATTTACAACATTATACAGTACAAAAATATATGTATCTAAGTGAGAACTATCTACTATTTATGAGATGGTGGGTTGTTTATGAGGGATTTTACTTTATTTATTTATTTATTATTTACGGCTAATTAGCCTCTTACATAATATTTTACATAGGTACAATATCATAAGAAAACATAGGTACCTACCAAACACACAATTAACAAATTAATATTACAAACATACATCTATCATTAAAATTTTAAAATAAAACAACAGAAAGCAACCAAAATAAAATATTAATAGATAAAATTAACAGAAATTTAACTGAATCTGATAAAATTATACTTCAGAAAATGAAAATTAAAATGTTTTAGAAGTAGGTATTCACACTTAAGATAAAAGAAAAATATTTAAAATTAAAAAAAAAACATGGGTAGGTATATAAAAAGAGGAAGGGTTCCTACTAAGATGTTGATTCCTGATTATTGTTTATGTTTGAATGAGCCTATAGTTGAAGAGGACCGAATATCACTGGGAGGTTGTTCCAGATTCTATCCTATGGCTGGTATGAGAATATATTATACATAGAGTCGGATTAATTAAACCAAAACCTTACTCATTTTATAAAATGTTCCATGGCTGATTTATTCAATATCGCATGCTTGCGAGGTCTGAATAGGGCAATCCGCAAGGTGCGTGAAAGAACATTGGAGATTCGGCAAAAAATGTAGATGGGACAAGAGAGGACTGTCAGACTTGTCCACAAATTTCTCCCTAAAGTGTACGAGAAAATGAAAAAACGCTATCTGTTTCTCAATCACCATGCTTTTTAGTGAGTCACGGGTGACGGGGATTCCAAGAGTAATCTCTTTGAGCTTGGGCTGGTGAATGATCCGTGGTATGTTTGTGAAATGGGGGTGCAGTTTCCTGAGCACTTCCTTTGGGAATGCTCCGAGATGATGGATGCTAGGGATGTAACGATAAATAGTTTGAGTGAGGATACTCCTCGGCTTGCCTGGTTTAAGGAGGAACTCACGTATTCACAGAATCTCAGGACATTTTTGAGGTTTGTAGAGACATGGGTTTCTTGGTGGGATCTTATTCATCGACAGGGCAGATTCTCAGCCGGAGTAGAAGTATCTTTGAATTAAATTTTGGCCTTTTGTGGCGGAGATTGTCGAAGCGAACTCGTTTTTCGTCATATCGTCCAGTCTCTATTAGTGGAGAGTAGATCTGGAAAGAATGTTTCTTTTGGAAGGGAGAGCATTTCTGCCCTGTAGTCCTAGTCAAAACACATTTTAGCGTAGCTTATTGTGTATTTTAGCTACGAAAACTAACACTTTTTCGCACCGTCGTCTACATTATAACGAAAACTTAATGTGATTTTGGGGTTTTCACCCTCTAAACACATCATTTTAGCCTATTTTCTTCTACAAAATAATGTGTAATATAATGTATAGATGTCGTTGGCTTTAGTTTAGATTGTTTCTTTTTATTTACATTTTATAACTATTTTTTTATATTATTTTACTTTTATTTCTTGTAAAAAAAAACCTCAAAAAGAACAGTGGAAAGAGAAGTAGTTTAAGAAATTCCCATGATGGCGGTTTTGGCCGGCCGGCCCTTCGCGGAGGACATATTTTGTTTGAATCTGCTGATAAATAGCGATGTACGATTCTGGAGATATCTGGAAAAGAGCTGGGTCTTTCATATTGGCCTATTTGTCATTGACTAGTAATGCAGTACTAATTTTCTCAGAAAACATGTTCCAAAATTAATAATAATAATATGTTTTTATTTTCCATAACTAAAAAGATGTTGCTTGTTTCTACTCTACTAGTACATCACCGCATATCCCACAAGTGGGGTAGCCAGCAAACCATCTGCATGTTATAAACATACTAGCCGTCTTCTTCGTGCCAACAAGAAATTAAGACATTCAGATTGGGTGGCAAACCCCATCATCGACCTTGAGATACCAAAGATCTCTAGCCTACAGATACTAAAATATTGCACATCCTATGTTCCTGACAAAACCACAAAATAACCCAACAATAAAAAAAAAATTATTAATAACCTTCAAACTTTGCAACACAGCATTTTTTATTGATTTTCTAATATTTACATTGTTGGTTGATAATTACACCTTTTTTATTATTTCAAAATGGCATTTTGTTTGTTTATGATGGGAATGCTATGAATAATGAATGGTTGGCGATCAATGGTGGAAATATCCAAATTTCACATAGACTGAAATCAAATTCTAAAGACGATGTTCCAAGTGGTTGTCGTGGAAAATTGTGTGATTTTCATTCCGAAATAATAAATACATGTCCATGCTAGTACCTTTTTCTTTGTATTTCCCATTAGCATAAATAATTGCGATATTTGAAAAAAAATTATTCAACCAAAAATTTACAAAAAGAGATTTTATTTTATTTTTATTATATTTATGGGTAAAAGTACAAAACAGATAACAACTATAAATATGGTACAAAAATAAAAATAAGTCGTTCATAATTCAGCTATCATCCACAAACATGTACCTACCATAGTTAAGTAAATTATTTAAGTACCTATTGCACATTCCGCTCATTCAACTGTTCTCACTAGCATATCGCACAAGTAGCCAACACACAAAAACATAGTTTGAAACATATTGTAAGTACAAATAAAAACTACTAATAAAAGATAGAAAAGCAAAAAAAATAAACATACAAAAAGTTGTAATGTTTGAAAAAGATAATTATTGAAAAAGAAAACTATTAATAAAAGATAGAAAAAAAATAAACATACAAAATCCTGTAATGTTTGAAAAAGATGGAATATTAAAAAAAGAGTAATGTTAAGAAAAGTTTTTTTTTTTTTTTTTTTTTATTTATAATTTTTTTTATAACATATTTACATAGTTAACAAATTCATATAAATAAAACATTATTTTTCAATGACTCAACTTCAAAAAGAGAAAATCTCGTGTTTTGAAGTGAGCTACATTGTTACAATATTACAAAACAATACAAAAGTAAATAAAAAGAAAACAATTTCAAAAACATTACCAGAATAAATCCTGAAACTTTCCATAAACTTGAAAAGAAAAAAAAACACATCGTACAAAAATAAACATGTTAGTACAAATAAGGTACACTTTCAATCATCAATAATCTGATTACATGAAAATTCTTCGAAATACAATTGTTCGAATTTACAGTTGTTTGAAAAAATAATTATTCGAATTAGCAAATCTTCGAATAACATTTGTTCGACTATCAATTATTCGAATAACAATTAATGGAAAGTGAATTGTTCGACTAACATTTGTTAGAAAACCATATTCTTCGAATTATTTTATATTAATCTAAATTCATTTTATTTTGATCTTTAGAAGCAGGTCATATTATTATTCACAAGATTATATGACGTTTCTGAGTATAAAACTCCAGCCATACATCATCCAACTGAGGACGAGTTCATAAGGAGCAAATGTCATATATGTGCGTTCAGAAAAATTGAGGCTATTACATATTGAGGGCTTTACTATATATCTAATCAAAATTGTTCTCTATGTTGGTGTTAGGGTAGATTGACAATCTCTCTCTCTCGCTCTCGTTAAGTATCAATATAGTGGAAAATATTTTATTTTTAATTTATAAAATGTCTGCTTTAAAATCTAATATCGTAAACTAATAGAGTTGAAGAGAGGCAGCTGTGCTTCAACATCTGTCACAATTTAATAATATGTATTGGATATATTTTATAAGTTGCTTATCGTCGTTGTATATTCAAAATGGGGTATGTAAATTTATAAATGTTTTTACAATAGACCATTAAAGGTCACGTGGTCTTGTCTATGGATTTGCTTTTGCTTGAGGGGCAAACAGTCAGATTGCGCAAATCATCCTTGTAGGATGTTATGCCATAAGAGAAAAAAAAAAAAGTCAGACGACAAAATAATAACAAAATCGACACTTTTTGATTATTAGGTATACTTTAGGCGTTCCACCTAATATTACCACGTAATTTGAGCACACGACAAAATAATAACAAAACAAACACTGACAGTTGAATACATTTAATACATGCATACAACGCTCTTTGAATATGTCCTATCTGAGATAGCGTGTGCTAGGGTACTTCATCTCTTTTTCACACATACTTAGAACTACGCAGTAAGAAAGAGATACATCCTTAAGCTTTTTCTTCTACGTGGTACGCTTTTTTCTTTTATAGAAATATGTACCTTATTACCTTATACTGAAAGCATGTTATTTAATATTACGTTAGTTTTTAAACGATTGAATAATAAATTATGGTCAAGTTGGTAAACACTGTGAATGTGTTGTATTTCGTCTGTTGTGTTGGGATGGGATGCCTGATGCTCCTCAATGATTTTTCTGTGACGTCATCGTTTAATGGTCTTTAATGATAATAAACTGTTTATAATAGCATTTCAATCATTTTATAAAGTGATTCTTAGTATCAAATATCCAAATTGAATACTTAAAAAAAGAATATCGCATGCCAACAAAAAGTCCAGACAACAATTTTAATGCCCTAATGGACAGTTTTTAAAGAGATTGCGTAAATAAAAATGTTCGAACATAGCTCATTTTGAATATGAAACGACGTTAAAGGGCATTTACGTTAAACTAAAACATTATTTTGTAAACCTCTAATGCAAGACAAAATAACTGCCACGTGACAAAGCTATCACTAGGTACATACAAGTTTTAGAATTTCGTTGAGTAATAACGATAATTACGCACATAGTAAATTTTATTTCAAAATAACGAAAAATTACATTGGCACTTCTTAATCTAGTCCAAAGATATTTGGTGTGGTTTTGTTGCCTTCTTTGACATTATTGTTGCCAGTAGTAAAAACCCAAGAGCAAACGAATATTTTTACTGGTACAAAAGTAAAAATAATGAGAATTGTTTGAATGATACGGTATTAATACATTAAACATAACTATACTTTTCAAATAATATTTTATTATAGGTACTGCATGTACCTTTATTCTTACATTGTCTTTTTGAAATATTATTTTACTACTTACTTTTCGTGTGGGCGGTGATTTAGGTGTCTTCACCCAATTTGGGCTGGGTCAAAAAAGCAGTGAATTTAAAGTTTAAACTTAGACTATGGCAGCACTGTCCTGGCGTCGTAAAGCGCGAAATTCGGCTTTATTTTACAAATTTTCACGCAGCAGAAGAAAATGGAGTACGAATATATAATTGGAGAAAAGGGGAATAGAAAACTTCTTTTTCGATCCCACTTATTTGTTAAAGACAAGTCAGTGGGTGAAAGTATTTATTGGAAGTGTGATTACTTCCAAAAATCATCATGCAGGGCAAGAATCGTCACCAAGAGGGAGGAAGTGGTCAAAGTTTGCCTTGAACACACCCATATAGCAAGAGCTGAAGAGGTAGAGCGGCAAAAAATTATGCAAACCATAAGGATGGAAGCGATGAGCACCCGTGACCCACCAACATTTATAATTTCTTCAGCCGTTGCAACAATTAATCAGGTAGGAGATTTAGTTTTCACATATGATTAATGTTCCACCAATAGCATCTTTTACAGCATGTATTCAACTCACAAAGCAATGTAATTGAAAATAATTTGATTTATTTTTAGGTTGTGGGAGCCAATTTACCATCAATTGGGAGCCTCAAGAGGACAATACACCATATAAGACAAAAAAGTGACATCGCTCCAACAAATCCCTCCAGTGCAAGAGAAATCATTCTGCCAGAAGAATATAAATTATCAGAGAGAATGGAGCAATTTCTGATGTTTGATTCCGGTATGACCGATGACAGAATGATAATCTTTAGCACTCGGAGGAATATAGTAGCCTTAAGTCGTGCCAATCACTGGTATGGTGATGGTACCTTTGATACTGTACCACACCTCTTTGGACAGCTATACACAATTCATGGGATGGAGGGGCAGAATTCGGTACCGCTAATTTATGCGTTACTCCCAAATAAAACACATACCACATATTGCTTATTGTTAAATACAGTAAAACAACTGTGGCCGGGTGTGGTGCCCCATACATTTTTGTCAGACTATGAGCCAAGTATGATTAAAGCCATGCGTGACGTATTCCCAGAGGTTGTTCACAGAGGGTGCTTCTTTCATTTTGCTCAATGCATTTTTAGAAAGGTACAAATGCAAGGGTTAAAGCAACGGTATGAATCAGATGTAATTTTTGCATCGGAAATTCGACTGTTGCCTGCCCTCGCATTTGTACCTGTCTCCAGAGTAATAGAATGTTTTGAGCAAGTGCAAGGAGTATTTCCCGAAGAAGCACAATCTATAATAGATTATTTTGAGGATACATGGATAGGCAGGCCTGACAATCGTGTTGGACGTCGCTCACCATTATTCAGCCACAGTATGTGGAATTGTTTCCAAACGGTTGTGGATGGGCTACCAAAAACGAATAACAGCATTGAGGGATGGCATCGAGGTTTCCAATTCCAAATCTCCGGAAACTATCCAAATATTTGGAAATTTTTAGATGCTGTTAAAAGGGAGCAGAGCCTAACAGACTTAAAGCTGGACCAACACGAGAGTGGAGCTGAACCTCCTCGACAAAGAAGAAAATATCGTGATAGCGATTCCAGGTTAAGACGAATTGTCTCAGACTGGAATCAAAATACAGATATTTTGGACTATCTACGTCGCATTACACACAATATTGTTTTTTAAATATGTATATATATATTTGTTCTATTATTCTATTAGTTATTTATTACATTATGTACATTGCAATTATCCACAGCAATAGTTTGGCACCATTTTTGATAGATTTTAAAGAAAATCTAAATTGCTTAGTTGTTGTTTGTATTTTATTGGTATTTGTATTGTAAAACTCCATTATAATCAAAAAATAGAATCTAATTATTTGGTTTTACAAGTACTTTATTGAACAGTTACTTGAAACAAGTACTAAATATTTTTTGCTTTAATTGATAAGTTTCAGGCCAGATTCAAGACCTTGTTTTTCATTAAATTATCAGTGTCATATAAGAAGCAAAAGCCTTAAAAAATTTGTGTAAAAAAGTTATGCAGTAAGGCCGACCACCAATTTTGTATTTAGTGTGGTGTCGAAAGAGTGCTTTGTTTAATTTATAGTGAATATTTTTTCATTATCCCGTTTTCAAAACTTATAAGTGTTGTAAAATAAAAATCCATTTTCTTTTGATTGTAAATCGCTGTTTTTAAATCACATCTATCCCAGATGGCAAACTTCTTATTATATTATATAATAGGTATGAATAATGATAACAAAAACTATTACAAAAAAATGTGTATGATTTCATATTTAATTTACAATAAACAATCACAATAAAATTCCTATATAGTTAATATTAAATAATAATCACTACCATAAATCTTTTATATTACGAACACTCAGTTTTATGTATATTCTGATAGTACAAGTTTGAATACCTCCAATATACATTATATTATAAGACTGTGTTTTTTCTTCTGTTCTATCTTTTAATAATAGTTTTTATTTGTACTTGTAATATGTTTCAAACTATGTTTTTGTGTGTAAGCGATGGCTGCTTGTGCGAGCAGATGAATGAGCCTAATGTGTGATACTTAAATAATTGTCTTAACTGTGGTACATGTTTGTAGATGATAGCTGAGTAATGAACGACTTATATTTATTTTGTAAACCACATTTATAGTTGTTGTCAGTTTTGTACTTTTTATCAATAAATAAAATAAATTAAAAATTATATGTTATATCCACATGCATTCATATCTTCTGCTAATTCATAATGTTTTTTTCAATAGATAATAATACTTTTGCCTAATCTGTCATTTCTGTATTTATTCATATTTTTGCAGAACAGCATGTGCCTTGACAAATATGTAAATAAAAAGTCTGTCTTCTAGATCTAATTTAAATTCAAACTTGGTATTAAATATTTTTTTTAAATATCAACATTCACAATCTATAACATCTTATATATGTAATATTTTTTTATGATCCTCTCTTTATTGAGAATAATTTGTGCTTTTAGGGGTGTTATTATTGGAAATTGTTTTTTTATCAAAATTGTATATTCTTATTAACGCATTCATGATTTTGTATTCATAATAAATTAAGAAGTATATTATTTTTAATTAATTCATTCAATTCTATGATATCAATGTTTCACTCTTAAATTCCTTTATTGTTTTTATTTTCATTATGTCTAACAACCAAACGGGTTACTACCTGACGATTCCAAGTGCCAAATCAATGGCCTACGGATGATAAGAAAGAATAAAGAATATTACAACTACTACTAACCATTCCAACATATCATTAATGTGGGGTAGCCGGCAGACCTGTCATATTTAACAACACACATGCAAAACGCCCTCTCCGAATGGGCTTATAAATTGGACATTATATAGGTACTTATTGTTTGTGATTGTATATAATATATGTTTATTGTATATACTGTTCTATTGGCTTTAAAAAAACATTTCTATTCAATATAAAAATATATAATTTTCATCCAATATACTTACAAGTTTTTCTTTTTCATAACTTAACTTCTTCCTGCTTCTCAATAGAATTAGATTATAATGTAAGATATAACACAACACAAAACCCTCAAGTTCCCATACAGGAGTTTTGTAACTTATCATTAGTACTAACTACTCGTACCAATATCAGGATCTGTAAACCAAATCTATTAGAGTTAAGCACAAATAAAATGTTAGATGTTAGGTTAGTAGTTAATACAATGCTCCAATGAGTGTTCTTCATTCTCGTACATATGCATTACCAGAAATGTAAGAAATGCAGCATTATTGAGGATACTACAAATAATCACAACAAATCATTTTTTTTATTTATTTATTCTTTTTGCACATCATCATTATATAACAGTGTTAACAAAACAATATAAAACTTAAAATACAAGGACGATATGCAGTGGCGAGATTATCACTATAAAGTGATTTCTTCCATCTAACCACGTTTTCAGGTCTCACATTACAACTTATTGCTCCATGAACAAAATAATACTGTCACAAGTTTAGCAAATATCAATATGAATACAATATGAATAATTTACTAGTGTCATATCCATGTTTATACGACTCTATAGGCCTTGAGATTCTCAGTGAGCTTCATTGATGTCTACCTTTAATGAATGTTGTGTACAATATTTTGCTATTCACATGGCACAGACATCTGCTATTTCATCTTGCCTTCACTATGGTAGTCTATGCTGGTTTCTGTTTGACGGTTCACCTCAGTAAAAATTGATTCTGTTCTGGTATAATCTACTAGGTTCATTCTTTCTCAGATAATACAATATTGAACATCTTCGTCTGCTCGTAATACACAATATTGGTATCTGGAGAGATAATTATCTGGCATTTCCAAAATTTGTGTCAATCTACTTGATGCACAATCAATTAAACCATGCAGGTATCTGGAAACAAATAAAGACATATTATACATTAATCCTCACAACAGTGCATGTCCAAAGATGGACAGGTAGTCTTGAACAATACACATATCTATAAGTTTGACAGATCCAATAATAATAATAATATGACTATTTATATAGCGCCGTAGTGTGATAATATCACTTCAAGGGCGCTTTACATTATTTAGGATCAACATCCACGTCCATTTTAAAATTACATAATATCAAATAAAAATTGTCGTCAGAAAGATAAAAAAATCATAATGATATTACAGTTTTAATACATTCATATGCTAAATATCGTTTGACTGTCCTAATCTGCCTAAGATGATATAAAACAAGAACTAACTGTGGCACCAATTTGCTGCTCCATTGACAGGCCACTGTTCACGACCCACTCCAAGAATTTTTACAAATGTCTTTGGCCTGATGCTCACCCCTCCAACAGGTATCATATGTCATCTTCTCTTGGAGGCAAATCATGTGAATTCAGTTTTGTCTGGAAAAATTCAAAAATTTTAAAATTCCATTCAAAGCTTTGTCAAAATTCACAAAATCATTTTTTTGTTTGCATCCTTGCTGTTAGCTTTGATAAGAGCTTAGATGTCGCTTGTGTCACTGAACTCATACAATGGTTCATTGAAAAAAGTAATTGACGAATATTGTAATATTGTTGAAATACTCCTATATTCAAGGAAAAATGTTTTATACATTTATTATTCTGTAGTTCGTTCATCTGACTTTTGTTTAATACATTGACACAAGTATGTTATCTATATACAGGATAAATATATCAAAGATTTATAAATGTACTTACCAGTCATGTTATTTGCAGTTTCATTACTGCATTACATTTGAATTCAACAATGTATTCCAATATAATTTTACACAGTAGCATAATAGAGTCCGTCATTGCAAGTCAATATGTTAACGCGTAACAAAATAATATTATTTTAGCAATTTTTATCTACTCAGTATGATGTCTTCACTTTTACGACATGACTTCTCATTTAATCTTGAAAATGAATTAACTGATTAATTCTCAATTCCACAAACCAATTCCATTATACACAGAGATTTTACGTACAACGAGCATTGCACCGCTTATTTACAACTTCTCAACTGACAGCTATCGTCATGATGGCGGCCATCAGTGTTACCAACATACTATTAGTATTAAGGCAAAGGCTATTTGTCCGTAATTACATAGAAAAAAGAAAGAAATTATCAAATTTATCTATGGTGAACTTTTCCATAGAGAAATTATAAAATTTGTCTATGGTAAACTATTTCCATAGACAAATATTAAATTATTTTGTTTATGTAAAATGTAGTATAATAATATTATACTCTATGGCAAAAACTGTCACATAGAAACATCAGCAAACGGTTTGACTAGTGTGTTATTGCCTAACTTGGTTTTCACAATATGAAAATAAAATCGTGAATGTAGTAGCAATCCCCAAACATTGATTTAAGCGTAAGGAAGAACCTTACTAAAGCCTTTGTATGGAGCATTCTGCTTTATGGTTGCGAGACGTGGACCATCAGCAAGAGGGAAAGCGGACGGTTGGCGGCCTTTGAAATGTGGTGCTACAGACGCATGCTGAAGATCCATTGGTCGGAACACATCGAAAACGAAGAAGTATTAACCAGGGTAGGCGAAAAAAGACAACTTCTTAAGAGAATCAGCTAACAACGAGCTAACTGGATTGGCCACAACATCAGGCACCCAGGACTAATCATCGCCATTGCGGAGGGTTAGACCGAGGGGACAAATGGCAGAGGCCGACCAAGAGATTCGTATATGGACCAACTGAAGAGGGACATGAATTGTGGCTCATACGTAGAGCTGAAAAGACTGGCTGAGAATAGGGAGGAATGGAGAAGAAAGTCAAAACTCGTTGCAGACCAATCTAGTGGATTGTAACTCATTATATATAGTAGCTGGCTGGCTACCCCACTTGTGGGATATGCCGTGATGGTATAAAAAAAAAAAATATATAGTAGCAAGACGCAAGGGTACCACCCGTAAGTTTTGAATGTTTCGTAGCCATTATAATTTTTGCTCCGGGCTCCCCTTAACTCATTCTCAATGTATGTATCCAAAGCACTTTACTTGCATTCAGAATTTTTATCAATACTTTAATATTATACTATAATTTACGTCATTTTATCATTATTTTGATTGCCGAACAGTGTTTCAATAATAATATTAATTTCTTTGTGTATTATTTTAGGTTTTTATGCAAAAAGTAGTAGTTTTTTAGTGGCACGCAGTTGACTTGACATCGACATCCCTACATAGAAGATGGAGATGTCAATTTTTGTTGGCCAGCAATTTTCGGATTGGAATTTGTTTGCAGCTACCTACGAGAGCTATCTGCGATCTACATACAGCCCACTTTTTGTAATCGTTGATTGCAGTACTGCACAGGCACGAAATAGAAAACTAGGTAAGAATACCATACCTCCCTGTGCTGAGTATTATTATGTAGAGTTTGGATGTATTCACAGGGGAAAGTTTCTCAGTACTTCTACAGGTGTGCGTCCCACACAGCATTCTTTAAAATTAGGGTGCCAGGCTAAGTTGCGTGTGACGTACAAGGTAAGTATTGGTCAATTTGTTATAACTAGTTTCCAAAGTACCCATTGTGATTCTTCTGGTAAAATTTTGCATAGAATTGATGAAGATACTTTTAAACTGTACAGTGCCAACAGGGGTATACGTAGCTTCGATCATTTAATTCCACGATTGGCTTTACAAAATTCGAGCACTGGTGAAGTTGCTCAAGTAACTAAAGATAAAGGTAGTGTTATTAAAGATAATTCACTTCTTTTAATGCAGTATGATGCTAGCTTACCTAGAATCAAGGATTTTTTATCAAATCATAATGCAAGTATTTCAAGTAAAAACATTAGGTACAAATATAAAGCGTCGTATAAAATCCACAGGTAATGTAGGTCTTAATGATAATTTTTTACTAGCATTACAAAAGGATCAAAACGAAGGTAATATAATTTTTGAGACAGTTAGTCTTAAAGATGAAGTGTGTTTACTCTTTTTTCAATTTTCTTGGATGAAGATATTTTTCCAAAATTATCCAGAGCATATCCTAGTAGATGCAACATATAGTTTGACGAATACACGTATGCCCTTGTACATTGTAATGATTGTCGATGGGATGGGTGAATCTATCCCAGTTGCATTTTGTTTAGTTTGTAACGAAACTGAGACATATATTGAGAAATTTATAGAATTTTTTGTTACTCACAATCCATCTTTTGCTTTTGTCCAGTCAATAATTACTGATAAAGATTTAACAGAAATAAATGCCTTAAAGAAATATTTCCCAAATGCCAAACACGAACTTTGCCTGTTTCATGTTTTAAAAGCGTTCAAAATAATGATAAATAAATCAAACATTCCTAAACATCTTGTTGATACAGCTAAATCATATTTAGAGTCAATGGCTTACTCACATACAGAGCTTGATTTTCAAAACACTTACCAAAAATTTGTGTCAACTTTTATAAATTATTCAATTTTAAATGATTTTAACAAAAATTGGTATCCCTGGAAAGAAGCATGGGTACACTGTTACCGTACCAATACATTTAATATAGGTGACACCACTGATAATAGACTGGAATGTTTTAACCAAAAGTTGAAACAAAATATACCAAAATATTCAACACTAAATGATTTTTATGCTAAATTAAAATCTCAGTTATCCAGCATGCTAGACAAATATCAAAATCTTGGCTTTAGTCATGAGTTTAAATTAATATCTATTGTGTCAGATTTATCCCCAGAAATTGTTCAAAGTATATTTAAATGTTGTACAAAATTTGCATCTTATAAAATTTTAGAACAAATTATTGACGCGTTAACCAATAAAAATAATATTAAAATTCTTCAAGAGTCTGCACTTAATGAAAATATTTTTGAAAACAATAAAAAATTTATAACTAGTTGTGATTATTGTTCATGTAGTTTTTTTTCAATGTATAAATTACCCTGTCGTCATATATTCTTCCTTAGAATCCATTTACAAAATAATATATTTGACGAAACATTAATTATAAATAGATGGCGGTTGTCATTTTATATTAACACTTTGAATACTATAAAAACCTTCAAAACATATAAAAATTCATGTTCAAAACAGATAAAAAGTAAAGTGACCAAATGTTTTGTAAACAAAGAAACCGAAAAATACCATTTAGCAACTAAAGCTTGTAAACAGTTGACAGAGATTCTAAAAACTTCCGGGGAAAAATGTTTTGATAATCGTTTGTCCATCTTGAATAATTTAATCAATGAGTGGTCTGGGAATATGTCTGAGGGTGTCTACCCCGCTTATGGGAAATGGTGTGATGGTATGAATGAATTCTTTTTATATAATTTTTATTTTCTTTGTTGTCCTAGATCATTGACTTGGATTGCTGAGTTCACCTGAAGCAGAACAATTACTGTCTCAATTGTGAATCAACGATCTTCACAGCATTTGAAATGCCTGGGTAAAAATCACCTCCAAACTACACAGGAACTGCCAGAAATATTTTCCCATTACTTTGTGATATGAAATAACATGCATTATTATCATCTTTGTTATAAATGGGACAGACTAAGGAAAAAAGATAACATACAGAGCAACCTTTTATGTGTGTGATCATGGGGTATCGGCACTTCTAATAGATATAAGAATAATAAATGATATTAAATTGTATAATATATATATATATTTAAAAGATATATCTGGGGTTTGTCACAAACCCAAACGCAACCTTCTACATCTTTCACAGTAAGCTAAAAGCTTGTGTAGTGAAAGGGGAGTTTACTGGCACCTGGTATATTGTACCGCTAAAAGATATATTAATTTAGCGTAGAAATCATAGAGTAAATCATTGGTAGTAGAAATTGTTTTCAATGTAATAGAGGTCATTTTATTGTATAGAATATAATTAGAGTATGAAAAATGAAGTATTATTGGAAAGTTATTTAATAATTATGTTTTATAGTAGAACCTGTTGAGAAGTCAACTTTTACGACTTAACAGGACCATGTGTATTGTCTGTTTATATTTGATTCAAATAAAATAAAAATAAAAAATTTATCATTTATTTACTGTAGACTTATGTACCCTAAGTTTAGTACTTTGTATTTAATTCCTTGTTTACACGATCTCATAGTGCACTTTCAAGATGTGAATAAATGTTCCCACTAGTTGGGTAATAAGTTCACATTTGATCTGAAGACATTCTAAAATACAATGTGGTCTCATATACATCGAAAATATCCTCCTGGATGTCAGAAAAAATGTTCAAGATAGATCCCACAAAAACTGAATTCTTATGTGTAGCCTCTAAAAGGAGACATCTTATAGGTTCATATCCCATCTATGTACAAAACATGAATATAATGTCAACGAAAAATTGTTAATGTTGGTGCTCATCTGGTTAGTGCTCTTTCAATGGAGAAACATACCGTCATTTGTTAGTCAATGTTTCTTTGCTCTAAGGAATGTGAGAAAATGCTTGTCAATAGAAGGGACCAAGAATAATAAATTAATTTGTTGCATTCTGATTAGATTACTGAAATGGTATCTTGGTAAATTTATCCAATTTGCAACTCCAAAGAATTCAGTCGGTTTTTAATGCTGCTACTCAGCTTATTTACAAAATGGATTTATTTTCACAAACATTATTGGGACTCCAGAATTTTTACTGGCTTAAGTGACCAGGGAGAATTGAATTCAAACTTTTTTTTACAGTATTCAAGGCATTAAATGGTATGGGTCCGGAATACATCTCGGAATTCTGTAATCTATAACCATTAAATCAGAGACAAAATTCCCTTGAGTCTCAATCTAAAAGATAAGTTCAGCGCTAGTGTACTTGGACTGTGCCTTATGTAACCACATTTAGCGGTTGATCATGACAGGCAAAATAGAGGGACGCCATCGTGCCTGCGCAATATACAAGATTGGACTGGAATGAAAGGCGTGGAGGAGTTATTCCAGACAGTGCAGGACAGAGAATCCTATGCCAGATTGATCGCCAACGTCGAGGGGACCTGACAGGGCACAGAAAAAGAAGTTAATACTATTTATAAGATCCTGAGGCGGAGCTGCCCACAAAATAATGTTTTTTTTAATTGGGGCTACTCTTTGTCTCGTTTGGATTTACTTTTTATGTCTCTCACATATTTTCAGCATGTAAAAGGCTCAAGCCGTATATTGTAATAAATAAATAAAATAAAATGGTGCTATAAAACTCACTTATTCATTCCGCACTATTTAATGGAGCATCCATCTCAAGGGCGCGGATATTATTACTAAGCTTAGCGGTTCACACAAACCAAGTGAACATTGAGAATACAAGTAGTGGTGGAGGACCTACTTGCTATTATTAAGTACCTACTAATTTCATTCATCCATACCATCATGACATTTCTCACAGTGGGGTGTCGGTGAACTGACTGCATGTAATGAAAACACAGTTTGTCATCTTCGTGCCATATAAAAATGAAACATTTAGGATGGGCAGAAAAACTCACCTTGTACTGAAGTCCACTCTATTATGAATATATTAGGACTTAAAATAAATTGAACCTATAAGAATGCTACGATATCGTCCCACTGGGACGATCGCATCACTTCTTTACATACATTATTATCAAAAGAGAAATTATCAAATATTTTATAAGAAAGAATTTACATTATACATACATAATAAAAGTATATAAATTGGCTCGTAACCCCCAGCTTCGCTACATACATTTTGCAATGTACGTAAGCGAAACACATAGAATATTATATGATAGAGAAAGTTACAGTTATATTTGCAAGTAAAACAGATTAATATTTTGGCTCAAGTTCATGTCTAGGGATGATTCTACTTGATCTGTACAAGAGGAACGCATTGTGTGTGGGTGTCAGTTACATACTTCAATTATACATATTATACTTACGCAAAGTTCAGAGAATTCTTTATCCTTCGGTTTCATCATTTTCTTATGGTCATCATATCATTATAGAATACATAGGTAATTTCAGCAATAATGTTTCTTCTGTTAGTATACTTTATATTGCAAAGATTCTACTTATATCTTTTCTTGAGTAAAATCATAGATATATATCTCCAAGTAAACAATAAAAAATTATATCAAGTGGAACAAAGATTATCATAAGTACATCAGACCTTTCCAAGAAAGTGGATATATTATTTCCATCAATGGAGCCATTCCTTTAACTCTTTGTTGCTTTCATAGTAAAATAATAGGGTCTTTCATCCATTGGTTGATCAAGGAATTGAACCTTTGTGACATAACTACTCCAAGTATAACTAGGTTATTGGAAGACTATATACAAGGAGGCGGAGAGATGTACTTTAGTATTATTAAGAGTATTGAATCTACTGGTGGGTATACAAAATGAATTTCAACAGAAAGATATCGGATGGTAAGTGATTTACATTTATTGTGTAAACATATACATTACATAACAAGACAGTTATTTTCAAAGTAAATTTGTAGGGAATAACATTCCGTTCAATATACAAAGTTATGAAAGTTATACCATATTCGGACTGAGACAATAAAACACACAATGGTAATTATCAAATACACCATCCTTGGTATTACAATATAAATCAATACCTGGTTTATCAAGTGATTTATAAATATTTAATTGGAATCATTCA
Organism: Athripsodes cinereus; assembly: GCA_947579605.1. Classification (NCBI taxonomy): domain Eukaryota; kingdom Metazoa; phylum Arthropoda; class Insecta; order Trichoptera; family Leptoceridae; genus Athripsodes; species Athripsodes cinereus. The sequence goes on from OX388324.1 coordinate 18,069,432, forward strand.
TTCTTCATTCAAACTCAAAATCTTAAATTATTACACAAAGGAAATTAATATATAGATAGTTCAACGATTATATGAACTTAGTTATGAAAAAATTATCAATATATATACATCATATACAGTAGTAATATAGTCACTTACAGATAGACTGGCGATCAGGATAAGAATAACACAAAGACAAGTATGTTATTGTTAACGCATTTCGCACTCATAGACGGAAGATGGCAGGATCGTGAAAGAAACATACCCTAATGCTACTATGGCGGTCGCTGGTTATACTCAAAGACGTACAGGGGTGTGGTGGTGTCAGAATCAGATAGATCCTGTCCTCAGGACGAAGAGATCACTACTTCTCAAGTGATAAGAGCAATATTATACGTTACAACACTATTCTCAGTGTCAAAGGAAGAAGGCGTCACTATTTCAATATTCCTTTCAGATATACTCAGCTAGTCTTTTAATCACTCTTTTGACAAGGGTATGGACCGGAGAAGTTACTAGAGTATTACCCAGTTCACATTGTAATGCGAGTTATATCGGTAAATCACCGCTACGCGATATACTGACTATCCGAGGTGAAGCTGTACACGCTGAAGATTTAGTAACACATTCTCAATTTCAATCAAATTCACAATACTGAGAAAGTAGAAAGAACAGTTTAGGTGATTGTTCATGATTCCTAACATAGAATATTTGTTCAGAAACTATGGATTATCCAATTTCACACGGTTATGAATAATGGCGGCAACAGCAAAAACCACGCCCAAAACCAACATATATTGTTATTATACTCAAAACTTCCAATTATTATCATTATCACCACATGAATCGCCATGTATATATAACTCAAAGAGAATATAAGCTTGTCCATAACATTATTCAATTTATTAATTACTATTAATTATTAATCGTTACTATTGTTCCTTGATATTGGCGGTAAGATTGGTCGCGCACGTAAAACTAACACAGATATTTAAAGTACATTATTAACGACACACAATAAGAATTGTTTTACGTACAACAGAGGGCAACACACTTGTTTATCACATTACGAAGTTAAGTACTATTACATAATTATTGTTAGTATTATTATTGTGTCGGAGTTACGCACATCGCTATTCGCGACTAAGGCGGGAAGGGACAAACCCTTCTTTCGTCCAACCTATGCCATGGTTTGCGGGTAACTGAATTTGCTTGCAAGCGACGCGAGGAGGAACAGGCACGTTTAACGGTTATTCTTCAAGGGAATGAGAATCATACGATGTGGTGCCGTGTGCAGATCGAAGCATCAGCCCGTCACGTGTTCTTTGTAACGTACAATTATTATTATTATTACGGAAGACTCACAGACAACAATTGACTGTAGGAACATTAGTCAGTATGAACTTCTCCGCAGCGATTATTTAATGCGTAGCATTCTCCCTTTCGGCCCCTCTTGAAAATTTGAAGAGAAGCGACAAATTTTCAAGTTCCTCAATTATACAAAAAAAAGTTGAGAACCACTACAAAAATTGTTGAGAACCACTGGTTACATGAAAAGATTGAATACCACTGGTCACATAAAAAGTTGAGTACCACTGGTTACATAAAAAGTTGAGAACCATTGGATACATAAGCAACTACATAGGTACCCAATTACAGACAAACAATTCAAAATTGGTAGCTTATATACTATTACAATGTTTCTTACATCCTATAGCCCGTTCAATTATTATTATTAAGCACTCGCGGTAAATTGCCCATAGTCAAAATAGATGCGAACTGTTTTCATATTTTGACTTACACTTCTTAATAATAACACAAAATTCACATTGGTTGTTTTAGTAAGGGGCTCCTATCAAAAGTTTGAGAGCTACAATCATAACAATATAATAGTACATAGAGGTGTGTATATATATAGACATGTGCATATGTGCATGTATATGAAAAACACAGGTTATGAAAACAACAACTTTAAACATTTTACAATACCACCTTATAAGAAACTCAGGATCTGTATTACGTTACAATATACGGTTCGTTTTACATGGTGATAAAATTCTTTCTTTCAATTTATCAACATACGTACGTTTCATTGATGGATTCATTTACTACGATCGACGACAAGTTAACATTTTAAACATGACAAACATATAAAACAAAAGTTACATACTTAAGAAGTTGGTTTACATCATTCTCGATTCCAGTTACATGTATCCGACAAGGGAAAAGTAACATAAAGGAATTTAAATAAATATAAACAATTTTGTATAGATGGAATTAGAGATACTACAATTTCGCTTCATTTAACCCATTAAGCTTAATAGCACTCATATACAAGTGATTTCATGTACCATGTACCATACAAAGATATTGGCAAAGCACAGAAAGAAATCATACATAATAAGGACATATACATATTAGAAAAACAATTTACACGCAGACATGACATAATGGTACATCACGACGACTGCAATCACATTTACAGTAACCGATATTCATTATTTGGCGTCAAATCCTTCTACGCATATTACATACGACACAGTTCTCACACAGAGACAGATTTCTCACATAGAGATAATCTCAGAGGGAGCTACCCTCACACAGGCTTAATACATGACAAATACATTGAACAACTTTCGATCTTTGCTACACAATATACAAGTTACAAGTTCAATAAATTCTTTACATACATCATTATTCAAATTCAACATTTACTTCTTCATACAGGGCTCACCTTTCATAAACAGATTCATACATCATCTTTATTCACTAACATACAATTAATTAAAATTATCCCATTGAATATCTGTAGCCAACATTCCACTACAGGTTTTATTCTGTGTCTTTCATAAGCCATTCCGTTCAATGTCAAAATGTTCTATCACATTTTCCAATGTATTCAAGCAACATAAACAACTTTTACACAAAGTCATAAAATTATTTAATTCAACAAGGATATACTACATCCAAACATTTCCAATTACAATTCATAAGAGATTACTACGTGTCCTACACGGAATTAAACGTCATATAAACTCAAACTTCAAAATAATAGGCATGAACGATTAGCAATCACATTGTCTACATTCATCAAAAAGAGCATTACGATTTATCTTTCACACATCCAGATAACATCGTCTCTATATCGATTACACAAAAAGTCACAAAAAAGTATTTAAACACATCTCTCCTACCACGGCTTTACATATTACATAAACATAACTCATTTTTTATCAAAGAGCGTTCGTTAGTTTACCTTAACGGGACAATTCACTAAACGGACTCAGTTCTCAAATAAACAAGGCATAGGTTACTTCAATATTTCACGATGGTAATAAGCCGCAAAAGTCACATCATTACATTTCAAGAAAATTAATTACTTCACAAAAGATAACAAATTCCGTACACGAAGGGTTAATATTCAACAGCAAAAATTCTACATCGTTACATGGTTACTTCTTTAATTTCCAAAAAAAATTTACAAAACATCATTCTACTAATTACGTTAATGTCAAAATTTTCAACGATGGTCATCAAAGGGTTAACCGTTTCTTAACTAAATTCAAAATTCAGTTATAGTTCACAACTTGACATTAAAAAAAATTCAATTACTATTTACAAAGGGTTAACAAATTCGGTCATGCTTCACAAAGGGTTAAGTGTATTTATTTTTCAAATTTCGCGAACGGTCGTGAAGGTTTAACATTATTCATTTCGATTTATTTTTAACTTTAATTTTCTTAAAACAAAAATATTTATCTAATATTATTCATCATTATTATTTCGTCACATCACTACGTACGCACATTTAAATATTCTTATCAAAATTCTACTACGCATATATTTTACACAACAACGCTCATTTAATATTATTTCTCCAAGAGTTCAATAAAGATATTTATTCCAAATGCAACATTTTACTGTTTCAAAAAATTTTAATTCAATTTAATATTTAACATCGATTTTTACTCTCATCGTTTGAAAATGAATCTACTATTAAAATAACATTACAACAAAATTCTGTTTACCGGCAAAGTTCTTTGTACACTTTGGTTTACTATACACAAACAGCATGGGTACATATTATTTCGTTTCATTCAAATAATATTTCGTTCTACCAATACTCTGGACTTCCGTTTCGCGCGTGAATATTTCTATTACATTGTTGCGGTAGGTCTGTACGCTGTCTCTCTTTCGCTTGCGACGTATAGGTACATACATACATACAAAAATCTGACCAATTTAAAGAAATCCAACTTCTGGAAACAAAAGATCGAATCCCACAAAGGTCAACCTAATAAACTGTGGAGCGACTTTCGAACTGTCATGGAAATCCCAAAACCCACACTTCCACCAATTATAACTGCAGAACAATTCAAATCAGCTTTCGAACATAAACTGCAAGCTATTTCGTCATCTCTTCCTCCGCTAAATGACAGTCTCCACGTAGAGACAAGAAACTGTACAGCCACTTTAGCAAAATTTGAAACCATGACTGAATTGGACCTACGAAGGACAATCAACAACTGCCCTAATAAACAATGTGAGCTGGATCCCATTCCCACCTGGCTGCTTAAGGATTCATTGAACACTCTTTATCCCATTATCGCTCGCATTTTTTATCTCTCCCTATCACAAGGAATAGTACCATGCTTATGGAAGCTATCTCAAGTCACTCCAGTACTAAAAAAGAGCACATTAGACAACAACGATCCCTGTAACTACAGACCTATCTCCAACTTACCTTTCCTGTCAAAAGTACTCGAACGCGTGGTCGCATCTCAACTAACAACCTATCTTGAGAACAACGGTCTACATCAGAAACATCAATTCGCCTACAGGAAGCATCACTCTACTGAAACTGCCCTCACGAGTCTTGTCTCGGACCTGATAGGGGGCGTGGCTCACGGAGACATAGCTCTTGTAACAATTCTCGACATGAGTGCGGCGTTTGACACCGTTGACCACAGCATACTCCTGACCTGTCTGGAAGTTGAGTATGGTCTTTGTGGAAGTGCACTGAGTTGGCTTCGCTCCTACCTGACCGCAAGAAACTGGTCACTAAAAGCGAGTCAAAGCAGAACTTGTGAATCAACAGTTACTCAGGGAGTACCTCAGGGTTCTGTCCTGGGTCCAATTCTGTTCACCCTCTACATCGGATATATCGACAGTATGCTAGAAAAAACAGACTTTCGTAGCTATGCTTACGCGGATGACAGAATTTTGATCGGTTTTTGCAAACCTGATCAGAAAAATTATCTCAAGGCCCGGACCGTAGAATGTATAACAAACTTATCTAATCTAATGGCAAAGAGACGTCTGAAGCTGAATCCAGCTAAAACGGAATTCTTATGGGTCGCATCACCTGGCCGACAACATCTCTTGGATATAGATCCCATCTCGATAGCCGACACGGATATTCTACCGTCCAGTAAAGTCTCGATACTTGGGGCACGAATCGATAGCGCACTGTCTATGGAATCCCAAATCTCAAAGACGGTGAGCTCTGCATTTTACCACATCCGCGAAATACGCTCCGTGTCGAAAAACCTCACTCCTGATAGCATAAAAACATTAATCTCTGCTTTTGTAGTCTCTAGACTTGACTACTGCAATATACTATATGTAGGACTGCCGCAAATTCAACTGAATCGTCTACAAATGGCATTCAATAGCGCTGCAAGGCTTATTTTCCGCGAAGATAAGGGTTGCCACATCACACCTTTGCTGGAAAAGTTACACTGGTTAAGAGCAGGTGAAAGGGTTCAATACAAACTGTGCCTTATAGTCTACAAAGCTTTGAACAAAATGGCACCTCAGTCACTTTCTGAACTCTGTGTTCTCAAAACACCTGCAAGTAGACCTCTACGCTCAGCTAAGACATCCACCAACATGCTGGACGAAAACAACAGAGCAAACAAGTCCTGCTTCTATGATAGGGCTTTCGGCGTCGCAGGACCCGTCATTTGGAACCGACTCCCCGAGGACCTCCGTAAAAACCAGCCGATTACAACGTTCAGGAGCAAGCTGAAGACTTCGCTCTTCCAACATAGTTTCCCGCGCCCTTGAGATGGATACTCCATTAAACGGCGCCGAATAAATCATCCAATATAATAATAATATAATAATAATACTATACGTTGTATAGATAGGCATACTACTGTTCGCACACCGCTCACTTCTCGCGATGTACAACTACGGTATAATATTATATCTATCCGTACGGCGTTCGATATTATAGATACACACTATATCTTCATTATGTTATGTAGGTCGGTTTTCGATGTCTTGTTTACTGCTTAATACGAGACATTTACAACAGAATATTTTCACCATACAATTCTCTCTATACGGCATCGGTTTTTTACTCCACATTATAACAATACTCGCGACAAACGTTTGCGCTATACACCAATACATTTATTTTTTAAATACGGACATTTAAATTATTTATCTTACGATTCCTGTTTCATTTTTTAAAATTGTTTTCATATACATACACACATCAAATTATTACATTTTCAATTAATATCAATACACATAATTACACAATAAAGATAAGAATTCTGAACTTCACGATTAGGTATATTCATCACACAATACATTTAAAATTTTCGGGCCAACAACTATGCGAGTTGTACGATCCAGGACGAGCTGCCCAAATTGACACGATATCGTCCCACTAGGACGATCGCATCATATCATTTTACAAAATTATCAAAAGAGAAATTATCAAATATTTTATAAGAAAGAATTTACATTATACATACATAATAAAAGTATATAAATTGGCTCGTAACCCCCAGCTTCGCTACATACATTTTGCAATGTACGTAAGCGAAACACATAGAATATTATATGATAGAGAAAGTTACAGTTATATTTGCAAGTAAAACAGATTAATATTTTGGCTCAAGTTCATGTCTAGGGATGATTCTACTTGATCTGTACAAGAGGAACGCATTGTGTGTGGGTGTCAGTTACATACTTCAATTATACATATTATACTTACGCAAAGTTCAGAGAATTCTTTATCCTTCGGTTTCATCATTTTCTTATGGTCATCATATCATTATAGAATACATAGGTAATTTCAGCAATAATGTTTCTTCTGTTAGTATACTTTATATTGCAAAGATTCTACTTATATCTTTTCTTGAGTAAAATCATAGATATATATCTCCAAGTAAACAATAAAAAATTATATCAAGTGGAACAAAGATTATCATAAGTACATCAGACCTTTCCAAGAAAGTGGATATATTATTTCCATCAATGGAGCCATTCCTTTAACTCTTTGTTGCTTTCATAGTAAAATAATAGGGTCTTTCATCCATTGGTTGATCAAGGAATTGAACCTTTGTGACATAACTACTCCAAGTATAACTAGGTTATTGGAAGACTATATACAAGGAGGCGGAGAGATGTACTTTAGTATTATTAAGAGTATTGAATCTACTGGTGGGTATACAAAATGAATTTCAACAGAAAGATATCGGATGGTAAGTGATTTACATTTATTGTGTAAACATATACATTACATAACAAGACAGTTATTTTCAAAGTAAATTTGTAGGGAATAACATTCCGTTCAATATACAAAGTTATGAAAGTTATACCATATTCGGACTGAGACAATAAAACACACAATGGTAATTATCAAATACACCATCCTTGGTATTACAATATAAATCAATACCTGGTTTATCAAGTGATTTATAAATATTTAATTGGAATCATTCATTCTTCATTCAAACTCAAAATCTTAAATTATTACACAAAGGAAATTAATATATAGATAGTTCAACGATTATATGAACTTAGTTATGAAAAAATTATCAATATATATACATCATATACAGTAGTAATATAGTCACTTACAGATAGACTGGCGATCAGGATAAGAATAACACAAAGACAAGTATGTTATTGTTAACGCATTTCGCACTCATAGACGGAAGATGGCAGGATCGTGAAAGAAACATACCCTAATGCTACTATGGCGGTCGCTGGTTATACTCAAAGACGTACAGGGGTGTGGTGGTGTCAGAATCAGATAGATCCTGTCCTCAGGACGAAGAGATCACTACTTCTCAAGTGATAAGAGCAATATTATACGTTACAACACTATTCTCAGTGTCAAAGGAAGAAGGCGTCACTATTTCAATATTCCTTTCAGATATACTCAGCTAGTCTTTTAATCACTCTTTTGACAAGGGTATGGACCGGAGAAGTTACTAGAGTATTACCCAGTTCACATTGTAATGCGAGTTATATCGGTAAATCACCGCTACGCGATATACTGACTATCCGAGGTGAAGCTGTACACGCTGAAGATTTAGTAACACATTCTCAATTTCAATCAAATTCACAATACTGAGAAAGTAGAAAGAACAGTTTAGGTGATTGTTCATGATTCCTAACATAGAATATTTGTTCAGAAACTATGGATTATCCAATTTCACACGGTTATGAATAATGGCGGCAACAGCAAAAACCACGCCCAAAACCAACATATATTGTTATTATACTCAAAACTTCCAATTATTATCATTATCACCACATGAATCGCCATGTATATATAACTCAAAGAGAATATAAGCTTGTCCATAACATTATTCAATTTATTAATTACTATTAATTATTAATCGTTACTATTGTTCCTTGATATTGGCGGTAAGATTGGTCGCGCACGTAAAACTAACACAGATATTTAAAGTACATTATTAACGACACACAATAAGAATTGTTTTACGTACAACAGAGGGCAACACACTTGTTTATCACATTACGAAGTTAAGTACTATTACATAATTATTGTTAGTATTATTATTGTGTCGGAGTTACGCACATCGCTATTCGCGACTAAGGCGGGAAGGGACAAACCCTTCTTTCGTCCAACCTATGCCATGGTTTGCGGGTAACTGAATTTGCTTGCAAGCGACGCGAGGAGGAACAGGCACGTTTAACGGTTATTCTTCAAGGGAATGAGAATCATACGATGTGGTGCCGTGTGCAGATCGAAGCATCAGCCCGTCACGTGTTCTTTGTAACGTACAATTATTATTATTATTACGGAAGACTCACAGACAACAATTGACTGTAGGAACATTAGTCAGTATGAACTTCTCCGCAGCGATTATTTAATGCGTAGCAAGAACCAAAATTAATTTATCAACATAACAGCTATTTGGGAAAGTACTATTTTTTTTTAATTATGTAGATCTTTAGATTTAATGTCAAATGTTAATGTAAACAGCGCTTTTTATTAAAAAAAAAAAACATCCTTGTAGTAGTACCCACAGATCTAAAGTTTGCAAACGGTGAGTTAATAAACCTTAAAAAGCTCTAACCGATTTATTACACTTTATCTGGTTATGGAAATAGCTTTGTTCTCAGACAAAATATACGAGCTTAATGCTCTTTACACGGGAACATACCTATAAAACATGAAATATACAAGATGACAAATGTTTAATGATATTACACTATTCAAGCATTGAAAGTTTGCTTTCTCATATAGTAAACTAACCGAAAACGAAATGTCATCGGACATTACAACCATATTACAACTGCCAATATTGACAGACGTCAAAACAGCATGGCTTTGTTTATGTTTACAAAAAATTCCTGACGAATAGCTATTTTATTGACAGACGTCAAAAACATGCCGTTTTGTTTACATAATTTACTGTTAAATACTTCAAGGTCAAAACTGTCATTTTTGACAGTGACAGTGACAGTAATTCCTGTTACTGACGAATAGCCGATGCGTAGTATTAAAGTCTTTGTGGTAAAAATTCGAAGAATTATATTTCGAATAATTGTTGTTACCAGTATGACATCTAAAAATTCGAAGAATTGTGTTTTTCTGATAATTGTGGATTCGAATAAATTGTCATTCGAATAATTGCCATTCGAAAAAAAGTAAATTCGAACAAATGTTTTTCGAAGAATTGTCCATTCGAATAATTGTAATTCGAATAATTTTCCTGTCACCCAATAATCTATACCCAAAGAGAAGAAAAATCTACTTCATTAACTTTTTTAAAGCTAACTTAAACTTAGCTATACCAATATTTGCTAGATCCTTGCAATCCACCGGCAAAGCATTATACCACTTCACTCCTAGGTAGTTTAAACGATAGACCAAGCATGACAAGATTAAGATCACTTGGGGGTGAGGGATGTGGAGCCAAAGGGAACAAAACATGTCTACAGGTTTGAAATTGTGTTTGTAGCAAGTGAACTGAGTACCTATTATAATGTTTTCGTGAAATATTAAAAATATTTTATCAATAACATACATTTAGTTACTTCCTGTTACAAACCTATAAAAACTCAAGGTTAAAAAATATTAAGATAACCATATCTATGTTCAACACATTGCAAAGATTGTTATTCAAAACTAATGTGTCTTTATTATTCGATTATAAATTCAAATTTTTACCACAATGAATTGTTTATTCTACGATAAATAGAGTTTATGAAACGACAAATTACGAGTGTGGACAATAAGTTTGTCTAATTTTATTGAAATAAAATTTCCTATATTTATTTTTTTATTTATTTGTGATTTCTTGTTTACTGCTCATTTATATTACTTATTTAGATCAATAATATAGAGTAAAAATTTGACAGACCAATAAATTAAAATACCATTTGTAGCTGCAGGCATTTAAATTCATGAGCTATTACCAAAAATGATTTTTTTAAATATTTTCTGGTAAGCTTATTTCTTGTGTTTTGCAATACAGCTCCATAGGTTTAATGGTTGATTTCTCAAGCTAATTGACTGCGTTGGTGGCCATCTCATACATGTAGGTCTCTCCAACAAAACTCAAAGTCATCCAGGGAACATTCCAAAATATCTGAGCTATATTGTGAGCTGCATTTGCACGCTAAGGATTTAAAGACATACGCCATCAGTGCATAATATGGTCTCTGAATCAAATAAAGTGAACCTTGTTGAAATTTCAGAATATTTTGCGTCATTTCTGATCAAGAATTAAAAAAAAAAATATTTTTTCTTTATAATTGGTAGATTTAAAGTGGTCAAAAATTCCAACAGTATTTAAAAAATACATATTTACATAGATAAAAAAATAACTATTCATTCCATATTGTCAAAACTATAGATTAATAAAAAACCAATTGATGCAAAATTCTTAATACTTGTCAATTGTTTTCACAAAGATATTTCAAACGATAATTATTTAATAAGAAATTTAGAGGAAGTACAAAATACTCAGAGTTTTTTGATCAATCCTAGCATTAGTTTTTCAATGCCAAGTTGCGGATATAAAAATTAATGGACTTTGCACAAGGCACTACTATATATTTTTTCTATAAAATAGAAAATTTCGATACATAGTACTATAGTTGATATCACAATCAATCAAGATGTCTACATCAAAGGATTTTTACGAAAACTATTCCGATGATTCAATTATAAGCCTTCTATTCTCCAGACCAGGAGAACCCATATTTATGCCTAAAAAAAGCTATGGGCAGAGGGTTATGTTCGAGGTTCCAGATAACTACTTAAATCCCAAGTTGAGAGTTATCAAGGATGAGTTGGAAAAGAGATGGAAAACAGAGGACACTGTCATTATTCCAATTGAAAATGTGACTATTCCAGATCTAACTTATATTCTCAAGTTGCCTAGGGAAGCCACATTTTTGATTTTCTTGGAAGCACATCAAAAAATAGCCAGTAAACTAATAAAAATATTCATGGACCAAAAAACTCCACAAGATCTGATTTCTGTTGCTGCATATTGTCACGATCGAGTGAATCCATATTTATTCCACTACGCTCTCTCTGTAGCACTCCTTCACAGAAAGGATACGAAGGATGTTATGTTGCCGAGCTACTTCCAATCGTTTCCTATGAAATTCGTTAACAACACACAAGTCGTGAAAGCTAAACAAGAAGTTACTTTAATTCCGAAAGAAGTCCGTGAGCCTATTGTCATTCCACAAAACTTTACGGCAAATCAACGAGAGCCAGAGCAAATAGTCGCATATTTTAGAGAAGACATTGGCATAAACTTACATCACTGGCATTGGCACTTGGTCTACCCTACTATGGCTGAAGATCGTGCTATTGTAGCAAAAGATAGAAGAGGAGAACTTTTTTACTACATGCACCAACAAGTTTTGGCTAGATACAATGCCGAGAGGTTCAGCAACGGCTTACCTCGTGTAGTTCCTATTAAAAGCATTCGTGATATTATCCCAGAAGCATACTTTTCTAAATTGGTTCAAGGAATTGCAAGTCGTTCATGGCCTCCAAGATTCACTAACATAACACCCAAAGATATCAATCGTCCTGAAGACCAACTTACAGTTAAATTGTCAGATTTTGAATTATGGGAAAAGAACTTGAGAGAAGCGATAAGTAAAAAGATGGCAAAAGATACAACTGGAAAAGATGTTTCTCTAGCTGGTGATGATGGCATTGATATTTTGGGTAATATGGTAGAAGCTACAATGTTAAACATTAATCGACCAGTTTATGGAAATATGCATAATCTTGGACATATAATAATTGCATACATTCACGATCCAGAAGGTAAATGGTTGGAAGATGCATCTATAATGGGTGATACAGCAACTGCAATGAGAGATCCAATCTTTTACAGATGGCATACAAAAATCAATGAAATATTCCTTGCTCTTAAAGATCTTTCGACTCCGTACACAAAAGCTGCTTTGACGTTTAATGGTGTAAATATAACAGGCTTTAATGTTGCCGCTGTAGGCAAACCAGTTAATGAATATCATACGTACTGGCAACAAAGCAACGTTGATACTTCAAGAGGCTTAGATTTTACTCCTCTTGGTCCCGCTAATCTGTCATTCACTCATCTTCAACATGAAGCTTTCACATTTACCATTAATATAAACAACACTTCTAGAAAACAATTGGTTGGTTATGCGAGAATATTCATGGCACCTAAATTCAAGGAAGGAGGAAAGACAATGGATTACAATGAGCAAAGGCAGTTCATGATTGAGTTGGATAAGTTCCGTGTTTATTTGAAGGCAGGAGTAAACACCATAACAAGGAAGTCAGTGGATTCTTCTGTTACCATTCCATTTGAAAGAACTTTCCGTGATTTGGATCTGAATAGACCCACAAGTGATGAAAGTCCAGAAATGCAAGCATTCAATTTCTGTGGATGTGGTTGGCCACATCATATGCTGATACCCAAAGGAACAGAAGCAGGTGCTGAATATGAAATGTTTGTTATGATTTCTGATTACGAAGGCGATAAAATTGTTCAAGACATTACCGGTCTATGTAACGACGCTGAAAGTTACTGTGGAATTCAAGACAAAAAATATCCCGACAAAAAGTCTATGGGTTATCCATTTGATCGCAAAGGTGAAGCCAATGTTATAACACTAGCTAACTTCTTGACTCCAAATATGAAAGTCCAGAAGGTGACTATTAAATTCACGAACAAGATTGTGCCCATGGCCCCCAAGCCTGGAACCAATGTCACTGTTGTACCTGCAACTAAAACTACATAATGTGAATTCATAATATATTCTCGACAATTTGCTATTTAAAGTTTTTCTATTGTAATGTACTTATTAATTTTGTGGCTTTTATATTTATTTTGTGATTTTATTAATGTTTTAAATTTTTCGTTACGTATCCATTTTTAATAAATATTTTTATAATTTGCACTTTCTTTTTCATTTCTTCTTCCCCGCAATACAAAGATGCATTTTAAAATGAAGGTATACTTGACTGTTACTTTAAAACAATCATTTAATTCACGACATTTTTTCATCGTTTCAGAAAAAGTCTGATTGGTGTAAGTTTTTGGTCTCCTTGACAAATACATAATAGGTCTTCCACCATCTTCTGTAAGTTTAAGAATGTCCTGAAAAAGGCAAGTATTCTTTTGGCATCACGAATGGGATATTTAATATTTTAAATTTATCGGCCGACTATTCTTGGAGGGAATTCATATTATAAACTTATTGATAAATAAAATATAATATATATGTATTAAATTTATTCCACTGTTGACTATACTAATTTTGTAAGCAGGCTTTCAAGAGCTTTCACTCTTATCGACAGGCTAAAAAGATATATTGGCTTAATAAGCTTTATAAGATACCGGATATTTTCCATTTCATCGCTAATACTCACTTTTCTGCGTGTAAATGTGTAAAATATTTTATATTTCATTTCATTCGGTTTTTGAGGAAAATTAATAAACTTAATTAAAATAATCTATAAATATTTACAATATGATGTAAATATTCGATTGGATTTTCGTGTGCTACTTACACGCGTAATAATTTTTCGCTTTATTTTTTATATATTTTTTTTATTTATTAATCAAATATTTTTTTCACATTTTTTCATAGTAAACAAATACATACATAAATTTCAATGACTCAACTTTAAAAAGAGATAATCTCGTCTTTTCTTTATTTCATCATTTCTGCAATAATGATATGAAAACTACTACAAAAATTATGTAACTATACAAACCTTACTACAAAATGTATTCCAAAAACAATAGAAAGAAATATATTAGATATTTCAGGCTTCTCAATAGACTTTTTTCTCTACCGAAACAATATTTTTTTATTTAAACACTCAATTTTTAAACTTATGCTCCATACGATCTCCGGCAATGAATTGTACTTCCAGTATTTTTTGGGCAAGTTTACCTTAAAATCGATCATGTTTTCCGTGGAGCTTCCAGCAATGAATTGGTTTTTGACTCTTTAATTTTCAAATCAGCGATGAGTCAAGTAACTCATCCTAAAGTACCTAAGTACACTACATAAGTTAATCAACACTGTTTATTTTTTACAAAGACATTAATATGGCTCGAGTACTTTCGTCAAGACTACTTGACACTATCAAGAGAACTGTTCTCGCGTCATATTAATTTCTTTGTGAAAAATAAACAGTGTTGTATAATTAATTCTCTCAATACGTTTTTTCACTACGTGAGTATACAAACTTTCGAATAATTAATCTTTTAAGTATTAAATATTTTTTATTGTAATTTCAATATAAGTGCAGGTTCCCGTTTGCATAGTTTTTGTAATCATATTTGTACAAGTTAAAAATTATATAAAAATTAATGTACTTTACTAATCAGAAACCTCGATTGGAGAACCATGTCTACACAATGCAACATTGTGCAAAATCTATTCGGAAGAAGTGAGAAAGGTGTCCCAACGCTTACGAATTGGCTCTAGGCTGGCTTAAGTGATCACTTTCGGTGTCCATGGACAACGTTCACCAATGTCACCATTCTCGCTGTCACGATTTAAGGTCCACCAATCGAGAGACGCTTTATGCAAACCTTAGAAGCAACCATCTTTTTGGGATCTCATTTTTCAGATCTCAAATAGATCGCGATCTACCGTCTAAATGGCGCCGGAACAATTAAGTTCAATACTTGATCGGCTGCTAGTTCGACCAGTCAGCAACAAATGTTTAGAATATTTACTAATTTTTTTATTGTTTAACCGGATTTGGGTGCAGATGACAAAACCTCGATTGGAGAACCATGTCTTCATGTTGCATTGTGTAGACATGGTTCTCCAATCGAGGTTTCTGATTGGTTTTGTCATCTGCACCCAAATCCGGTTAAACAATACAAAAAATAGTAAATATTATTCTAAACAATGTACTTTATGTTAAGTATTGTAGATGGTCTTACCCACTATGAAAATCATAGATACACCACTTCCTATAAAGACTGTTCGGCCATCGGAAGGATGTAAGCATTGATTATCAGACTAATGACTTGGTAATGGACAATATCTATTTACATACTGTAATTTATTTGTAGATACAACAAATAATTTTTTCTGTAATTTTTCCAAAGTAGGTATATGAGCATTATAAAAGTACACGTAAGATTTACGTGACCAACTAATAAAAAAATACTTGTTCTTTAACAAAGTTTAAGTATAGACTTCTATGTATAGTTCTTGTTAGCCAAGTAGCATAACAATTTTTCAACTGCAGGATTCGAGTATCATTCTCTCATTCCCTCAATCTTGATAATGTCAGCATTTTTTCGATTCTCTCGGAGACTCTTGACAAAGCAATTTAAGGAAAAAGTCCGTTCAAGATCTCACTTGGTTAAGATTAATGATAGTTTGTTCTCCCTTAAATTGCAACCGAAAGATTTTTCATGAGAATCCAAACTTATAATATAGGTACATAATGTATTACTAAAGATCATTGAAATGAAAGTACAACTTATTAGAAATACATTGGTCTTTAGAGACATGCTATCATTTAATGATGAAATTTACTCATCTTTTGTTCATTATGAATTTTACTACGTTTCATATTCAGATCATTATCTTCATCAAAAAGGAAAAAAAAATCATACTTATTTCATGAAATTTTTGTGTTCTGAAGTTGTAATTTATTTTATGTAAAGGTAATATTATTATAACGAACAATAAATAGATTTTTTTTATAATATAAGAACGTAATTATTGCATACTTATGTATTACCAATTCTCTTTCGACATCACTTTTTTTATTTTAAGTATGATTAGTGAGTTTTAAGTAGGTTTGTGTCAATGTGTCGTAATTCGATGGAAGAAATCACTTCATAGTGATAATATCGCCAATGCATTTCCTCTTAGTATTTTAAATTTTGTATTGATTTGTTAACACTGTTAGATATATAATGATGATGTTCAAAATTAAAAAATAAATTATATATAATGAGTTACAATCCACTGGATTGGTCTGCAACGAGTTTGGATTTTCTTCTCCATTCGTCTCTATTCTCAGCCAGTCTTTTTAGCCCTACGTATGAGCCACAGTTCATGTCTCTCTTCAGTTGGTCCATATATGCTTCTCTTGGTCGGCCTCTGCCATTTGTCCCCTCGGTCTTACCCTCTGCGATGGCGATGAGTAGTCCTGGATGCCTGATGTTGTGGCCAATCCAGTTAGCTCGTTGTTGGCTGATTCTCTTAAGGAGTTGCCTTTTTTCGCCTACCCTGGTTAATACTTCTTCATTTTCGACGTGCTAATGAAATAAATTTATTTCTTCAATACAATTAGGTACAACATATTCGATAATATTCGTAGCATTGAAGAAATAAATTACACTATCTAGATAAAATCTGCCAAGACGAATAAATCATTGACTATAAAATGAAAGTTGTATTAAAGTTTGCCTTATTTGCTCGCAAGTCACCTTAGTCACCTCGTTATTCGAAATGGAACATATTGAGCGTTTTTCTTTGTACCTCATCTAGTTATTTATCTCAATGCTGCCCATAAAACAAATAAGTACACAGATGTTCATACATTTGTGTCGCTAGTTTAGATTTTATGGCGGTAAACACGCTGTCATTATCCATATAGTTTTTTCTGGTTATATTACGATTTGATATCTCGTATGCCTCTGATAAGAAGTTTCGTGTAGATCTGGCAGCATGGAATGATATTGGGTATAATATATTATGTATATCTAATATATAAAATTCTCGTGTCACGTTGTTTGTTATCATACTCCTCCGAAACGGCTAGACCGATTTTGATGAAATTTTTTGTACTTATCGGGTAGGTCTGAGAATCGGCCAAGATCTTTTTCCATACCCCTAAATGTTAAGGGTGGTCCACCCCGATTTTTAATTTTTTGGACAAAATTATTTATTTTTATTTTTTATCGTGAGGCATTAAAAATACATACAGCCCCTAATTTTCCCCCTTCTACCATCAACCCATATTTTTTAACAGCGATATTAGTATATCGCTAAATTCGATAAAAAAATCATTGACGAGCCATTTTAAGAATTCAAATCATTCATAATGTCCAGTTTTTTTTCTTTTTTGGGGTTTATTTGAAGTTTATTTATAGTACTGATATATTGTGTTTGATTAATTGTATCGGCAATTACTTTGTAACACTTCATTTTAAATTATCAAATAAAATAAAATAAATATTTATTATTTTGTTTCGTGTTACTGTTGAGTAAGACTAACGCACGACCGGTTTCGCGGACTCCGAGTTCGCATCATCAGGTGCTGATCTATACTAGTATAGATCAGCACCTGATGATGCGAACTCGGAGTCCGCGAAACCGGTCGTGCGTTAGTCTTACTCAACAGTAACACGAAACAAAATAATAAATATTTATTTTATTTTATTTGATAATTTATTGTGTTTGAATTTATTGAAATGTTTATTGTTCCTATACATAAAATTTGTTTCTAATGCCAAAGTCTTTACGAATTGTGATTACAGCTAAGGTCTTTATGACTAAATTTTATTATTTTGAGTTTATCGTAATTAAAAATGCAAATATAATATGGTCTATACTTAGTGTTTGTATATGTTTAAATGTTTATTATTCCTATATATAGAATTTGTTTCTGATGCCAAAGTGATTTAAATTTTATTATTTTGAGTTAAGCGTAATAAATAATGCAAATATAATGTGGTCAATACTTTGTGTTTATATTTGTTTAAATGTTTATTGTTCCTATACATAGAATTTGTTTCTGATGCTAAAGTGGTTTAAATTTTATTATTTTGAGTTAGCGTAATTAATAATGCAAATATAATAGGGTATATATTTAGTGTTTGTATTTATTTAAATGTTTATTTTTCCTATACAAAGAATTTGTTTCAGATGCTTAAGTAATTTAAATTTTATTAATTTGAGTTTAGCGTTATTAATAATGCAAATATAATATGGTATATATTTTGTGTTTGTATTTATTCAAATGTTTGATATTGTTCTTATTCATAAAATTTGTTTTATCACGCTATGTATAATTATGTTTAATTTTGTAAAAGGCGTAAGCCGTTTATTTGTTAAAATAAATCAAAAATAAAAATAAAAATAAAATAAATAAAAAATAAATATGACAAAACAACGTTTGCTAGGTCAGCTAGTTTCTCTATATATAATATTCCAGCAAAGTATAAATTGATTATTTTTGAACACTTGTAATTATTTTTATATGGCATATTAAGTCTGAATATTGAATCCGCTTCTTGGAACACCCGGTAGGTACAGATTTTATGGTTTCCCACTTTAATATTTTGTGTAAGTTTTCGAGAACCCTATAAAAGATAGGTTTTCGAATAAAAAAGACAAATTTAATTTGAAATGCAGCATTGAGGTTTACCACCCATCGTTTATTGGCACGCAGAAGACGATTTTCATCTTTGTGTTGTGCGGTTTTTCTGTTGGCTACTCCACTTGTGGAAAAAGGCGTGTTGGTTTGTATCTATGTGTAAAGTTAATTTTTTGCGCCAATCAGATGCGCTCATTTACATAAAAAAAAATCTTTAGGTGTTTATTAAGGGTTCAAATAAAAGAAAATGTGATGAATAAAGTAGATGAATGTTGGCTGTCTTCTTCTCGTTGATGTAGAGAGTGGCAAAATTAATATACTCACAAAAAAAAATCTTATTTCTTTGTACACTTTTTCCTTACATGTTTTTAAATTTTAAGTAAATGGTAGAATTGCTCATCTTTTTTACTAGTGACTACGCCATAATTCGTATATTTGTATGTTGGATGATTTATTTGGCGCCGTTTAATGGAGTATCCATCTCAAGAGCGCGTGAAACTATGTTGGAAGAACGGTGTCTTCAACTTGCTCCTGAACGATGATATCGATTGGTTTTTACCGAGGTCCTCGGGGAATCGGTTCCAGATGACAGATCCTGGGACGCCAAAAACCCAATCATAAAAGCAGGACTTGTTTGCTCTATTGATTTCGTTCAGCATGTTGGTGGGTATGTATAGGGCACGTACGTTTAAATAGTCGTATTCCATATAACCCTCAAAGCACGAGCACTGCTCAATTTTGAGGGCCAAATATGTATTGAATGTGTTTGTAAATAAAGAAATATATGAATTTGAATTTGAACTTAAAACACCAAAACTAATGCAAGAAATAATATATTGTATATTTTTTTCAGTGGGTTAATTAATTGGGCCACCCTCTGTATTATACTCGTCTTGTGATGGTAAAATGGCAAACATTTTACGTATTCAATACGGATAACTTCACCGGTAAACCTACTACAAACTCACAGAATAAAATCAAGCTGAATTTCTATTTCTCGTGTTTGTTTTATTAAAAAATTTCTAAAATATTATAAGAAAATAGACTCAATTACTATGATTTCTCAAATCCATAATGGTCATAATCCCTAGCCTGTAAAGGAGTACCAACGCACCGGTGCGTGCAAGAAATATTATGGGATCTGGAGTACGCACGCACCGGTGCGTTTGATCCAGTAATATTTAGGTATTCCCGCCAAATTCGTCAATTTCATCATTGGTCCAATCTGTCGGATGTACTTTACCAATCACAAGAAAAAAAATCAAAAATAGGCGTGTTTAGACCTTATTTATCGCCTATACAAAATGTCACGTGACCGCCGCTTGAAATACCTAGCCGTCACTCGCGGTTGCAAACCATTTTGCTGCGTGCGTTTGTGCGCTATGGGTGTTATTTTGTGGAGTGTTTTATGGATTTTTTTTTACTTTTTGTGCTAATTCTGGACAGTTTAACTAGTTTTTAGTTCCTACATAAGTCCTTGTTAAAAACAAATAAAAATAAATATTTTTAATAATAATAAATATTCTTATGTCGAACCCATTGTTGACAATACCGTAGCAGACATGACGTATCAAAATTGTTTTTGTTATATAACTCCGTTATTACTAATTTTGGAGAGTTGGTTCCTTATAAACATTTATTCTAGGGATCATTTTCTATAACATGCGATAAAAAAATATTCAATAAGTGAAAGTTGAATTAATTCACTCTGCCATACACTTTTATTTTTTCTTTATTCACTCACGGACAGGCTAGATATGTTTTTGGACGTTGAAACATTAACCGAGTTATTATTTTATACATTTTGTAATGACGAATAAGAAACACAAAGTATGGTTATGTTTACAAATCTTATTACCCTACTTCTTGAGAATAGACTAACCCTTTCCAACCTAGTTCCGGTACAATAGATGATTTTCTAAATTATCTCGGCTAACCGGAAGATATATTTTCTTTAAGGGTTATCCCGTTGCCGATTGCAAAGTTTTTTTTATTGTTGTTGTATTTCTGCACTTTACACATGCATTGTAATGCTAAGTGTTTTTTATACCTTAGAAATGGAAATAAAGTTTTGCTCTCCATGAAAATCGATAAAAAAATTAAAGATTTGTTTTTCTTAATCCATTTCATTCTCTGCTCATTCTCATTCTGTCCTCGTGGGGTAGCCAGTGGGTTAACTCTTAGTGCCAAAAAAATTAATATTCAGAAAAGGGAGCTATCTTTTTACGTCTTTTATTAAAATTACAAAATATAAATAGGTACTACTACTACTTCACCATCGCGACATATCCTACAAGTGGGGTAGCCAGCAATTAAATGTAATAAACTCCATGCCGTTTTGTCGTTCAACACAAATTATATAAAATAACACGCATAGACAATTTACATAGATCGAGCTAGTCCCAAACTAAGGTATGAATAGGTAGGTACTTTTTAAGGGTACCTACGCGACGATATATATAATAATGCACTACACACATGTACCTACAATTGTGCATGAAACACCTAGACCCAGAACAATTAGAAAAAGGATATTTTTTATCCTGGTCGACAATCGAACCCGGTACCATGTGAATAAAAGCCAAGAGCATAAATAAACATAAATAGGTATCTAGTTAATATTATATTTTGAACTTCATTATATTTCATATTGCTGACATTGAAAAATAACAAAATTTCTTATCAAGTCTTACATAAGAGATAATTGTTTATTTTTAAATTAACCTAAATTCATGTTGATTCTAAACCACAAAAAATATTTTTGGATGGTAAAATGTAAAGGTACCTAATCATATCGGTTAACCGCGATGATTGATGAATAAGTTAACCGGTTAAGCGATTCACCATATCCGTTTAAAATATTTTAACCTTCGGTTTATTTACATTGAGAGGTGAAAGACGGAAACGAGGAGACAGATATTCAGGTAGAGAATATATAGAAAAGTATAGAATAAAATGATTGATTACTGGGACAAAATCAGAATAATTTTATTCTCAAATAATGAAACACGGTCACTATAATTCATCGAATAATATTCTCTTTCTTTGACATTATTTATAGGTATTTTCACCAAGTTTTGAGCACTAGGTATATTTGACAGAATATCGTCAAAATTTGTGTAAATCAAAATAATAAAAAAAAAATAAAGCACGAGTAGGTGGGAGTAAGAAATACGTACTTATAAATAAGTCATAGTATAAATTTATTCAAAACTTAATCAATTTGTGCACACTTTTTTTTTTAGATTTCGACGTTGTTGTTAAACCTACTTGTTGGAAGTCCTGAAAAAAAACTCAGTATGTAGCTAACTTCCAAATGACTTGAATAACTTCGCTTACTAGTATTCGGACATTTTTTTAATTGCCTGAATATATTCCTTTCCTGACGACTAAAAACTAAAAGGTTAGTTGGAAGACATCGCATTAAAGCGATAAACTCGTTTTCTGTACATTGAATTGTATAACTGATATTTTTATGACACTGTTTAACTTTGTACTATAGTAACCAATGTACAGTGAAGAATAAAATTAATAAATTAAATATTAAAGTATCCCATAGTTCTTTTATCATTAAAAATAATGTGGTACCAAATATAGAAATATATTTTTAAATATCTTATTAAAATCTTTATATTAAATATCTCATTAATTTGCATGGAAATTTGAGTAGGTAGTTTTAGTGGCGTGTTGAACAGGGTTATTATTTATAAATACACACATATTTGATAATACACACCTTTGAATTTCAGAAATCTAAATTTAGTCACAAATGCTAAAATTAATTGGTATTACAATGTTCATTTATATAGAATGTGAACATGTGATTATAAATTTGAGATTATAATAATATATGTACATCCCTCATACCAGTAGGCCTAGTCAAAACACATTTAAACGTTACGTTTTCGTATCGATTTCATTCAAACGTTGACGATGTTGCGAGAACGTGTCAATTTTCGTAGCTACTTGTGTATTTTAGGTACGAAAATTGACACGTTCTCGCAACCTTGTCTTGTTTGAACGAAAACGTAACGCTTAAATTTGTTTTGACTAGGCCTACAGCTCTTGAGAAATATGCAATAATTGAAATAAAAAAATGTTTATTTAACTGCGGATTCCTATTAATCAAAAACTAAAAAAAAAGTTTTAAACACGTATGAATGTAGTTGTTAAATTTGTTATTGTAAATTTATCACAAGAAACTACCACATAAGGCTTACAAAAGACAATGTCGCATTATTTGGTAGTGCCCCGGATGCGACTTGAACCTTGTCGCGAGGAGTATTTTCTCCAAATTTAAATATACCTATGACCTCATACAATGGTTGATTGTAAAAATAACACTGATAAACAAGTTTGCTATGGTGGAGGTAGGTCTCTTTTTAATGTTTCAATTTGTAATATTGTAGATATATCGACTGCGCTCAGAACAAAGCCATCAATCCACAATTTTGGCAAAAGTCGTTTTATTTTGAAAGTCAATCATCTGTGTCTTTTATACATTGTGGTAAAAGGATTCAATCCCCAAATGTACCTATGGTTTTTATAGAAAAAGCAAAATATATTTTTTTATCTAGGACTTAATTGCAAATATCCAGTAGGACAAAGGACTCAAACAGCATGAGTTTCATTATTAACACCAAAAAATCTCATCCAGATACAATTTTACGGCTAGGTAAAAGGCATCAAACCACATAACACCAAACATGCGACATACATATCTCTTTAACATGTTGCTAAAGTTTGTCAGGACTAAGGATTTAATCAACATTTATTTTAATGTTTTGCTTATAACTTGATAATAACTGAATATTTTCTCTTAAATTTTTATGGCACAATAAAAAAAACTACATTACAAGAAGATGGTATAATAATAATGACAATAATTTGACATTTTCTTTATCCTACAGTTTTTTGCTTCTCCTATAAAATTTGACCAATGTGGTTTGAAGCCTTTGTCCTGAGCACAGTCGATATGTTTTTGATAAATAAATTGCAATGATTAAATTTAATGTTTCAGTGTTGACATTGTGAAACAGCATTTTAATAATATAAAATATAAAAAAAAACACTGTTTTATGTTTCACATTAATGTATACCAAAGTATACTACAATTACGCCTAGCACTTTCACCAATACATTGGCATCATCAGGGCGGAGTATAAACTAAATTTTCAAGAGAAAACAACGTCTATATATTCTTAAGATATTATTAAGGGATGCTAGGTGGCGGTGTTTTAGAACAAAGCAATGGCGAAGTTAAAGGAGTTTGGACATTAATAATGTCCACTTTGTTAGATAGATTTATTCAGAGCTTTAAATTGAATCTGAAAGATATTTTTAAATAGCTGTTCAACTGCTCTGTTGTTTAGTTTTGTTAGGAAACTGTATTTGGTTGCTGTTTGTATTGTAGATGTGTTTGTTTTTATTGTTGTTTGGTGAGCGCTATTGTTGTATGTAAATTATTTGTAATATGTTTAAGCCCTCAAAGCACGAGCACTGCTCAATTTTGAGGATCAAATATGTAGTAAATGTGTTTTTTTAGTAATAAGGTGTGTATGTAATATTGTTAAATTGTAAATTTTATTTAAATAAAAAAAAACATTTGAATTTGAATTATAAAATTGCAATGAGTTCAGCAAGATTTGATTACAATTGTCAACTATTTATAACATTTAATTAATAACAATTACACAATAATAATAATATATTACTATGAATGAATATAGTTTATACTAAAAAACAATGAAACTCGTAACATAATCCTATTTCATTGTATTTCCCAACAATAACAATATTAATTGATATCAATTACTCCGAATTGACGTGTGATTGAAAAGTGGTAAAATGATATTTAGCTATGAGTGTGTTGTTCGTGTAACCCATGTCAAATTAACCTTACATACACATACTTAATGAGCAAAGCAATCAATATATAGCTTTTACATGTCATAAGTATAATTAACCATGTCATAAGGGTTTTTAGACTGACGCGGTTAATCGAACGGATTTAACCGTAGAAGCGGAAATGTCTATTATTACGTTAAGACAAACGATTTCTTTTTATTCATTTTTTTAGCGAATCTTTGAACTGCTTACTTATGTGAGTTTTTGAGATGGTATTCTCAAGTTTAAGTGAATCAAAGAATAGTGTCACAGTAATTATAAACACATACTGAAATAAGAATGAAGAAATTTTAATATTCAAATATATATAGTGAGCTATAATCCATTGAATTAGTCTGAACGAGTTTGGATTTTCTTCTCCATTACTCCCTTTTTTCAGTCAGTCTCTTTAGTTCTACGTATGTGCCACAGTTCATGCACTGAGAAAAATACTAACGAAATTTCACAACGAATCATTGGTACGTACTATCAGATTAGGACCAGAGATCGTACAAACGATTCATTAGTACGAATCTATAATATTATGTAACTCTTCGCAAACAAGTTGTTGGTAAATTTACGAATGATTTGTTTGCGAAGAGTTAATATTATAGATTTATACCTATGAATCGTTTGTACGATCTCTGGTCCTAATCTGATAGTACTGTACCAATGATTCATTTTGAGTATTTTTCTCAGTGTGTCCTTCTTCAGTTGGTCTATACAAGCATCTCTTGGTCAGCCTCTACCATTTCTGTCTTCGCTCTACGATGGTGATAAGCTGTCCTGGGTGCATGATATTGTGGCCAATCCAGTTAGCTCATTGTTGGCTGATTATTTTTAAGAAGTTTTTTTTTTTTTCATATTCAAATACGTGTTGTTAATGAATGTGATGGACGCTGATGAAAGCAGAAACTCTTGAAAGCCGGCTCACAATTAATAAAACAATATGGAAGTACGAAATAATAAAAGTGTTTTATTTTTTTAAATAATGAAGTGTTCAAGGAATATAATGATAAACAATTAAGTGTGCTTATAATGTAAAGGATACTCGGGTACTCAAAGTAACACCCGGTTATCTGATACATCCACATTAGGGTGGAACACTTTTGTATGAAAAAAATTTTTTTTTCGAATGTCGAATTGGAATACCAGGCAAAAGTTGCCTTATGTGATTGTAAATAACACCCATTAATTTGGAAGTTCTAGCTCAACAGTAAGAGGTCCCGCCATAGACTTAAAATTTCATTTTTTAAGTTTTTACAGACGCTTTTTTTAGTACACCCTATTAACAAATATTAGATAAATACAATATGTTTTGCATATAAATGATAAGATAAAAGTATATTTTAGTAAATAGAATCATTTATTTAAAAAATAAACACAGTTTCAGAAAGTTGTGTCGGTATGAATAACGTAATTTTTTGACAAAAATCCTTTTTCGTCTCAAACTTTGGCATGAGCTTTCGAGATGCTAATTTAGACTTTACGAATCCCTCTCTTCTTGTCTTATCGCATACACTAAGAGCTGCTTCTATCACATCTTTAACTGATATTTCCACAGCCCGGGTGTGGCAAGGCAGTCTCATTATCTCCAAAACTGTATCTCCTCCATTTTCAATTAGATGTTGTAACTGCTTATCGAAAATACTCATCAGTATTGAGGTTTCGTATATATTATTTTGTTGCCAGTTATCAAGTCTATGTAAGAACATGCATTTAATCTCTTTTTGGCACCTCAAACATGCGCGAAACAGATTTTTTTCACTTGACGAGCTTTTAAAATGCGTCTTGCAGCTAGTTCTCTAATCTGCTTACGTGTATCTGTTATCGTACTCATGAGCAAAGTAACTGTTCCGAATTTAAACAGGGTCCAAAATCGCTAATAATTCGTTCGACAAATATCCAGTGCTGTTAATTAGCTTCCATAAATGTTTTGAACCATCTTTAATGCTTTACCAATTTGACCTGCAAATGATTTGGATCCTGCAGTAGGGCCATCCAAATAGGAAAACAAACGCCTCAATAGCAACTCATTGGCGTGTAAGTGTAAGCGCGTGTAAGAGGCAAATTATCCAATGCAATGGTCAAGATAGTCTATTTTCCAAAAGACCAATCACGCCTCCCAATTTTCCTGTGTTTGTGGTTGTTCCATCACATCCAACAGCCATTATACTCTCTGGTGATATATTTTCAGTAATCAAAAAGCCGTGGATAGCTCTATTAATATTTCTTGCACTGCCCGCTGTTGAAAACACATTCCCAACATAAACAGAACCTGGTTCTTTAATAATCGAAACTTGTTCCTCTGGTACAATCACTCTAAATCTTTTCGATCCTTTTAAAACATTTTTAGCGGTCTGGTTTTTCCTTCCATCGAAATATAAGGCATGAATTTCTGTTTCTCTTTCTTATGTTAAAATTTTCTCGTAAACTCTCATTTTCTGAGTTTCATACTGCCCACTACGTTAGCCGACTTAGCCTCAGAGTCGGCGTCAGAAGTAGAATAATAGCAAATCTTTACTCTGGATAACATCCGTTCTTCCTAAAACCATTAGTCTGTTAGTGCGTTGGTCCTCTAAAAATATTTGTTACTCTTTTGGTACTTTTTTCTCTCTCAAACAATTACAGTTTACAAATTCTTTACATTCACATGCAGTTATGTCAAAAAGTTTTTTACTTTGTACCCTGAATTCTTCTACCTTTCATCCCTTAAGTTTCTTCAAAGACTTTTCAAACTATAGCATTTTGAGTGATATTTTTTAAGTAACTGTAAAACTCGTTTGTGTGTAACACTAACAATTGAAATAGAAGATTTTATCCACAATTCTACAATTTTTGTTCCAACTGTTTCGGCAATTTCCAAAAATGTAGGTTCTTTTGTTGTGTTATTCTTTATTTTTAAGTCTTGTCGAACCCATTCAAAGAATTTCATCACATTCTCATACGTAGGTAAGATATTCTCCTTCAACTCTGCACTTTCACCAAATATCAGACATTTTAACTTTTGTCTCGTAGAAGTCATATTTATACCTACACTTAAAAAACGTACATCAACTAGTACCTACTGGTGAAAATAATTGACGACCTTCCACCTTGAGACAATATTATCGACACTAGTTGAAACAAAACACTGCAAATTCGTAGATCTGAGCGTGCTGCCCCCCGCTTTGTCCCGCATTTTGCTCAACTGTTGCAGTGCCAAAGTATATTAAAATGATGAAATATTTGATTGCAACAGCTAGTTTACTATATTTGAATATGTTTTTGAATAAAATAAACCCATTTTAATAAGTTCTGTATTGTGTTGTAGGCCGCGCAAATAGCCCCTAAATTGTCCTTTTTGTAAATATTCGATGTCTTGGCGGGGGCTCTTACCGTTGTCTGATAATATTTATATTTTTAATGCAGGCAATTGATGGTAAAAGGCAACTAAATACAACTATTCCAAATTAAAATTCGAGAAAAAAAAAATTCGTTCCACCCTAATCCACATGTATTCCCAGATCAAAGGAAAATAATTGTAACAAAAATAATGATAATGAATTTCTTTCCGTCCGATAAATTTATGGGCGATATGGTCTCATTGTTGTAAGTAGTGATGGATCCAGAAAACAAAAGCGTACATAGTTTGTATTGAATTTCTTTTGTTATCTTTCAATTTTCTTTTCATTATTTCTTTGTTTTCCTTTAGTATTATTATTGTCGTATAATACGTGTTACAATATCAGTTGTCAAACTTTTCATACAATATCGTGATTGTTTGAATTGTGTGGAAGTTAAAAATAATAAGGTTTAAGATGATTGAAGTATTGAGATTTAATGAAAACCAATTTTTAGTTAGATTTAATATTATATTCTATCATTCATCAATTAATCGCTTTAAAATGTTTATTCCGGTGATGATGAGAGCGAAAGCTCTAGGAAGATTTAGCTCTGAACATTAGGCTAGCGTAAAGGGCACGACACGAAATGACACGAGAAATTTTTACTTTACATTACTAGCCTGATGAACCTCTTGAAAGCCGGCTCGCGACCAGTAAAGTCACAGTGGATTAAATAAGCGTTTCATTTTAAATTCATTTAACATGAACTTCCACCAAAAACCGTCGGTCAAAAATATCAACTTTATGAAGTTAATATATTTTTATTATTGGGCTGGTATTGATTTCATTTTATCTAAGTTTGAGTACTCTTTAAAATTATATCAGATTGTATTTAAACTGCTTCAATCGAGTTTCGACATGTGCCTAGTCAAAACACATTTAAGCGTTACGTTTTCGATTTGTTTTCATTCAAACAAGACGAGGTAGCGAGAACGCATCAATTTTCGTAGCTAAAATACACAAGTAGCTACGAAGATTGACACGTTCTCGCAACGTCGTCCGCGTTTGAACGAAAACGTAACGTTTAAATGTGTTTTGACTAGGCCTACTGTTGTATCTAAGTTATTTTACTCAAAGGGACTAGCAGTTAAACATAACTAAACACAAAAAAGAACAACCCGTTCCTTATAAACAAATAATATGTAAAAATAATATTCAAAAACTTTAAAGAACATCAAAAGTTTTTCAAGTGAACACATAGCAATTTTGCTTTTTGTTTAGATTTTGCATATTCCAAATAACTCGATAAAGAATTTAACGGTAAAAAATATTTAAAGAAATATTGATTTCATGATTGGGTTTATGCTTTCATTTTCCTATGAATTACCTTCACAAGTTTCTATCGAAGAGAAAAATGCGATACCAATTTTTATTTAGTGATGGCTATTTTTGTATAAAAGCATCGATCAAAATATAAAATGATATATTATAGTAATAATGTGCTTGCTTCGACAACAAAAGGTCGATGAATAACATTGTGGGAACAATAAGCTATGGAGTATGTTGAGCAGAGGTTGACAAACTTAGACTCGCGGGTTTAATCTGGTGTTTTGTTTTATTTTTTATCTTATCATAAATATATTTCAAAAATATCTTTCGGAAGATAAAACAATTCACTAAACTAAAATCAGAATCATGCAGGTGGATCACGTGGATCAAATTCTTAAAGATGACTACCTGTTAGAAGGTCCTTAAAACCGAATCTGGAAGTGTTTGGAGCTGGGACACTTGCGGTGTAATTCGATATATTTTTTTTGTAAATAAATATAACAAATGTTTGCCGACCCCTAGTATAGAGAACACCCTCCGTGAATGCATGTACCTCGTAACTAGAGGTTGTTCTACAGAAGGTCAGAGGCTGCGATATCAATTGATGAAAGCAATGTCTTGAAAGGTTTCCATTGTCAAAAACATCTCGAGAAATTTGCTAAAAAAATGAGATCGACGTTTCGAGAAGTTTTCGTGATTGAAAGGTCTATATTCCGAGAAAAACTGAAGTATCTGATAAAAAATTATTTTAAATTACAGCTTTAGTGGAACGACAAAACAAGAAATGGTTATTCTATATTAAATAACATACAACCACTTTCGAAATCTAAAAGTCTTACAACTGATAGCTTTCAGGTGGTTTTGTTACAAATGTCATAATCAGATATATTGCTTTTCATACTTTTATGGTTAAGTAGTTTAGTGGGAAGCAACAATAGCCAGATTATAGAGTGCAAGACTTCTGAATGAATTTCTGTGTCGATCGACTTCATATTCACGACAAAAGATTTTACTTAGAATTCGAAGTGTATTTGGGTAGGCTTACAACTAACCCAAATTCATCTTATAAAAATTGAAATTATAAAAATTATTTAATATTTTCGACAATTCGATAAATGCCCTCTCCAAATCAAGACGCTACAGCATCACCGGCAAAGTGGTGTTCATGTCGTAAGTGATCTCAATACCTTTTCGTTCTACGTAATAAGGAATACGGTTTAAGTTGTATCTACGTTTAATGCCTTACGATAAACCTTTGATAATAGTAATAATAATAATAGTATCTACTCATACAATCTTCCCAATCCTTCCCTTCTCATTGACACTTCATTAACCATCTTAGCACGTAATTCCGATCTCTATCAGAACCATGGATGTGGAAAGATTAAAAGAATATGGATATAATCAAAATATACCTTTATAGTGTAGACTAGAATTAATCCAAAGGAAAAATAAATTGTTAATGCAGCCAATCAAATCGTCCGGCCAAAATAATTTCATATCAGTCAGTCTTAAAAGGGCGTTATTCAAAAAGTTATATTTTAAGATTTGGTCAGGTATATAAAATGTACAAAACTTACCTATTAGAGAAAGAGAGGGCATTATAAACTTAATGTTATGGAGTGGAACAGAAAATGTTTATTGTCTTCTTGTTAAATTTTAAAACATGTTTACTGAGAAAATTACTACCGCGTATTACTATTCCATACTGTTAACCCTTGGTTACTACTCAAGGGTCAAAATGACCCTGTAACATTTGGAAAAAATTTTTTCGTACAATAACTCTAAGACAACGCCACTTATACATATGCAATTGAGACAAGTGTTTCTTTCTACTTTAGATTATTGATTCTGAGAGAGACGTCTTTCGACTTATCAGGTCATTATCAATCTTGATTCAATCAAGATTGATAATGACCTGATAAGTGGAAAGACGTCTCTCTCGGAATCAATAATCTATAGTAGAAAGAAACACTTGTTTCAATTACATAATTATGGAATTCTACTACGTGTGCACCGATACAATTAATACCCACTTAAACTCTCCGTTATTCTCAGCATTGCTTATGTTCTCGCTTATAGTATTTGTATTCAGCCATCTTTTTCATATTTCGCGCCATAACAACAGTGAGAGGGTCATATTGACCCTTGAGTAGCATTGGCGTCCAGTACATGAAAATTATTTGTTTTAATTTAAATTGTTTTCTTTTGTGTAAAACTATTATTATTATAAGATATTTTTATACTCCATTTAATCATAGGTTTTTGAAGTAATTTTATTTGTTTTATTATTTACTTTGCATGTGTCTTTGCCGCAGATATGGGTAAAAGAAATTTGTTTTCAAACAAAAATATTGTGAATGCCTTGTTTGATTTTGTAGAGGAAGATATTTTCGCAAATTCAGGTGCTTCTACTTCTGCTTTCTCATCCTAACCTTTTATATCATGAAGTCAAATAAATGATAGATTCCAAGACAATTTATTCCACATAAAATAGGAGATTTATATATCAATTTAAACCACAAAAAAGATACCCGGGCAATTGCGTATGATGACATCAAGGGTGTTGAAAGTACCACTGCTTGAAAAATCTGTTCCAGTTTTTACTAATGTTGTATTTAAAAGGAAGCGTTGCAGTATTTTCCTGTTGAAAAAATCAGAAAACTTACAGTGTTTGTTCTTCGTGTAAAATTCCAATTTGCAACACATGCTCAATCATTGTATGTCCAAACTGTTTAGATAACAAGTAATTGTCTATCATTATTTCATTGCAAAGTATATATTTTTTAATAAATAGTGTGTTTTACTTCTATACTGCTATTCTTAAACAAAAAAATAAAAGTTTTATGGGAGGGTCAGGATGACCCTTGAGTAGCATTCGTGTAACATTTATTTTGAGTAGTAACCAAGGGTTAATGTCATTGGATATAAATAAGATGTTATATTGTTGGATTCAACAGTAAATTTTGTATTCTATTTGTTTGGATTCAGCCATATTAACGCCCACTTTTAATTTGTACACTAGAGTGAATGTTTTTATGGGATTTCCAGGTGGGAGGCGTGAGCAGATAACGGAAGTAAATGGCGTGTTTATAAAGAGTTCTTTATCAAACAATTAATGTGCAAGGGCTGAAGGAAAAAAAGGAGATGGACAAAGAGAATAATATGTCTACTGATAGAAGACGAGTAGTCCTGAAGACATATTTGATTTTAATTTTGACATTTGTTCTTTGAAAATTGCGATGTCTGTCCCCACCAATTGGAACAGAATGATAAGACAAGACACAGAAAGTAAGTTTTAAATATTAGCTCATAAGCACATGAAATATTTTCATTGTAAGAAACAACCTTATGTCATGAAATAAATAAGGTTTTTATAGATGCCCAGAACCCTACCAACTAAAATCTCCTAACATCATGAAATCGACAATATAAAATATAAATTATGTATTTATCTGTTGAAAAATAATTGACATCTTCATCGTCACCCTGTTTCCCTCACAGGATAGGCAGGAAAAAATCGAGATCGGGATAGAAATTCATGCATGCACTTTTCGCTTCTGTCACTGTCTATCGATCAAGAATGCTTTGATATAAGCGAAAAACAATATATTATAATTTTGATAAAAAATAATCAAAAAACATATTTTCCAGAAAGATCTGGTAAACTGACTGACAATGAACAATATAATAAAATATTATTACAAAAGATTAATGAATCATGATCCAAATGATGCATAAAACGTATTGCTATTATTATTGTGTATCAAAGATTTTACAAATTGAAATGATGGATGTTTCTCATCTAAATAATATAATGAATATAGTTTCTGCTTGTTCGAGCGATCACTTTACATTCATCTCTGTAAATATCTACCTGGTGTGGGTTTCATGGCATTATTCATTGCATGCTGTATGCATTTAATAGTAATTTGTCTGATGAAATTCCATATTTCACTTTGTTTTTATTATATCGACATCTGTTGAAAATAATTGAAAACATTACTCAAAAGATAAATAATTGCATGTATTAGGTACCTATGTACCTGAATATTTTACCAAGAGGAAAATTGATATCAAATTGCAACAAATTTGATAAAAAATATATTCGTATGAGAAATTATGTTTTTAAACCAATGATGAAAGTAGGTAATTTGTAAAATTTTTATTCAATTGTAGGTACGTTTTTTTTTGGAACTAAGATGCTTAAATGAGAACTACTTTTCTACTATACTATCACAGCATAGATAATCCACGAGCGAGGTAGCCAGCAAATCAGCTTTATGTTATAAATATGAGAGCTTTTCTCTCCGTGTCTACAAAAAATAATGTAAAGAAATTCAGGAAGGGTGGCGATCCTCATTGCTGAATTTAAGATGTAAAATGTGCTTATTATTTTCGAACGCATTTATTTTACAGGACACTCAAAAACTTACGGAAAAGAGTAGGAGACTAATTCTTTAGCGGGTGGTTCACGGAATGGGTCGACTATGGTGAAAACCAGTTTGTAAATGGATTTTTTGATATTTTCAAAATAAAAATTAAAAATACGAGCGAACTTTAAATTTTCAAAGAATTTCAATTTGCCTTAAACCAAAATTTTTTTAAAAATTCCGATTATTGAAAAGTACGATAAAAAAAGATAGTCAATTTAAAAAAAAAATATTTATAGTAAGTACCTACCATAGATGCTTGGAAATATTTTTTTATTCAAAGAAATTTCCATAGAAGTAAATTTTCTTCATTGGAACCAATATATATATAAATGGAAATATATCCAAGTATTATAACAACAAAAAAAATAGGGTTTGGGAAAATTATCCCCTGTAATTCAGGTTTTTGTTGCAAAAAAACCTAAAAGAAAAATATCTTGTAAAAAATTTCAAATACCATTATATTCTTAAGGAAATCATTGAAAATGTGCGTGTGAAGGAAACGAACAGCCAGTTGTG
Source organism: Athripsodes cinereus (assembly GCA_947579605.1). Lineage (NCBI taxonomy): Eukaryota > Metazoa > Arthropoda > Insecta > Trichoptera > Leptoceridae > Athripsodes > Athripsodes cinereus. The sequence continues at coordinate 18,104,012 of OX388324.1, forward strand.
TAAGATTGTAGGTAGGTACCTGCTCACTAAAATGTTTCCGAACAAAATCTATGTACCCGAGGCCAAATCTCGATCGAACAAAGTTATATCAAACCTATCGACCTTTTTTCAATTCCACAAATAAATACCTAATTCGATTTTTTTAACTATAAAACGGAACAAAGACAACAAAACGCCTCTAACAGTTTGATTATTATTATGGTATATTTCACTTTTTCCTGTGTTTTGAAAGCATAATATAAATATACCAAAATGGCAATTTATCGAATATAAGACATTTCGACTTGTTGAGTTGTGGAACTGGACCGTCTCTATCTATATATATCCTACAAATGGGGTTATCAGCAAAGTGAGTGTAGTGAACATGCATGTTATCCTCTCCGTGCCAATATAGAAACAATACTATAACTCATCGTTGAATTTTTTTTTTTTAATTTATTAATATAAATATTAAATAAAAATATACAGTCGCGCCAAATCCATTAAAATAGATTTGTCGTTTTTTTTATTTTAATTGTAATTAGGTAATTTTAATTAATTAATTATCATTAATTAATAAAAATTAAATAATAATAGGTTAAATGTTTTATTCATTATGTTTTTCTAGGAAGAATCTTCAGAGAAGTGGTTTGGCTGAGAGCAAAGTGTGTGAATGTGGAGAGGAACAAAACACCGTGCAACTCCTGACATGTCCAATGGCTGCCAGACAGTGTCAATGGGAGGAATTCGTGGAGTGAACTCATCTAGGGGGAGCTGCAAGACAGTTCGTGAGTTTCTGGGTGGGAATGAGAATATAATATGTAGATTTGGTGTTTTAAATATATTTTTTTAATTGTTTTTAGAACGGACCGACATGAAAAGAAGAATAGTAATTTCTACCTTTAACAAGGCACTCGAAATCTTATAAAATAAATGCTTATGAACAATCAAATATTATTTATATTTGATTTTTCTTCTTTATTATATGTCTAGGTAAGTAATGTTGATATTTTAAAAAAGGCCTACCTTTTGGCATTCCATTTATTCAAAGTATTAACATTTTTTATAATATCTAGAGGTTCAGAAGCAATGAAGAAATTTGGTCCACAACGAACCAACCTTAAGAGTTTCTAATAAAACAAATTTTCAAAAACTCAGGCACTGAAGATGCATTTGTTCCGAAAGGCCCCTTGCATTTAACAAAATAAATAGTGAAACTAAACAATGCTCTTTTGTATTTTTATTCTTCATTATTATTTTAAATCTTCCGATTTTTGTCTAATTGTCAAAGTTGTTAAAAAAAAACATAGAAATTGCTCGAATACATGTAAAATATTAGTTGATTTAAATCCTAAACTAATTCTAATTCATAATATTTTGTCATGTCGAGATTTTGTTCAATCGAGATTTTATAGTTACACTCTGGCAAAAATAACATAGGAACCTATCTGAGAGTAGTAATGCGAGATTAAGTACCTACAATATATGTACGAGAAGACTCACTATTTGCTAAGTACTACTTACATATACTAGCAAGTACTACATAATACTACAAACATACTGCATACTTAATGGTACTATTCAGTGGAGATGAAACAGAATATAATATTCGGTTATAATATGACTTAGTTTCGCAATCCGATCAGATATTACAATCCATTGGATTGGTCTGCAACGAGTTTGAATTTTCTTCTCCATTCCTCCCTATTATCAGCTAGACTCTTAAGTCTACGTATGTGCCACAGATAATTTCCTTCTTCAGTTGAAGTGTTCAAAAATAAGCTCAAAATCTGGTGGACACCTCTGTAAACAGTCATTCTACTTCAAAATTTTATGAAATAGGCTCAAAATATTATTATCAAATAAAATGAAGTGTTACAAAGTAAATGCCGATACAATTAATAAAAATATTATTTTCAAATGAAAGCCAAAACATGCGTTTTAAAATTTTGATCTGAATTTAAAAAAAATGAGACATTCAAATGGATGACAAACCTCATCGCTGAATTTAAATTGTAAAATGTCTTTATTTTTTTCGAACACCTACCGTTTACAGGACACTTGAAAATCCACAGAAAAATTTAGAGACCGATTCTTTGCCAGGTGCTCTACAAAAATCAAATTCACTCATCACCAATTAACTGCACCTTCACGTAAAATGCTTTCTGCGAAGCTATTTCCTAATTCAGGACATTTAAGATAAAATTCAATTCATCAATAAATTTAATTTTCAAACAATTCCTAACTTAAAACATCTCATTTTTTTAAAGGTCAACTTCTTCAAAGTTACACTCACTCTTAACCAAGTATGTCGTTACTTATTTTAAATATCAAGAAGTCACATATCCAACTATCACATAAGAAATTTGATACTTGGTATCCGGCTAATTTAGTATCATCGTCTCATCACTTCTATCAAGTTTACCTATCACTAACGTGTTATCATCTCAGGGGAATGCTAAAATACACACATCAAAGTTAGTTTTTTTCTTCTTTAGTAAAATACTTACTAAAGTACCTTTTATTATTCCTGTTATTTGTCGTCCCTTTCGTTTTTTTTTTCAGAGCACGTAATACGTGATGTCTCTATGACAATAATTTGTACACTCTCGTACAGGTGAGATACTTCGTAGGTAATCAACGACTTTTGAAGTATCCGATACTTCTACGGTCGGACATGCATACAAAGAATACTTAAATGTAAAAAAAATGACAGAAGAATAGTTATGAACTATAGATATTTCATATCAAGAACACAAGATGTAACCGGCCCCGTGGCGCAACGGCCATCGCAGTCGACTAGTATCATCGAGGTTCTGGTTTATTGATTCCCAGTTGAATCATGAAGTTTCATTTGGAATCTTCGCATCCAGGGTATAGAAAAAACTGTTCCAATAGGATTGAGATATATTATATAGCACTGGCTATTTGGAAGAAATTACATAAAGTGATAAGTTCGTCGGCTATACTGACATCCAAGTAGAGAAAAGATAAAAAAAAAAAACATCTTGCAGTATTCCAATCTCGTATAATTAACTATTTTATCTTTTTATATTTTTGGCGTTTTAGCTCACTAAAACGTGGAGATGTGGTCGACCAAAGATTTTATAATATTACGACGGAACATGTTGACCAGATTCTGAAGGACGAACTCGTTCTAAGTAAAACAAACAGGAGAGGGTTGGTATTTGAGGATTTGCATTGTGTAATGGAAGCAAAAAAACTTGTGCAAGGACAGCAGTAGTAATATCTATTAACTTCGCGATGTTGTCAATGTTTTTTTTTTCAATTGTCAACGTCGATTTTGTCCAATGTTGCCAACTCTCAATACATGCCAGTCAATAAAATATCGTTTTTTTCTTCTTTTAAAGTGCGCAATAACATTATACTGTAATATGTATGTATTTTTTTAACATTAGTTGACATACAAGTGTCTTTGACTTAATCAGTCATTTTTATTCCAGCTGTAACTAGTAATTTGAGTTGACTATCCCCAAATCCAGGATTTTAAAGTATCCGATTCTCGCATAGTATGTTTTTTATGATATAAATACCTTAATTTTACTTTTTCTAGCCTATTTTTGTTATCACAGTACCTTTTTACAAAAAGTTGTGTGGATTCTGCCTACCTGCATATTGAAGTTGAGTGGATTTTGAACTGGTTTATTATTTTTATTTTATTTATTTATTCATAGCAAGTTACACACTTCAGACAACACATACAAATAAATACAAAAAATAACAACAATATCACAAGAAAACAATGCGTCGCCCAATTTAAAAGTGTATAAAAAATTAATTAATTGATATTATTCAATAGCCCATAAGGTTGTCATACAATAAAAAAACTAAAAAATAAAAATATAAGAAATTAAAATAAATTGTGAAAACAAAAACAATGGTCATTAATAAATTATTAAATATTGGAATAACACACAAGTGTCAGTGAGAAAACAAAACCATTGAAAGCAAAACAAAACGAATCAACATTACATTATAACAAAATAAAATCAATGAAAACAAAAATCATGACAATTACACTAGCAACTAAGCACAACAAGGGAGGGAATGGAAAGGGAGGAAATTCGTCAAAATGCAGTATGTATGCAGTATGATGTATCTATATAATTTTCTATGGCCTCTCGCAGTGTCCCAAGTAGAGTAGGCAGATACAACGGAATGTCATAGATCTATACTAAAACACTTATTTCGCTTCTTCTACATTCATACAATTTCTTGTTCACGTAGATTGCTTTTTCTTACGTAACACACGGCCGATGTTGAAAATTTGATCCACGTGGTTTTTGTACGCCCGTACATTCCCACTCTCCTTTTTCAGATAGGTATATCCTCTTTGATATGGTGTGCATAATGTTATTTTGTACACATTATTAAAAACGACAAATAAACTCAGCTTCCACCTTCCCTCTAAAACAACTCTCCCATGTACATTCATGCGTTCATAGAGAAACAGTCTTTTATTTGACACTATTTAAATATGTTTATTTTTTACGCGTTTTTGTTCAACTGTGTTTTGGCCCAGCGTGCAGATGATAAAACCAATCAGACACTTCGATAAAAAAACATGTTACATTATGCAAAAATTAGCAAGCCAAACCAAAAATTTGTGGGCGGGGTGGGGTTGCCAAAGGCGTATGTCAAACGTAAAATTCAAATTGTAAAAGTAACAGTATTACATTGAGAATAGTTGACAAATTTTGTCAACTCTAAATCTAGTTGGAGTGAGTAAGGAAGGCTTACAAATTGACTCTCGATTGGCTTAAGTATTAATTTTTGGTGTCTATAGATAAGTACACCATATTCCTTTCTTTTCACTATCACGATAAATGGTCCACCAATTGAGAAACATTTCATGCAATCCATGAGAGAAGAGAAATTTAAAGGTGAAGAATATCGTAGGTAATATAATCACTATAGTTTGTTCGTTTGATATTCTGAATGACTCTGATTTGTATTGAATCGTATTGGTAGTGCTAGTATTAGTTTTTCGATTTAGTAATTAAAAGTTTATCGGTGAAAGTTTCTCGCATTTCTTCCACTTCCTGCTTAGTCTGTTCAGCTTGTTGTTTTTGTTATTCTGTTTTACTTAAGACGTGACGGATTATGTTCTTTACCGGATTCGATTTGTTCTTTGAACAAATTCGATTTACTTTCTGAGAATAATTAAAGAAAATATTGAAAATAATAATTTCAAGCAATACAGATTTATGTTTGAAAAATTATAATGTATTTGTTTTTATGAAGGAAAAATATTATGTTGACACCTTTTTCTTGTATTACACTGAGAAAAATACAAACGAAATTTCGTACGTACGTACGTACTATCAGATTAGGACCAGAGATAGTACAAACGGTTCATAAGTACGAATCTATAATTGGTAAATATAACTTTATGGTAAATTTACCAACGATTTGTTTGCGAAAAGTTAATATTATTGATTCGTACTAGTGAATTGTTTGTACTTTCTCTGGTCCTAATCTGATAGTACGTACCAATGATTCGTTGTGAAATTTTGTTAGTATTTTTCTCAGTGTAGCGATAAATGATGAACCAGAAAATCTTTTTTTAGTTTATTTTATTTCTTCAGCTTGTCGATAGGATTTTACAAATATAAATAAAGTATAGGTACATAGATACATACAAAATTTCCCATTGTAAAACAGCTCATACATTTGAGAAAACAACTTTTTACATAACTAATATTATTTAAGTAGGTATGTTAAGATAGATAAAATCGACATGAATTTATTTAGGTTTAAGTGTGTAAAATAAAGTGTAGAAGAAGCGAAAAAAGTGCAAAAGGATAGATCTATATGACGTTCCGTTCTCTGCGATTATGCAGTCATTCGAGTATGCGAAAAATAAACTGAAATAATATATGAATACCACGTGATACAAATTAAAGAAGACCAGCAACTTGAGATAAAAAAATTTAAACAAATATTTTTTGGTTCATATAGCGAATTTTTTTACTCGATTTTTGTTTATATGTATGTTTTGTTTAAATATGACGTGGTTAGATGGAAGAAATCACTAATATAGTGATAATCTCGCCACCGTATATGTTAATTTTTTTGGGTGAAATGATTTACTTATTTTGGTATGTACCTAAATGATGATGTGCATAAATAATATACTAAATAAGTTAATAATTTATCTCTCAATTGTATCATTAATGATTATCATTGAATAAAATCATGCAAAAAAGTAATAAAGAAATTATTTTAATTGAAGCAATATGGAAGGAAAGAAATATGAAAGATAATTAAAATAAATTTGAATCAGGTATGCTTTTCCTCTAACATTTCTCCAATGGTTCCCATTTGCATTTAATGCTTGCAGTGTGATCTATAATATGAGTCTGGACTAATCAGAATAATTATTGAAAAGGACGCCTTTCTGATGTCCAGTGGAATCATCGTTAGGACTAAGTACCCATTTAAAACTTTAACTATTAGTGAAATACCTCAAACCTATGTAGATATAAAGTGAAACGTATTATCGTTGTCTAATGCGAGTCTTCTAACTCAGTGGTCTCAAACCTTTTGGTTGTGGAAGGAAAATGAATATCAGTATTTTTTTGGATTCCTTAACAAAACTGAGGAAATCATGAAATATGACACGTTCCTATCATCACCATCATTATCATCATCTCCGTTAGTCTCTAAATTCTGAGGATCGTGACCATCATGTCTCGTTCAGTAGATCGTCTATCTCCACCCATGTGCAAGGCCCCGTAAAATGAGCTCTGTGTGGCCTCTTTAATTTGGTCGCTCCGTCTTGCTGGTACTCGGCTCCTTCCACGGCTTCCTTCCACAGCCCTAGTTATTATTTCTTTACTTGTTACTCTTTTTATTTTATTTATTTATTCTTTACTGTACATTGACTAAGAGCAAATTTACACAAAAATACATTCAAATAAAATACATTCACAAAATCAATATACAGAGGGCGAGTTTGTCGCAGAGGCGCGATTTCTTCCAATTAACCACATACAATGAGGTTACTCTTCTTATTACTCTTTCCAAGATCCAATACTTTTTTGAAAAAATCACAAAGAGGGGGGGTCAAAAATTTAATGGGTGTGGAAAATCATCCATTCTTAGTGTTGGAGACCAAAAAAATCATCACTTACCTACATTTTGAATTGTAAAAACTTAAAGTTATCCCCTCAGTGAGCCAAGGTTAAATTTTCAAACGTTAACAGGTGCACGATGATAAAAAGGTTGGAGATCACTGACTAGCAGCTAGACAGGAATTATAGTATTATTCAATTACGACATTCTCCTTATATCAGAAATCTAATGCCCACAATTTTAGTCAAGTGACATTTACATGTGCTTTTATTATTAAACAAATAGCTCTGTATCAAACTTTATACCACTGTTTGCAAAGTGCTTCATGAAAAAAAAAGTTTTTGACTTTTGATAAACATGTAAGGAGACGGCAATCATGAACTACTGCGGCATGTTCTACAGAGCTTTGCACCTTCAATGCCAATCTAAGAAGACTTTTGCGCTTTTCTATACGTGTTTCAAAAGCTGACTGATCTAAATTTTGCGTCGATGAACCTCTAAGACATATATGAAGGGTACATGGCAAAACCAGGCTCATTGACAAATTATCATTTTACAGGAGAGCAAAATATAAAGTGTGAGATATCATATTATATTTCATCACTTAAATATGATTTACAGTTTTTTACATTTTACTTTTACCATTCTAAAGAACTCGTTGAGGGGGACAAAACTGCATTTAAATCACGAAAAAAATCAATGATCTTGTTTTTGCCGTGTAAAACCTTCATATGGAATAGCGACAAAAACAACAGGACCGATTTGATGAAGGGAAGTTATCACAAATAAATCATTTTCGTTGAATTACCACAGATCCGAAAGCTAAACAAAGGTGATGAGAGTTTAAATATAGATAGATGCTTAGAGGACTGCGTATTTAAGACTCTGGGAATAAAATAATTTATTTTTATTATTTTATTTATTTTTGGACAATAAACGGCATTCGCCTTTTACAATACATGACAAATTTACAACATTATAACAGTCTTCAAACATCAAAAAATGTATGCACTTCAATTATAAAATAAAACAATTCACACCATAAGTACAATTAAATATTACAGGCATCATTCGGTAAATTAAAAATAGCGCTAAGTATAAGTACATAAATACGCACCTATAAGTTAAATTTGGAATATTCAACTGTGGGATTTTTGAAAACAATATTGTAAAAGTAGATGTAGGTATGCGAATGATTTGAATGAATATGATTAAATTCCATTAATGTCACACACAGTAGCTGAGCTTTAGTATACTTTAACAATGGTGTTAAAAGTTTAAAGCGGAAATTAACTAACAAACTACTGCTATAATTAATTAATTAGAAAAGTGATATGGAAATGTACGTACATCCATTTGACAACACTATAAGGTAAAGTTTAAACTGTTCTGTTGAAAAACTCTACATTGTGAGGTTAGGAATTATATTTACGGTTTTGCATCGAAATTGGTAAAATGCCAAAATATGTCATTTAATTTGAGATTTATGTTATGATTTTTTTGACACAATTGGATGTCGGGAACTGGATTTTTAACTTACTAGAAGTGTAGATGTCATGGTAACATTCCCAATTCCTCTGTGTCATGCTTATCACATGACTTGAATTTTTTGAAATGTGTATATATATGTTACAACCTTGGTTTAAAGAGTACTCTTAACCAAGCCTAAGTCGATTCATAAGCGTCGAAACTATGTGTTGTGCACTCCTTAAGGAAGTTCACATATGTATGTGTATCATATACAACATAATATGTACCTACCTAGTTAATACCTATTCAAATAGGTTGACTATGGATGAGTGTGATCAATTGGAATGATTAATCTGGAGTAGTTAAAAATACATATGTTTAATTTGAGATATTTTGAAGCATTTACTGCGTAGGGTCATTGCACCAGTGTTTGACACTGAACCAGTGTTTGACATTCTGTCTTTAACTGACTCCAGATAGTCATACATGCACACATTTTTAGTGCTAGTATGCTTTTTGTCATCCGTGTTCATTTTAGTATCCCGTGTGATGTCATTAGTGGTGGTTGATATTACGCATGCTGCTGGAAAAAAAATATTCTAACACAAGGCATGTTTTTTCTAATTTCTTATTAATCCAGATAAGGACAAGGGTATTATAATCTACATACATCTTTTTCAAGATGTTATTTTTTTGGTTGATTAGTATTTATCATAATCATTATTGTTTTGAATAATGTGTTGATTGCCATATTTCTTGAATTTAGTAATTTTGAGTGCTTTATTAGCAGTGTCAATCACTGGAGTCGTATTTAATACTAATTCCCCAGTCTTTGACAAAGTGTCAATTACTAGGGTTTATAAGAAATCCAATGTTTGCCACTTCTACCAAATATTTTTATTTATTTATTTTTTCTATTAAAATCATCAGTGAGGGAAGGCGTTTGAAACTCAAGTTATGAATTTAAACATTTTGTGATAAATAGTGGTAAATTTATATGTGTTTGTGACACATGGCTCCAAACAAAAAACCCAAATTCCTTTGGGATAAAGAGAATATGAAGAGTGTAGTAGATACTGTAAAAAACGGCATGTCTCCAATGCAAGCATCCAGGAGATACGAAGTACTCAGAAGCACATTAATTTATATTTTACTTTTGTCTTTTCAAATGAGATTTGACCGCAATTATTTTTTTTAAGTTAAGTTAGGTACTTACCTATATACTTTTCAATAATATTATAAAGTACCTAAATATGTTTGTTTTTATTTCTAGTAAACATTTTAAACAGTCTCAGTTTATTTATTTACTTTACTATTATGAAATATTATTTTTTCTATATGTCAAACACTGGAGTTTTATGTGTCAATAACTGGTGAAATTGTGACAAACACTAGATATCACCAACTCAATTAATTAAAAAAATATTAAAAATGTGTAGTGATACATTTGATAAATATAGGTAGGTTATCATATTTATAGGATAACCAGCTACTTAAATTCAAGAAAAAGTAACCATTTTCTAAAAAAACATAGGAAATATGAAGCGAAATTGTGACAAATTTCTTATTGTGTACAAACACTGGTGCAATGACCCTATTACTTTTGTAGTTTATTGATGAGTATTGAGTCAATTTATAACCAATTGCATATATTTTAGCAGTAGCATAGCACAATACCAATAATAATAAATATGAAAGTTGTCCTTACTATGCCAATAAAGAATTAAGACATTCAGAATAAGTGACACACCTCATCGCCAAACAGTAGATCTGGCATTTCTTAGACATGATGCTCTACGAATAACCGCCTTGTCCTTGAAAGCTTACAGAGAAGAGAGTGGAAAATCAATTTTTTCATGGAGCAAATAGATTTGTCTAATTTTGATACCCAACACTAATATACATTATGTAGGTACAACTAATGCCAACAAAGTTCTGAAACGATAGTTCTAACATTAAATAGTGTTCTGTAATCCAATGTTCAATATTCAGTAGTTCTATGGTCAGTCAGGTGCACATTGTTGTTGGAGCATGACTTTGAGTGGTTTTTTTATACATCATACATACCATCAGGCCGCTTCCCTCGCGGGGTAGGCAGAAAGGATCGAGCGCCACTTCCTTCTATCCTTGCATACATCTCTCGCTTCCGTCACTGTCATACAATTCCTCATGATGCTCTCCTGTTCAATGTGCTCAATACGTGACCGTCCTGTAGGATTTGATTTAAACGATCTTGCCATTATTTTAATCCTCGGACGTCCAAGTCTTCGAGCACCATTCCTCTCAGCCAAATATATCTTCTTAGTCATTCTGTCCTCATTCATTCTTTCCACGTGCCCAAACCATCTTAACTTATTTACATTCATCCTTGTTTCATTTGTATTGTTTCATCACACCAACTTTCATTCCACATTCCTTTCGTATATCACTGTTACGCACACGATCTCTCAGACTTTTGCCACACATCCTTCTCAACGCACAACACACATTTTTTATATCTTGATTATATTAAATCAACTTGATGGGTTAGTTGGAAGATATCGCACTTCTGCGATAAACTCGCCCATTGCGCAAATTTATTTGTCCGGTTTAAGTTCTACAATGTTTATATTTAAACAATGTTTGTGTTTTTGTGCAATAAAGAATTTTATTATTATTATTATTATGTATGGACTCTACCCACCAATGAAATGAAAATGCTCAGATGGGCTGGTGGTGTAACAAGGATGGATAGGGTGAGAAATGTCCATATACGTGGTAGTTTCAAAGTCGCTCTCAACGGTGAAAAAATAACCGAAAACCGATTAAGATGGTACGTGCACATATTGAGACTACCACAGGATAACATGATCAAAAAGACAATGGACGTAGAAGTAGGACCCAGAAGACCGGGCAGACCAGTGACCACCTGGATGTCCACAATTGCCATGGACGTGAAGGAGGCAAAGTTGCGCTCGGAGGATGCAGGGGACCGGAAAACTTGGAAGATGAGGACTAGGAGAGCCGACCCCAAGTAAATGGGATAAAGGCGAGGGCGAAGAAGAAGAAAAAGAGTATTATGTATGGATGTATGGAGGAGTACATTTGATATTTCAAATTATTATTACCTATTTATTTATTTATTATTTTTGCACATCATCATTACCTATATAACAGTGTAAACAAAACAATACAAAATTTATAGTACTAGGACGATATGTCGCACATTGAAAACAAAAGTGGCAGTATACAAAAAAATGACAGGTTTGAATTTAAATGATGTTTAAAACGCTCAAATTAAAACGCATCCAATACAGAAACACCTATTCCAATAGCTTGTTTAGTTTTCCCTAGAGGTCACTTGTGTCGGTTTGTACTTTTTGTATAAACTTCAAGTTGCTTATTAATAAAGTGACACTACACCAGTTAGAGTCAAACGGCCGCAGTGGTTGTACATTAATTTAAGGAGAGACTAAATGCATAAATGAGATTTTAAGTATAGTGTCATTTTTATATATTACTTTGTATAAATAATGTATTCAAGAAACGAGTAGAGGTGTAAACTATAGAACTATACCAAAAACTTTAAACGGCCATACTGAAAAATCATATTTTTTGTTTAATGCCACTTTTGTTTTCAATGTGCGATGTAACGGCGAGATTATCACTATCAAGATAGTGATTTCTTCCATCTAACCACGACACATTGCGAAATACCTAGTTAAAATAAATTCACTTATATAAAATACCATCAATACAAAACAAAAGAAAAAAAGTAGAAAATTTAAAATAATATTTGACACACACCCAACATGTGGTAGGGATACTGTATTTGCTCAACGGCCATTTCCATAATACATAATTAGTTTTCAATGATATTATTTGTTTTCGGTCTTATGAAATGTGATATCCTGAAATTTACTCGCAGGTACCTATATAGATCGCCTATCAAATGTCCAGAAGTAGGATAATTAGAGATTAAATTGCATTCTAGAGATAAACTCGCCTTCATAAGGCTGCATACATAAGAGGCTGCATGGGTGGACCGGCGTGGTACTCGTTCGGTTACAAGAGGTACTAGGGCCAATTCTGAATCTTAATGAACTAACTAACTAAAAAGTTGATTAATATTAGTTATTATGTAGTAGGTATTCAGCATTAGTTATGAACTATAAACAACTATAAACTCGAGAACCACCAAGTGCAAACGGTAAAATCTATGGCACAAACTAATATTAGTCAGTGATGCCGCAATACAAAATGTTTTTCACGTTCCGATTTACACTTCTGGCAACAATTTAATAGTTGTCGCGCGTGAAAATTGTGAAATGTCAGATTTGCCGATATATTTTGGCGTTCGTATTTGCGTCGGTGGTGTTATAATTTTACAATTTATACATGCTAAGAGTTGCCCTAAAAATATATTTTTTTACTTTTAATTGAAAAAACAACTTAACCTTTCCAAAACATAGCAATATTCTGCGGTAAAATGACAGCAACTTATAATATTCGCACATTAAAAGTCGCGAATAAAAATCTGCCAAATCCAACTTATTTTAGTCGTCGGCTGTTAACTAAAATTTCATTCTGAATACGAAATCCATAGATTCTCGAAATTTATAGTTATACTAAGGTGTCAAAATGAACTAATGAACTAAATTAGTACGGAAAACTGTGAATACGAATTACATAGAACTAATTATCATGACTCGACTATCTTCTCACACTTAGTTGACTTAGTTAGTGCAACTTTTTTCAACTGACAAGTGACATTTGATTTTGACAGACGTATACTTATCAGCTCTAGCAAAATAAATAACTTCTCAAGTAATAACACAGCATTCAGTGACAAAAAGTGGTTTAAACTGTAGAATACTTCGTCGCGCATCTTTTGGTGATATAGTCCTGTTGGGGAGTGAATTATTCACATGGTTTTGGTTACAATCTGTGTGGTGTTGACAGTGTTGTTGTTTGTAACTCTGTGAGGTAGTTAATTCATTTGGCGTGTGTACCTACAGGAAGAGGCTAAGGTGATTGCATATATTCAGGAGTCATACTATTGAAAAGTTTCCTGACGTAAGATGGCTCGCTCTGCAATTGAAAAGTTGTCTTTAAATGATTTAACTGTATCAAAATCGGCACCAAGTTCAAGGGATTCCTCTCCTCACACGAGAGACATGGTCAATATTAATAATGTTAAAATAACTGAACCGTCTTCTAGTGGGCCTGTAAACTCCATGAGGAGAATTATTAGTCTTTGTGATGCGGCGATGAAGCGAACTAAGTCATCAGATATTATATCTGCTCTCAGCGAAATTCAAACTATAGCAAAAACCAATTTGGAGGCTAAAGAGGTTATGAATAGGAGCATCCTACCTGTCGCTGAAATGATGACAAAAATGAAACAGAAAATGGATGAACAGGGAGAGAAGATCGATTCACTGATAGAGGCTACGAAGGTGTACACCCCTCCTGAAACTTATTCTAGTATAGTTAAAAAGAGAGGGATTGAAGAATCGCACTCAGTTATGGTTGAGTCAAATGATCCTTCTAAAACGAGCAGTCACCTGGAGGGCTTCATGAAAAGAAATGTAGATGTCAAGTCGCTGGGAGTGGGAGTCTCGAGTATACGACACATCTCGAACAATAAAAAACTATTGATTACGTGTCCCACTCAGGAAGACAGAGATATAATTAAAGAAAAAATGGTGAATGCAGCAGAGGATTCTATCACAGTACGAGATGGCAAGAAGAAACAACCCATGGTAGCAATAAAAGGGATTTTACGAAGTATAACAGAAGATGAACTAAATGACTGTTTAAAAGCACAAAACAAGTCTCTGAGACAGATAGACCATAAAGTAAAAATACAGTTTAGAAGAAAACATCGAAATTCACTTCTGTGTGACTTGATATGTATTTGCCCTCCCAAGCTTTATCAAGAAATTCTAATGATGAATAAAATAAGTATAAAATATCAGCGACTTGAGGTGGTGGATGAGAGTCCACTGATTCAGTGTTTCAACTGCCAACAATTTGGCCACTTGGCCAAGAACTGCGTCAATAAAATATGCTGTTCTCGATGTGCGGGTGAACATTCATATAAGGAGTGTATGGAAAAAGAGACTGTTTGTGTAAATTGTAGATCTAGAAATGTAAGCCATGATCACACGACCTTTGCTAAGGATTGCCCCACGAGATTATGGATGGATAAACGTGCCAGGACTCAAGTTGACTACCCAAATTTCTGTTAAAAACGGAGCATGGGTTGCTCAGAGCCATAAGTTGAATATTCTCTATGCTAACTTGCGTAGTATGAGAAACAAAGTACAAGAAATAGATATAATGATTAAGGAGTATTCTGGTGTTGACATTTTGATCTTCTCTGAAACATGGCTATACACAAATGAATGTAATTTTTTTGATATTGATGGATATACTGCAGTGTTCAATTGTAGAGATGGTGTATCGAGAGGTGGTGGTACAGCTGTATATGTTAAAAACAATCTAGTTTACAAACTCATACATAAATCTGATAAGTACAACATCACTATTATTGATGTTATTCTTGAGAGATACAAAATAAGGATATGTGCATTCTATAGATCGCCAACGTATGATCCAGTTAAGGAATTCATAGATGACATTGAAGAAATATTGACGAGTAATAAAAAAATGATTTTAATTGGTGATGCTAACATTGATTTGTTGAATGAGGGTGATGTTAATACTTGTACGTACAGATGTGCAATAGAGTCTAATAATTATAACATAATTAAAAAAATTGATGTAACACATGCAACTAGAGTAACGGATAATACATGTACACTAATAGACCATATAGTGGATAATACTAAACTACCTTTCACCTTACATTTGCATGATTGGCCAGGTCTGGACCACAAGATAATCAATGTTATCGCCAACATAAAGAGAACAAAAGAGAAAATGAAAATTATTGAGAAAAAGGAATTGAATTGTGAATATTTCAAAGAACTTGTCAGAGAGAAAGTGCTAAATGAAGGATATACAAGTTATGAAAGATTGATTGAAATCATTGTTGAATCCAAGTTATTATCCACAACCACTAAAAGTTGTCGCGTAAGAGCAAATAACGAATGGATAACTCCGCATTTATTAAGGATGATTTCACGAAGAAATAAATTGTTCAGACTTCAGAAGCTGCCTGATGCATCGCATGATATTAAATCACTGTATAAAGAACAGAAAAATAAAACGTCGAATGAAATCAGAAAGGCCAAAAGAAATCACATTGCAGTACGAATAGAACGTGCAAATGGAGATAGAAAAATATTTTGGAAAATAGTCAATGAAACATTTGGCAACTCAAAATGTAGTAAGTCAGAAAAAAATGATGAGCTAAAAACAGCTAATGGAACGATTACAAATGCTCGAGATATTGCTAACGAGCTAAACCATTACTTCTGTAAAATTGGCTCTGAGCTTGCTGACAGATTACCAAAAAAATTGAGTGAACATCCGAAAAATAAAAGACTAAAAACTCCAAAAGATAGTATCTTCATAAACCCAACTAACAAAGGGGAAGTCCTTGATATCATTAAAGAACTTAAGGACAAAGCTGCACCGGGCTATGATGACATATCTGCGAGGGATGTAAAAATTTTGCAGAATATTCTAGCTGAACCTCTCACGGTGCTTATGAATGATCACATCACAAATGGTACCTTTCCTGAACCGTTGAAGATTGCCAAAGTGATTCCTGTCTTTAAAGCTGGTGAACGAGTGAATCCAGGAAATTACAGACCGATAAGTATACTTAGCACATTTAGTAAAATTTTTGAGAAATTACTTTACAAGCGATTTATACACTATATACAAAGAAATACTGGTTTTGATCCTCATCAGTATGGTTTTCAAAAAAATAGCAATACATCGGCTGCTCTAATGGATGCAATATATTACATTAATAAAGAACTTGATACTGGAAAATACGTGGTTCCCGTATTCATTGATTTGTCAAAGGCGTTTGACACGGTGGATCATGGGACTTTGCTATACTCCTTGAGTAAAATGGGATTTAGAGGAGTGGCGTTGAAGTTGATAGAGTCTTATTTGAAAAAGAGAATTACCATGACAAAAAACCATAATGAACTAAGTGGAGAAAACTTTGTCAACATCGGGGTTCCACAGGGTTCCATTTTGGGACCTCTTTTCTACTTATTATATATAGATGACCTCCAGTTTGCAGGATTGAGGGGTAAATATTATGTATACGCTGATGATACATTGATAGTATATAGCTGTGATGATGAAAGCAACTTACAGAATATCATTAATGGAGATTTAAAAGTATTTTGGTCCTGGCTCACAAATAACTCACTAACCATTAATGTTGACAAGACTCAATATATGATAATAAAACAAAAAAACAAAGTACCGATTAATCTCAAAATAACTATTAATAATGAACAAATAACACAGAGTAAATGTGTCAAATATTTGGGACTGGAGATGGATGAAAAATTGGCATGGAATAATCACATTCAATCGTTACTCAAAAAATTGGCTCCAATGATTGGAATATTGAGAAGAGCTGACTTGTTTGATGACAAAACAAAAAGATTAATATACAATTCGTTTATACTCCCTCACATCATGTATGGGATGTTGGTCTGGACACAATGCAGTATGCAGTTACACTCTGTAGTTCACAATGCAGTATGCAGTTACACTCTGTAGTTCAAAGGATAATGAACAAAGCTTTAAAAATAATCTTTAATTTGAATAAATATACGAGAACCAAAGATGTTTACAATATTACACAAATGTTCAATCTCACTGAACTTGAACACATTGAAAGAGCCAAAACAATATTTAAAGTCAAAAAAGGACTCATTAAAACCAACATACCGATGGTGCTGAATAGAGATGTGCACGAGAGATGTACAAGGAGTAGAGACGACATAAGAAATGCAAACCCAAGAACAAATATAGAGAGAAATAGCTTTTACTATAAGGCGGTATTGAGTTACAATGCTTTGCCAAAGGATTTAAAAGAAGTTAATAATTTAATTTCGTTCAAAAAAAAACTTAAGAAAAGTGTTCTGGAGAAAAGAAATTTGTGAAGTGCTAGAGATATAGTGGTATACATTTTATATATATTGGTGAATATCTGTGATTGTTTTAAACCCCTTATACCAGCATATAATTGCTGTCTGGGGTCTTTAAATTAGAAGTCAACAGTGTTATTTATGAATGTGTTATATTTTTACAATGTTAATTTTTTTAGAAATAAATAAATTGTTAAATTGTTAAAAAAAAAAAAAAAACTAAACTATTTTATGATTCAGAATTGGCCATATTATGTTTGTTCCGCCAGTGAGAACATCCCTGGGACAGCGCTCGGCAAGGTATCTTGCCCCGAGGCTCTACAACTCTGTTCCCGAGAACATAAGGTTGTTTAGTGGGTGGAGATGCTTCAGCCGGGGGCTAAAGGAGTGGTTGCTTGACACGGGTAGAGAGGAAGCAAAGAAGAGGCTATTTCTACATATTGTGTAATTTCTTTGTGCGATTTCAAGGTGGATTGGTTGTTACGGTACTTTCTTGATGTTTTGTAGCGGCTTGCCTCGATACAGGCACTCGCCTAGTGAGGTTGCTGCGGGTTATGACTGCATAGTCCTGATTAACTTGCTTGTTCCGGCGCGCACGCGCAGTCACATTGTCTATTTTGGCTGCTTTTTATGCATGTTGGATTGGTGTTTTGTTGTTTTTCATTTTTTGTATAACTTTTGTAATAAATGACAAACTTGTGGGCTTGGTATTGTATAGCAAAGGGTTAAATCATGAGTGCGGGTTAGGTAGGATTATACTTTGTCTTTGCTTTGTGATTGTGTGTATTATTTCTGTCCATATGTATTTTCAAATGTTTTGTTATGATGATGAATAAATAAACAAATAAATAAATAAATATACCTAATATTTCAAATGTCTTATCTCTGTTTCTTATGGAATCTAACATTATTAATAGTATAATAGTGATAAACAATTTATTGATAAAATATAACTGTACAAAACGCTTACATATTGTCTTAAGACAATGTCTTCTAGTAAACCTTTAAATAGGATATTCAAAAAATTAATGAAAAAAGTAGGAAACTTATTCAATTTCGCGGAATCCAACAACTGTAAAGAAATTTATCATTTACAAATAGCAGATAATAAAAATTAAACAGTCATCGACTAAAAAAAAATCTATCAGAATCCTCGTATTGTGCTTCTTTTCATGGAATAGGCAAAAGCTAATAAATTGCTAGATAAATCGTGACTCTATAATTTATATTCTTAACAATTTATTTTTAAGGAAATACTCAAAACGCGCCTTCTTAAAATTTAATATTGCCAAAACATTGGCAGAACAGACTGTATTTGATAACAATACTAAATTTAATTTTAAAACCAATATTTTCTTCCGCATTCTATACACCTATATGTCCAGTACTTACGTACTCCACTGAATATAATACTTCGCACGAGTATTTTGAGTATTTGAACATCTCGAGAATTTTGAGAGTGTATGTACCTACATATCTAACTAAATACATGAAGGAAAGCAGAACTCCCATAATAATATTACCTAGTTTCCTAGACATAAGCACTCTCTAGGCTGAACGCATACTCGATACACATTCGTACGAGTTTTAGCCTTACTAAGAAAACGATTGCTTTTAAAACGTATGTTGGAAAGTATTAAATTCTCTATGGACGAAAAAATGTTATGTAATAGAGATTTTTGAAAGTTAAAATCAGTAAATTTAACACACGGAACTACCATATTATAAGGCTGAGAAAAGAAAAAAGGATACTGTCTTTACCATATAAGGCTAAGAAAAGAAAAAGGATAGGTACCTACTGTCTAAGCCTTATATGGAACATATGGAAAAAAAAACACAATTGATTTTAGTTTTACTTAAAACTGCCTTATATGGTAGTTTCGTGTGTTTAATTTACATAATATGTGATATATAATATGAGTATAATGGCTTAATTGTAAAAAACATCAATAAACAATTTAAAGATGTTTAAGATTACATACTAGATAAGTCAGACGATTTGAGATGTGATGTGGATGCTGTGTGCTCGAGATAGGAGTTCTGTAAAATTAAAGAAAACATTTGTGTTCAAGATAAAAGATGGATAATCCTGATATTGAATATGGTGCTGAATTAATGCGAACATTGAGATACAAAGAACAACTCAAAAAATAACTCAACTATAATTATCTCCAGGACATTCGTGATGTTAAATCGAAGACGTCAATGAAATAAAATCGATTGGCTTGTAGTATTGGAGCGAATTATTGAGATGGCACGAAAGGGTAATATTTATTTATTTATTCATTCTTTAAGAGTAAGTTGGAATTCGTTTAATCGTTTCAACGTCATATGAGAAGTGAGTTATTTTGAAGATTAATAAAAAATATCCGAAGAAGCAAAATACACAATTCATTCGATAATCAGTAAAGTAATTTTTAATAAAAATATAAAATGTGCACAAACCCAAAATGTGCGCATTAAAAGCTTATTCATAACATTTTTAAGTGGGGCAAAAGCAGTGTGCCCAGTGTGCGCACTTGGAACGAAAGACGGAATCGTGTGTTTGTGTGCCTATATACATACGACTAAAATCGCATTCAGTGTGTATGGGGCCTTATTCATACACAATATATAGGTACAGAAGACTTTTTGGTTTCAACGTATAATTTGACCATTTCCCTCTACGTGATACGAATGAACAAAAGTGCTAGTAAGAGACAAAACGGTTTGAGATTTTGCCAGAATTTTCGCCAAATGTGACTTTTACATAGTAAAATTATTATTGTTATTGGATGTATATATAAGTTATATATTATTTGTATAGATATACATTCTGTACTAAAATCATAATAATATCTGGCTGTATTCATCGGTAGATTCGAGCATGTAAACATTTTTTGGAAAGAAAATATTCTTTCTTGTCAATAAGTAAGTATAAAGTCGGATAAAATTTAATTATATTAATCCGTATGACGGTATATATTCTGAATCAAATCTGGAAAGAGTTTATATTTAAATATATTAATACTTGTTGGCCTATACACCGGAACACATTGCCGACAAAGCAACGTCAATAAATCTCCCTTGACATCCATCAAGAGGGAATCCAAAGAATAACTGGATGACACAATGCAATAGAATCCTGCGGAGAAATGGCCTGGATGAAGATGATACAAGAAACAGAAGAATGTACAACCTCAGAACGAGAAAGCTGACCCCAAGAGCCTTCAGCGGCAACAAGTTGAGAAAGTGCCAGGAAGAAGAAAAGTTGGCTTATACTTTCATATTATTATGATTTCGCTCACTATGTTTCTGATTCTTCTGGTTGATCCTATTAGGTTAGTTAACAGATAACTGTTTTAATGACAAAATCACAGAGCATCTGAATATTGTGACAAAATGTGACTTGATTGGCATAAACTTGCTTTGAAGGAATGAGACCAGTCTTGGTGTCTATCCCAAAGAGAATAATAATTAGGATACTTAACTGGATAAAATGGCGTAACTAAATATATCAATACAATATTTCCAAGAGTCTGAAAAAAAGTTTGACAGATAAAATCTGACGGGCATACACTTAAATTAAAAGTTTTTTTACAGGCTTTTTATAATTATAGATATAGATAAAAGAAGTCAGTAGCATAATGTCGAGCAAACTAGAAACCTTAACCTACGTGCAGCTTTTTATATTTGACCTACAATAGAGCTTTCGAATTTATACGGAAACTTTTACATAATTATATTATGATAGCTTTATTCTCGTGTGAGTTGAAAGGTTATGTTGTTGTAGCAGCCTTCCTGCCTTATTTTTTCCTTTGTTATCATCTTTTTAATATCGTTGTAAAGATTTTTGGTAAGTAAATGGACGTTGTCAAGTTCATCGGTAACCTGCAGGTAGAGTCGCAACGCCTTTAGTAAAAGAGGTGCGCGGTTTCAACCCCAGATGCTAAACTATCCTTTCACGACACAAGCTTTAAGCTTACTGTGATAGGTGAATAAGGTTGTATTTGGGTTTGAAACAAAAACTCGGAGAAATATTTAAAAGAACGATAGGTTTCGACTTCCAAAGTCATTTGACAATGTCAACCAGGTCTTTCACAATTTATTTTGTAAAATTTAAACCACTTAAGAATCCTTAGATAAATTAATATAGAGTTTTACAAAATAAAGTTAAGTTCAATCAATAAAAGTTTCTAGATAACTATGAAGTCTCACAAGGTTGTGTATTAGTCCCATTTTTGAACTGACAAAATTATCAAAAATATTGAATTGGATTCTATAGTTGTGTCTTTATAATAAATAAAGACAAGATCAGACCGATCTAGACCATCTAAGCAAACAAAGATCAGTAGAAATAGTCTAGAATCTTATATAGCTGCCTTAGAAACTGCCTCCCAAGAAAAAAACAATTATTAACTGAATCAGCGATGATAAAAATCTACTCTAGTGAAGCACGCGACTCGTTTTGATAAATATATCTTAAACAGATTGAGATTTGAAATCTAAGCAGATTCAATAGAAACGCAGCAGGACAGTCGAAATAACACAATGTCTTGAATATTGAATATGTACCTACATACATAATTTAATTGTTTTATACAATACTACACAATATATTTTGTGGGTACCTCGTAAATAATGGTGCGCAAAAAGAACTAAAAGGCCATTTGCCTCTATAAAAACTGAATGTTTTAAATTAAATTTTATATTTTAATATCTTGTGTTTCCAAAACCTCACATAAAATGTATGAAACCTTTGTGCTTAGCTGTGAACCGCAGATATGAAAAGAAAGAGCTTTTTAAATGCGGTCAAACTAAGTACGTACGAGTTCCTACATATCAGTATTCAACTCATATCTCTTGCTTAGTGGAAAGCATTTCTTTTGCATTTTATTATGAATTTTGTTTTTTAATTCCAACTTTCTCTTTTGATTTCTTATCATAACATTTAACAAAATTTAATATTATGATTTCATAATGAAATTTTTTCTAACTGAATGAATTAAAATAGCATACTTCTCTAAATATTTTTGGATATTATACAAATAATATAAAGATAATACAAGAGTCTCTCATTCTTCTATGAAAAATTTCAAGTGTTTCTTATGAATTCTATTATTTATTTGTTTATTTTTTTATTTCAAAAACTCACGATCACGAGCCTTTTAAGTACACGTTAAGTATTGTATTCACACAATTCATGTTTGCAAAAGTTTTAATAAAAAAATACACGAAACAAATAAAAAAAGAGTAGAATAAACAGTGCAATACCAATTTAAATAAAGAATTTGTTAATAAACTTTGATCAATAGAAAAAAAGCGTCTAGATATTCGTTGAAAAATTCGATGTAATATTATACAAAAATGACAAAAACTAGAAGTCAGTAGGAAAAATTTATTTTACAAAAATTCAGGTTTTATTTGATGCTTCTATGGAGTGTTCGACAAAGAATAGGCTTTTTTCCATTTTTAACTTTTTTTATAAAATATCAAGTAGAAACTAAATATAAAAGCATCTTCACTTGAGCTTTGAAATATACCAACCATCCTTATATATGTACTATTTATTTTGAGGCAAGAAGAACAACCTTATAATAATGTTTATTGCATTATGAGAGGCCACTTCAATCACAGTGATTCCCAGTGAAAACCTTCAATGAAATGTATCACGATGGTATATATTAATAAAGATCCACTAAAAAAATATTATATACAGCATCAATAAACATAAAATACATCCATCGAAACAGCAATGCTTAAGCATTGATATCTATACAAATAACGAAGAGCAATTAACATTCTCAACTTTTTTACAAAATCTTTCATTTCTTTCCTTTTAAAATACATATATTTCCATGGAACAGTTCTACTTTGCTCAAATTTAGTGTACTTACACCAACAAAGAATACATTTTATATCGACTATTAGTAGCTGTGAGAAAGTTTGTATGTATATGTATGTAGTTCAATAAATATTACTCAGCATTCAAAGCAAAATGTGGTCAGTGAATGGGACGGGGTTGCCCGTACTAATTTCCCTTTGTGAAAGGTCAGTGTGTTGAAAGAAGAAAATATAGCGAGTAAAATCTCTGCGTAAATAATTTAGTTCGTTTTTAAATTTGTATGTTTGTTTGTTATCTTTAAATGTCGATTTTACAAGGACATTTTTAGCAGAAATATTAGAGAAATCAATAACTCCTCTTAAAATTTTATTGGCAGAGACATCAGCGATAATGTGAAGCATCCGAAATCTTGAAACTGTCATTTTGGAAAAAAATAATTGAAGTTATTAATTTATAGTTTATATCATCCAGTAAAGTATTGATTTTCCATACTTTTTTGTAAGTCTTCGAGTATCCTGTAAAAGGCAGGTGTTAGAAATAAAGATATTTTACATTTTAAATAAAGCGATGAAATTTTCCACTGACTCTGAATTCTAAGAGGACAGCTTGCATGTTTACTTCACGCAGCTACTTTGCTGGCTACCCCACTTGTGGGATATATTTTGATTGTAGAGTAATATAGAAGTACGTAAAAGCGTATAAGTCATGAAGTTCTCCTTGGCATGCGGATGCGAGACACTCTTTTATTTTTTAAAGATATGTTCTCTGTGTTTTGTATGAGATTTATGAAAGATTGTATTGTAACTGATGATGTGAGATGGATAGGTTGATGAATTATTGTATTGTTTTGTTATGTTTTTAGTAGGTAATTGTTAATGCTTTTTGTTGGAAATTGGTGATTTTATTATTGTGTCATGTATTTTCTTGATGTAAAAGGCGATAGCCGTTTATGAATTATTAAATTAAAATTAAATTAAATTAAAAATTTCTGGGTTTAATTATAAACCCGAATACAACCTTATACACCTTTCACAGTGAGCTTGTGTCGTGGAAGGGGAGTTTTCCGGCACCTGAGATCAGTTAATTTGTGTCATTTCACATGTGCACGCTGGTGAATCAATCCATCCCCTCAATCAATCCATTGGTATAATCCATCCAATCAATCAATCCATTGGTACCGGCACCTGGGATCAGATAGTTTGTGTCATTTCACATGTGCACGCTGGTGAATCAATCCATCCCCTCAATCAATCCATTGGTATAATCCATCCAATCAATCAATCAATCCATTGGTACCGGCACCTGGGATCAGATAGTTTGTGTCATTTCACATGTGCACGCTGGTGAATCAATCCTTCCCCTCAATCAATCCATTGGTATATTCCATCTTATCAATCAATCAATTCATTGGTATAAGTAAGAAGCACTACAACCTACATCAAATCTTATACGATTATTGTAAATCATATTTACGACAGGTTATGACATCTTTGGTGTCTTTTTTATTATTTGAAATTTAGTTTCTCAGCTAAGCTGGGCTTTAATCTAGTATTTTGAATATTCTTATAGCTGAAGAAATAATAATAAAAATATATGAATAAATATCGTATTCTTTGATTGTTGGTCTGTAAGGCAAAGTAAATTATTGTTGAATTACGCTTTATTGAATATGAATTAAAGACGATTCATAATAATTTATTTATTTTATTTATTAAAAATATCAACTGAAATTTTGGCCGTTTCTAAAACATTTCAATAGACAAGAAAACAAAAGCAGACGCAATAACCAAAGTCAATAATATATTTGAGTATCATCATCATCATCATCATTTCTGTCGGTCCCTCAATCCTGAGGATCGTGACCATCATGCCTCGTTCTGTAAACCATCTGTCTCCATGTTGAGCGATCCTCTGCCATTTGTAAGGCCCCGTGAAGTGAGCTCTGTGTGGAGTATAAATAATAATAATAATATTTCATGAATTGTAAAAAAATAACTGTCCCGATGAAATACTGGATTATGTTTTTTTATTTTAGAGAATTTTGTGAATCGTAAATATTCAGAAAACAGTATGTACAAGTCCAAAAGTAAATCGAAGTTAAAATATTGATGTTTTTACTGTTGATAGTATTAAATGTAAACACAACTAAGAAGAATAAGAAGTTCAATGGATTTAAAAAAAAAAAAGGTAAATTAATTAAGGCCGGTGTGACGCGGAGGTAACGCTTTTGAGTTACGAGGTCTCGGATTTGATTTCCGATCTAAAGAATGGCCCATTTCAAATTGTTTCAGGCCAGAATGAAGAATGGCCCATTTCAAATTGTTTCAGGCCAGAATGAAGAATGGCCCATTTCAAATTGTTTCAGGCCAGAATGAAGAATGGCCCATTTCAAATTGTTTCAGGCCAGAATGAAGAATGGCCCATTTCAAATTGTTCTGGGTCTGGGTGTTCTATGTATGTATGTGTGTATCGTCAGGTTAGTATTCATAATACAAGATAAATATATTTTCATTGGTTTAAAGTTTTATGATAGAGCTAGGGGGCGTGTACCAATGAGGTGGAGTGAGCAAGTGAAGGCGGCAACGGGGGGACTTTGCATGAGGCGCTACGAAGAGCGGAGGATCGGAGTCGCTGGAAGCATTTTGTCTACATCTATACAAATGATGGTCACGATCCTTAGCACTG
This sequence comes from Athripsodes cinereus, assembly GCA_947579605.1. Classification (NCBI taxonomy): domain Eukaryota; kingdom Metazoa; phylum Arthropoda; class Insecta; order Trichoptera; family Leptoceridae; genus Athripsodes; species Athripsodes cinereus. Next base: position 18,130,139 of record OX388324.1, read on the forward strand.
AGGGACCGACAACAAAGAAGAAAGAAAAAAAAATTATGCTTATATTGTCACGTTTAAATTTTTCTTTTGATTTAACATAACAATGATAGATAAAGTTTTGTTTGTTCTGTGAAATGTGAATGTGTTTTAATTTATTTATTTTTGAAGAGCAAACACTGTGAAAGTTCGTCATAATTAAATACTTGATTATGTTTTGCCGATGATTTTATAGAAAGCTGTTGTACGTTGTGTGATGTTAAAATAACTAAATATTGAGCATTTTAACTTGACATTTCGAAGATACAATTCAAGCAAAAATAGTTCCCCGAGCTCATCCAAAGTCTCTTCTGCTTAAAAAACATTTCATCATTTTCACATTTTTTATAATTACAATACATAATGTGTGGTTTTTATATCAAGCGCCCTGTACATACAAAACGTATTTTCCTTTATTTAAAAAGCAATCAGCCCCCAACTCAGTAAACAATGCTGCCTTTCTAAAGGGGCGCGGTTAAGTTTATCTACTATTTAGTTTAGCTACTCTACTATCAACAACAACGAAAGAATGCTTTTAGAATAGGTATATAAAATCATCCCTTATTTTGAAATAAAACAGAATTTTGATTATTATTACCCTCGAAGTAAGAATATAAATTATTTTGACTAAATTTTATTCATATGGTAAGACGGAAATATTTTGAGATGATTGAAAAAATAATACTACCTAGGTACATTGTATGTAAGGCTTATTAAAATATAGAAATGTTTGCACAACTTGCACGAGATAACATTGATAATGATGAAATAAAAAGCATATCCAAGTCTTTTCATTACAAAAAACAATGGAAAAAAAATGGATCACAGGAGACACTACAAACAAACACCTGGTAGTGGACCCCAGAATCTAAATACCTGGTTTTGATCTGCCGAGAAAGGTTTGGGTACAACAAAATAGAGTGAGAACAAGAATATGGATACTGTAATACTTGCTCTGGAGCAGGGGGGAAAAAAGATTCCACTGATTGTGAATGTGGAGATGTGCAAACGGTGACACACATAGTACAAGACAGCCATCTCAAAAAAATCGGCGGGAACCTGCAGAAAATCCATGAACCAAGACCGGAGGTGGTGAATTGGCTGTCAAAATTGTAGAGGATGCGATACAGTCCACATGGGTTAAGATCTATCAATACACCAAGCCAAACGAAAAGTAAGTTAGTTTACTGGTTGCATTTACGATGTAAGGTATACTTTCCGGGTCACTCGGAAACATAAAACAACGTAAAAAATAATACTATTATATGGCCAATTCTGAATCATAAAATAGTTTAGTTGCACTAACTAAATCAACTAAGTGTGAGGAGATAGTTGAGTCATGATAATTAGTTCTAAATCGTATTCACAGTTTTCCGTACTAATTTAGTTCATTAGTTCATTTTGACACCTTAGTACAACTATAAATTTCGAGAATCTATGGATTTCGTATTCAGAATGAAATTTTAGTTGACAGCCGACGACTAAAATAAGTTGGATTTGGCAGAATTTTATTCGCGACTTTTAATGTGCGAATATTATTAGTTGCTGTCATTTTGCCGCAGAATATTGCTATATTTTGGAAGTGTTAAGTTGTTTTTTCAATTAAAAGTAAAAAAATATATTTTTAGGGCCCCCGCAACTCTTATCATGTATAAATTGTAAAATTATACCACCACCGACGCAAATAGGAACGCCAAAATATATCGGCAAATCTGAGATTTCACAATTTTCACGCGCGACAACTATTAAAGTGTTGCCAGAAGTGTAAATCGGAACGTGAAAAACATTTTGTATTGCGGCATCACTGACTAATATTAGTTTGTCCCATAGATTTTACCGTTTGCACTTGGTGGTTCTCGAGTTTATAGTTGTTTATAGTTCATAACTAATGCTAAATACTATATAATAACTAATATTATTCAACTATTAGTTTAGTTAGTTCATTAAGATTCAGAATTGGCCCTAATATTTTTTTTAATGTAACAATAGTCACATTAAAGTTAGTTTGGCTAGATGGCGCTCTTGTAGCTGTCTGAGTCCAAAACTTCTCTTTTTTAAAACTAAAAGTAATTGAAATAAATAATTATCATAGTGTAAAATAATATTTTACTATAGACGCGCCCTTGAGGTGATATGAATTACGATGACGGCGCAACATGACGATCTAATTATAATAGAAATATATAAGTCATGTTGATAATATGAGAAATGTTGTAATTTCATAATAGCGAGCTAACTTCCGAACTGCGTTATACAATGTGTACAAAACTATGAACAGGAATAATACACTACCAATAGAAACATTGAAAATGTAACAATAGATGAAAATAATTGTATTAAAATGTTTTTATTATTCTCCTAAAACCCACGTAATTTTTGATAAGTCACGCACAGTACAAGTAGGTATACTACAGACTCGTTCAATATTATGTAAAGTCGACACTTTTTCGCCTGCTTTTTATTTTGACCAGTTAATGAAAAATGCTTTGAATATACCGACCTATATAATATATTAAAGTGAGTTACAACTCATTGGATTATTCTGAAATAGTGTAGGATTTTCTTCTTCATTCCTCCCATTTCAGCATGTCTCTTTAATTCTATATAGGTAAATAATATGTGCCACAACTCTTGTCCTTTATCATGTGATTCATGTTGGTGTGTCTTGGTTGGCCTCTACAATTCCTACCTTCGGTCATGTATTCTGCGATTGTTCCCAATCCAGTTTGCTTGTTGTTGGCTAATCTTTTTATGGAGTCACTAACATTCGCCTAATTTTATCAATACCGCTTTTTCTTCAGCATTTTCTTATTAATGAATCTTTAACATGCGTTTGTTGCGCCTCATTTAAAAGACAGTCAGACGTCCGCTTTCACTCTAGCCTTGAATTTTGATGTTGAATTTCAATGCTGATTGAAAAACTTGATAAAAATTGAGGCGGTCAGTGGTTTAAGCTTCAAACTATCAATTGAAAGATCCCAGGTTTGATTTCATTCGCTGCCGATGTACATACCTTCACGAAATAACCAAATTGCTTACATTGAGAGTATATTTGAAATAAGTTCAAATCCATATTCATTTTGAGTATTTGACCATCAACTCAGAAAATCTTTTAAATTCAAGATTTACATTTTCAAAGATCACTTTATTTCGTAGACAGACGACATAAAAAAAAGAAAAATATGAACAATAAATGAGTCAAATTGAAGCTTAAATTTGAAGAGTTGGAATAAATGATTGCCTCTTTTAAAGGAATGTATTTTGAAACAAGGGTTTTAACTGATGTAATCTGTAGTGACATTTAGTTCAATCATGATAAAATTTATTTGGAAGAAATTTTGGTTAATTGAAGCTCAGACGAAATTATTAATAGTACTTCAATTCGTCAAGACTGAGGTCAAAATAAGGATAGGCAAATTTACATAGTTGGCGGAGTAATAAAAAATTAAGGAGCTGTAGTCTAGTCTTTGTGAACTCTTCGAAAATAAATAAAAATCTTACTCGTTTCTGCAAGTATTGCTGTGTCTTACTTGAGATTTCTGTCCAAATTCGAAATTTCTGGAATTTTAAAGATGGCTTTTCTATTTGACTGGAGTTTTAAGAAAATCGTACCGTAGACATTTTATTTACACAAATCGGCAGATCATGTATAAATATTTTTCTTAATTATATATAAAAGGTTTTTCACTCTTTTCTGTAAGTTTTCGAATGTGCTGTAAGAGACTAGTGTTCAAAACAAAAAATATCTATATAAAATTTAGCGATGAGGCATGCCACCCATTCTCAATGTCTTATTTTTTATTGTTACTTAGAGAACGGCTCTTCAGGCCCGCCCGTGAGGACAATTTTGGTTTGAATGTGCAGATAAAGAAGAATTTATGAATTTTGAGATATCCGGGTGTGAGGTGGGTCTCTATTGGAATATTTGTAGAGGATGCTGGCTACCCCACTTGTGGAATATGCCGTGATGGTATAGCAAGAGAAGTAAAAATAGTTTTTTTATATCAAGTATTTGTATTTTAAAAGTATGTAGTAGTAGCCTATCATAAAAAAAAGCAGACGAAAGAGATAAATAAGGATACTAAAGAAGAAAAATATAAGACGGTGCACATACTGAAACGGAAAGGAGCTTTTGAAGATAGCGAAGTCCAGTCACATATTATTTATTTTCTCTTGATATTCAAAGGATTAATCCTGACGTCTGAAGACAAGACAAGTAAATAAAATAAACAACGTGCAGGTATGACTTTACAGAAGTAAGAAAAAGCTTCTTATTTACTTATTAAGTTTAGTGTAAAAACTTGCTTATCTTTGTTGGATAGTTTTTACAAGCTGTTGCTGTCAATTTTGCAAATAATGGCACATCTCCTCCTCATTTCACTTTGTAGAAATTCGTCCAAGTTGTTGCATTGTATCTTTAATTGAATTTTTCTTTAATAACAAGTTGAGTTGCTTCTTTATTGTCAACTCTACAAACTCACAACTTTATGATTTAGTTTTTATTTATTTATTTATTCATGAATATACGGCAATATGCCTTTTATTACATAATCATTATAGTTGACAATATCAATGAATTAAAAACCAAAACAAAAATACATACACAAATATAAAAACAATAAAATGACCACAATTACAATTTTGAATGAAGAAATTGAAGAAAACAGTAGGATAATAAAACCAATTTGAACAGTACAATATAAGGGTTAATATCTCCTTACAAAGATGAATAATGCGGTAAATTTTTAGACCTCTGACTATATTTCTCGTTAGAAGGATTTCAAAAGTAATTAACTCGGAAGCCAGTCATCTAATTAGATAGATGGCACAAACTTTGCCTGGAATAAAACTTACAGATTGCTGAGTACCTATTTGTCAATGTCCAGATCCAACTGATGATAATAACAATTGTAAAACATTATTTATAAATCAATTTGTTTAATCTTTTAATTTAGGTTAATAATTTATTTATTTATTAACGGCTAATTAGCCTTTTACACAATATTTTACATAGGTGCAATATCTTAAGAAAACCTAGGTAACACTGGTTAAGAGTAGGTGAAAGGGTCCAATACAAACTGTGCCTTATAGTCTACAAAGCTTTTTTTTTTTATTTTATTTTATAGTTTACGCAAACATACAGTTATTACAATACAGAGGTAATACAAATAGATAAAAAAAATCGGCACATAAACCAGCAAAGTTTGCTAACACATTACAAAATAAATCTTACCAAACATACTACAATGAAAGAAAAAAAGAACATGATACTTTTAAAGAATCACTGCCGAGTCTGAAAACCCGCCAATCATGCGCATACATTATAAAGAAAAGAAAGCTTTGAACAAAATGGCACCTCAGTCACTTTCTGAACTCTGTGTTCTCAAAACACCTGCAAGTAGAACATTAATGTTGTTGACCGAAGGTACTTGTTGGAAGTCCATTTCAAGATAATTGAAAAAAAAAAACACAATATGTAGTTACTTACACAGCTGAATAAAGTTAATAACTCTATTAAATTCACGATGGAAGTGGGAAAAAACGAAATTAGTTTCTTAGATTTAAAATTGTCTATTGTTGATTCCAAATTAGAATTCGATATTTATAGAAAAGATACGTTTAGTGATAATATAATTCACTCTTCTTCGCAACATCATATTTCACATAAATTATCTGTTTTTCATTCGATGTTGCATAGATTATTAAATGTACCACTTTCTCCTCTTAATTTCAGCAAAGAATTGAATTTGATTAAGCTTTTGGCAATCAATAACGGCTATGATGATACAATTGTTGACAAACTGCTATATAAAAAACAACGTAACCTTTTCTTAAAATCAATTGCTCCCGGTCTGTCTATAGATAATGCAAATAAAAGTAATAAATGGGTAAAATTAAGTTATGTTCAGGGGTTTAGTCAGAAGATTGGTAAAATTATCAAAAAAGATAAAAAGAAAAATGTAGCTTACTGTAATAAAAAGTCCCTTAAATCAATGCTTGTTAAAAATAAAGATAAAATTGAATTTTTAGACAATAGTGGAATTTACCGGTTAGATTGTAATAACTGTCCAAGTGCTTATATAGGTCAAACAGGTAGGTCTTTAAAAACTAGAATAAATGAACATATGGCTAGTTTTAGATTAAATAATAACAAATCTAATTTTGCTGAACACCTAAATAGTTTTAATCATACATTTGATCTTAACTCAGGTATAAAACTACTGCATAAAGATATAAAAAGTAAAAAATTAGATAAACTCGAAGCTCTAGAAATCAATAGATTGAAAAACGATAATAGTATTAATATTTTAAACGAACAAATTGACTTAGGATACTCTCCTTTACTTAAACCTTTGTAATTATTTTTCAAGTCATAAATCATCCCTAATCTCATAACGACATAGAATATTGTACTTGTTGGCTCTTGTAATTTTTTGATAATTTTTAATAAAAATAATCATTATAACGGCATGATTCATCTTTATTCCCTAAGTAACACATGTTTATCCTCGGTGATTCCGATACAATAATCAAAGCCTTTTGAATAATATAACAATATAATATTATAAAAAGAATATTACTGCCTTTGTTTTCCTTGTTTACAGTTAATTTGCTGTTGGGGGTCATCAACCATCGATCTGCCTACTTCAACTCAGCACCTTACCTGTACACTACATTTCTTCAAACATCATTAGAATAATCGTGTTGTTTTTATAAATCAAATATCTCACATCATTATTACAATGTTAAAGTCACTGTACTTATATTGAGCTAAATCATATTGTTAATTTTTATAAGTAATGCTTCCTTTTTCTATTAATAATTGATTCACATGTACCTACCTTAAGAAACTTAAATTTTAGTTAATAATCTAGCATTTTTGCTCTTCTCTGATTTGGGTTTTCTGTGGTTTCCCCATTTCGCAATAAGGTAAATACTGGAGAAGTTAGATATTTATAAGTATTTTTCTTAAATTATTCTCTCGTGAATCCGTCCACAGCGGTTCATTTTCCAATAGTTTTTCATCAATGAATTGTAATTACTTACTTATCAACACGGGCTTCTCCCAACTTTCTTTTGTTCAAATCCTATAAATACTGTTTGTCTCTGTATCTTATTTTACTTTTTTACTAATCGCCTGATGATGGAGACGAGAGTCTCCGAATACTAGTACCTACGCGAAGTTAATAAAGTCATTTGGAAGTTAACTACATATTGTGTTTTTTTTTTCAATTAACCTGCAAGTAGACCTCTACGCTCAGCTAAGGCATCCACCAACATGCTGGACGAAAACAACAGAGCAAACAAGTCCTGCTTCTATAGTCCTCCTTCTTCCTTCTTCTTTTGGCGTCGCAGGACCCGTCATTTGGAACCGACTCCCCGAGGACCTCCATAAAAACCAGCCGATTACAACGTTCAGGAGCAAGCTGAAGACTTCGCTCTTCCAACATAGTTTCCCGCGCCCTTGAGATGGATACTCCATTAAACGGCGCCGTATAAATCATCCAATATAATAATAATAATAATAATAAAGTAACAAACACAAAATTAACAAATCAATATTACAAACATACATCTATCATTACAATTTTAAAATAAAACAACAGAACAGACAACCAAAATAAAATATCAATAGATAAACAATCAACAGAAATTTAACAGAATCTGATAAAATTATACTTCAGCAAACGAAAATTAAAATTATAGACAGAAATGGGAATGTTATGGAAAGAGGTGAAGCAATTGGCACAGAAACGCTCTGAATGGAGGAAGCTGGTTTCTGCCCTGTGCTCGCGAGAGGAGATGATGTGATGATAGACATAAAATACTGTTTTTCTTCTTGTCATAAAAAGATCATGATTTAATAGGGCTTAGATATTTCTACCAGTAAAACCTGTTCATTAGTGTTTTCTGGACTTCTGGTTACTGAAAACCAAGTTTTTCAAGATGTTAAGAGTGGAACCATAAAATACAGCCATACCTTGGTTTATATCAAACTCAGATTCATATATTTTAATAGGTAGGTATACATTTACTCCATCAAATTGATAAAACGATTGACTTGAAGGATTTTTTTCAATAATGATCCCCTCCCTTGATATTTTTATTTTTATATTTCAAACAAGGATTGCGTATCAACCAGGCGGTATGATTTTTTAAAATCAAACGTTATAATGGTGCAAACCAAGAATGCTAGAATTCATGGGAAGGGATGTCTAGTTATTAAATTACTTGATACATTTCACTATAGCTATGGTTTCAATCGCATTATATGCACCACTTTCAGGGTAGAGAAGAGAGTATTAGGTGTTGCAACGTTTACGATATGGCATACGCTGGCTTAAAAGCTTTATTCCATGGCAACGTTCACTAATATCAACCATCTCTCTGTTTGGGTGATTGCATTCATCGCTGAAAAGCGACTTTTTTCATCAACCGCACCCACTGCATTTCGAACCCAGCACCCTTGTGTAATGAGTAAAATACTCTAAACATTAGACCACCGAGGTATGTAGGTAGCCGGTGAATCGGTGATTCAATCATATGTGCATATTATATACAGTTTTTAACTACATACATTTCTTGTGACAACAACATACATTCATACTTTGGAACCCAAATAATTTGAAAAGACGTCACACAATTGGCAGTTACAAAATTTCTAAGTAGATGAGGTTCATATCTGTCCTCTGTTCTAAAGAAGAAAGTCAGCGGGCAAATCAATTATTGAAAATTATCGCAATTATACTTAGTAAGATAATTAAATTAAAATGAGAACTTTTGTGTTCCATAGTCAATTCAAATGTTGATACAATTCATGTACCGATATCGCCTGCGGTTCTAAAACTACGTGACTTGGATTTTTAAAATAACAATTATAAGAATAATAATAATTATTATTATAATATATTTAATATGAAACGTGTTTTTCGCTTTATTAGCAACAACTGTGCGAATCTCCAACACAATATTGTTTTCTACCAGCTTTGAAATCGGTTGAAATGTGCGAAAAAAACAACATGGTTACGAACATTAGGTATTTATTGAGTAGACGTAAATTTTGTAAAACTCCATGTTTAAATATGAATAAAAAAACGCAGTTGGTTTTAGTTCTATTTAAATGAACAGTGACCTGTTTTCGATTTATAAAGTCATTGTCAAACTTAATGACTTTATAAGTCGAAACTAGGTCACCACTCAATAAAAAATTTACATAAGTAAAACTTAAACGAATTGTGTTTTTTTCCATATATGGTTAAAAATATCTTCCATGGAGCACTCGACAAATAATTGGTCTCCGGCACTTTTTCGTAAATTTTTGAGTCCTGTAAAAGCCAAGTGTTCGCAAAAATTAAGATGGGTATTTAATTCTTAAATTCAGCGATGAGGTTTATTGCCATTTATTCCGAATGTCATAATTTTTGTTGTCACGGAAAAGACTTGCGTGTTTGTTGCATGCAGCTGAGCTGCTTACCACCCCACTTATGTGATGTTTCGTTACGGTATTGTAAAATAGTCAAAAACATAAGAATAATGCAAGTAGAAATAATAAGAAACTAGTCTCAAGGCAGGTCTTCAAATATAATTTTGAGCTAAATTCTCGAAATGCATTTAAAAAAAGCAGCAATTGATTATATCGAAGGCTGTGAATTTACATAATCTATGTTTGACAGAATATAATATTATTTGACAATTTTTTATTTTTTTTAAATGTATCAGGGTTTATGTTATAAATCCAAATACAACCTTAAACACCTTTCACAGTAAGCTACTAAAAGCTTGTGTCGTGAAAGGGGAGTTTGCCGGCACCTGGTATCGAACCACGGACGCCTTGTTCACGAGGCCGAGACTCTACCTCCAGGCTACCGACGAACTCTGACAGAATATATTTGAAAGGATAAATTTTACAGATGGCTCTTGAGCCTTCTAATCGCTAAGTTGATGCGACCACAGTCATCTATTGCAACTTTTTATGTGGTTACATATGTAATATTGATATATTTTAAATAGTTTTGTTTTTAAGAAATATACCTATATGTCTAAAAAGTTATACCTATAGAGTTCATGCAGTCATACATATGAACAAACTCAAATATGTTTGTAGGTCTTTCCTTTAATTGGAACAGTTTGTTAATAAATACCTGGGTATTGTACCTATTTCATAACATTTTATTTGTTCGGCTAATTGCAGTGACAAACAAACAAATAAACAAAGCACCTGAACAAACTTTTAATGCGATTTTGTTATAAATAAATAAATATTTCATAAAAATAAATTAAATTTTCAAATAATTGTCTACCACCACTTTATAATAATATGATAACTGAAAGAAGTTTGTTTGGCAGCGGCATTCGAATCCAGGATCTCTCGACTGAACGTCCATGGCTACCGAGCAGTTGTTTTTTTTTTTATCAGCTAATTTAATTTCATATTGTGTAGGATATCGAAAGAAGAAAAGTGGCCGGTGCTAGGATTAACGGTGCACTTCGACCCATTGTCAGCAATGACAATGTGTCGAACATGACAAAATTGCTAGTGCACAATACCATCCTGGTACCGACACTTATGTATGCAAGTGAAACATGGACATGGTTGAAGAAGGACGAAAGTGGAATAAATGCTGTGGAGATGAGATTGCAGAGGAGGATTGTGGTGAAACGTTGCGTGATAGAGAAAGAAATGAGGTTATTATAAAAATGGGTGGATGCAAGAGAAGTGTTATGGATAGAATGCGTGTAAATAAATTGAGATGGTTTGGTCATGTGGAACGAATGGAAGAGGAAACAATGACATAGAGGATATACTTGGCTGAAATGAGGGGTGTGAGGAAGCGCGGGCGTCCGAGAACTACATGGCTTGAGCATGTAGATCAAATTCTCAAGGACGGCCGTGTTTTGAGTAAGAGAAATCGACGTGCGTGCATGAGGAATTGAATGACTGTGGAGGAGGCGAAAGAACTATGTAAGGACAAATCTAATTGGCGTTCCGTTCTCTCTGCCTACTCCACTTGGGATACAGCGTGAGGGAATAGATAGATATTGTGTATATTTATTTATTTATTTATAATAATACATACGGCTTACGCCTTTAATACATAGTTACAAACATTGTGAATAGTATTTTTAATCTAAATACATTACATAAATCTCAAAGAAATACACGTGAATACTTTCCAGGTAATTGAAAAAGGTACAGAGACAAAAACAATCTGACAAACTCGTGTGAGTTTTTATTTTACGAAGATATTGACAGAGAACACAAACGTTTCTTATAATGTGTTGAAAATGTGATAAAGTTTTCAATGCTTCTCAAACTTTATTCAATGTGCGTCAACGGGAAGGAGCTATCAAAATTTTCTAAGGCGTTGAAATTCTTTAGACGCGAGGACGAATAATTATTTCCTCTTTTGTTTGAAAAGTCATAATATTTCAAACAATCACAATATAAAAACGTTTTCATCAGCTTTACATTTAATTATAATTTAAAAATTATTGTACCTATGACAGTGACAGATGTAAAAAGTGTATGCAATGACTGGAAAATGGCGTTCAATCGCTGTCGTTGTACTTGTCATTATAATATAGTTGATAATATCGTTACGCAGCTGCTTACCAACAGCTGACTAATGCCTACTTATTATAAGTCTCTCCATTTTCTTTTGGCATCTCCCTTTGCTTTTTGCAAAAACCGTCACCGACAATTCTTTTAATATTATCAGACCATCTTATAAAAGGTTTCTTCCACTTCTTTGTCGTTAAGTGGGCATCACTTCACTATTCTTTGTAATACGCCGTTTACTCATAACATGACCTCAAGAGCGCCGAATTTAATCCATATTTGTTCTTTATTTAATTTATAAAGTATTTAGGTAGGTTATTCAAGAGTTTTTCATTTGTTTCTATTTTTTATTGCTGGTTGCCAAAAAAAAAAAATTCGACAAACTTTAAAAATAAAATACTTTTTGAAGTATGTAATTTCATAATTTTTTCACTAATCTAAAGTCCTTTTTATAAATTCAAGACTCTTTTATCCACTTCTTATATTCCCAAATTTATTTAAAATAATTGATGGGGTGACATTTATTTTTGAAATTATTCATGGGAATTTGTAAAACGATGTGAATTTACATCACGACAATTTTTTCATTGAAACATTTCAATTATTCCTTTCAACTTTTTCAAGTATTTCTTGTCTATTTTTAGGGACAAATTATGCGAATAAACGTACATAATTGAATCGTCAACTAGAATAAGGGCCTATGGATTCATGGGTCTTTTTTCGGAGAATGCAGAGACAAATAAGTCCTTTTAATCGTTCATGTCCAAGTTATTTTTGAAAAAATATTTTCCATAATATCAAACTCCAAAAACTGATTTTAGTTAACAGAACTTTTTCTTAACCTATTTGTACAATGTAAGTACAAAATATGCAAAACTGCAAACACATTTGCTTAAAACAATAGTAAGTAATACAATTATATGAATGTTCGATTAAGTGGTCATAAAATACCTATAAATAATATCGAAGAAGACATTGCTTTTTAAAAAGCTGAAATAAATTAATATAAAAAGCTGTCTCCCAGAACTTATAACCTTATTGTTATAACTGTGATATTTGAGACTTGATGGTTCTGTCTGGCCCATGTTCTGAGAATGCCAAATGATAGTTGGCCAAAAAGAGCACTATTCTTTCGTCTGCAAGGGTTCCGTCAGGCCGAGCGTCCCTCTTTCACAAAACAATGATCCTGGGACGATGACATCAGAGCGCACGGAATGTTGTGGGAAGAAGTGACGCCATTGGCACAGAGTCGCTCTGAATGGAGGAGGTTGGTTTCTGCCCTGCACTCCCGAGAAGAGCGTTGAGTGCGATGATGATCCCAAAACTTATGGACCCTTGTTCTAGCTACAGCGTAAATTTATGAAATTTGTTATTTCAATTTTAGCTAATATCCTATTTGATGGTTTCTCAGAACATTTTCCTGCATAAATCCATTTCAATTATTTTATTTATATAATATTTTAGATAAACGTGACCAATTTATTATAATTTTGAAAATGAATCCTAATTTTCGATCCATTTAGAATTCACTCAAAAATTCATCCATTCAAAAAAATATATAGATGTCAGTTCAGTCGTGTGACGTCACATCTCACTACTTCATGCCATGTTTTTGTGTACCTATTTTTAATTTTTATACATTTTTTTATGTTATGACGAAAAGTGATTTGGGACGGATAGCAGACAAATCCAAAACAACAATGTATATATTTAAGGATTTTTTATTGAACATATTGTAATTGTGTGAATGTTGGATCTATCTGTGCGTGTTTGCCTCGCTGAGCTATGTCCCCTCGACGAAACTCTGAGGCGACCACTGCGATCAGCTTCCACCGCTGTAAACAAGCTTGTGGAGCCCAACAGGGCAAACACTTCCAAATTCGCAGAGAGGAGCTTTAGCGTTGCGGGGCCAACTGCCTGGAACCGATTACCAGCGGATTTAAGAAAGAACCAGCCCACTGCAACGTTCAGGAGTAAGCTGAAAACACTGCTTTTCAAGAAAAGTCATGGCGCCCTTGAGATGGTCACGGATCATTAAACGGCGCCAAATATAAATTGTCTTTATTATTATTATTATTATTATTATTATTTGCGTGATGTCTGTTCGAGATTTAATGCATGTATCTATAGATATTGTGTGCATAGTCTGGATGTTTGATTATTTGTCTGAATTTTGCTGATTTTTACTGATTTTGTATATTGAACATCTGTAATGCGCCTTGAAATAAATAAATAAATACAATTTTCAGAAATATACTTCGTGTTGAGATCTATAAAACTGAAGATCTACAAAATGATGTGAAAACTTGTGGAGAAATTAAATGTTATTATGTTAATTTAATGGTCAAAATATAGCTAGTTTACTGCTCAACTGGCATTTTACCAAAAAGTAAATTGCTCAGTTTCGATAACAGACCATACGTTTAATAATTTATATTTATAATTCAAAAATTTCTACTACAAAACTTCAACACTGCAATTACCCCATTTTGTCAAATGATAAATTTGTTGGGTCAGGCCGATTTAAAAAAAGTGTACTCACTATAAAAATCGTAAAAATTAGTAGGTAGGTACCTACTGTACAATTTTTTTTTAAATTCACATGAATGTCCACAATTTCCACGGACCTGAAGGAGGCAGAGTTGAGCTTGGAGGATGCAAGGGATCGGAAAACATGGAAGATGAAATCTAGGAGAGCCGACCCCGAGTAAATGGGATAAAGGCGAGGGCGAAGAATAAGAACATGTTCAAAAATTATCAATGAGACAGTGAATGTTCGCTGTTTCACGTCAAAACATTCTTCTTCTTCTTTCTGTGCCATGTCAGGTTCCCCCCGACGTTGGCAATCACTCTGGCGAAAACCTCCCTGTCCTGTGCTGCTCTGAACAGGGAGGAAAACATTATGATAGTTAAATGACTTCAGTCACTCTAATACGATTGAATTGTAAAATTCTACAGAAATTTTTTTTTTTTATGAACCAACGTCAATTTAATTAAGTAGTAGATCCGAAATTATTTTGTTCGCATTACCAAATTTTCCTTTGAATGTCTAGTCTACACTTTGTCTATGGTTTAAAATATTATTATGAATCTACTGACTGATTCTAAATTCAAAATATCATGCATTTTATTATGATTCTTATTATATTCTACGTCTATCTCTTCTTTCTAGTAATGCACGAATGAACAAAACGCATAATCAATCGATAGTGAATAATAATATCAACTGCTACTAAGAATAACCGATGAAATTTTAATATTAGGTAATACTCTCTCGATTTAAAATTCAATCTGCGATATGCAATATGAATTCACAAACAGTCGATGGATTATCTCGAAAGACGAGAATATAAATAATATGGAAAACTCGTCCTATATTCGTTTAAGTTTGTGAAATGAAATGCCTGCCTAGATTTTGTGATGTTGTCTTACTCTGTGCCAACCGGTAGATAGGTGATGTGAGTGGGACAGGCTTATAGATTTGAATTTTGTTAATTTCTGAATGCAACTGTTCATATTTTGTTTGAATTATGTAAGACAGGATTCGATTTATAATTTGTGTCGGTGCACACGTAGTAGAATTCCATAATTATGTAATTTGAAACAAGTGTTTCTTTCTATTAATTAATTAATTAATTGTGTCGGTGCACAATATCAGATAATGACCTGATAAGTCGAAAGACGTCTCTCTCGGAATCAATAATCTACATATAGTAGAAAGAAACACTTATTTCAAATTACATAACAGGATTAGATATTTTTCGCTACCTTAATGCAGAACAAGCCTAAGTGATTTAGGGTGATTTTTCAAAGGAGCAGTTTAAAGTTTTGTTTTTGTAATGAAAATAAAAATATCTATAGCTATTTCTGACATGCCTTATTACATACGAATCTAATTACTCAGATTCATTAAACTATCTTGAATCTATTATAATTATTATTTCTTATTTCATAATACCTTCATAGTTTGACCAAAATTTGATCTTCGAATAGTTCTGCATTAAGGTAGCGCTTTGTTTGTGCAAATCAAAACAGTGTGAAGAAAAATATTGATGTTTTTTTTTTTTATTTTGGTTTTCTGTAAGAGTTAGATATATGTGGGTGAAACTGTTTTAAACATGAACATTGAGTGATGAAATGTTCAACTGTCTTATCACTCATTGTTGTTTTATATCTTCTCCTTCTTCCTACATGTCTTGTCGGGTCCCCCCTACCACCTAGGAGAAATCCTTCCTATTCTGGACAGCACGAAACAGCTCCTCCACACCTCTCATCCCGGTCCACTCCTGAATGTTCTGGAGCCAGGAAAGCTGCCTTCTTCCAACCTCTCTACGGCCCTCAATCTTCACTTCTATGACCAGTTTTAGGATGCCACATTTTTCTCCTCTCATTATGTAACCGAAATATGAAGTTTCAAGGAGGTATTTTATGATATTGTTACGTTAAAATATTTAAACAATTATTAACTATAATTATGAACAGTAACGAACAAAAATGACCAACATTTATATACATTGTCAAATATTTGGCGTTTCCACCAAAAATCATTTATAATTCAGAGTTCGCTCTCTATTGTCAATTTATCTCTTGTATTTTTTTATCGACATGAATTTCCCAGAAGTGTCGTCGAACTGACATTGTCGAATAAAACAATAATATTGAGTGTTTATAAAGCGACGCTATTTCAACTTATTTAGTGGAATTTTTATGACATTTTGAAATCTTAAACCGTAAACATTTTTTTCTTTTTTGTTGTTTGGGACAAGAGTTCGCATTGTTAATTCAAATTTACAAAATCACACTCAAAGAAAAATTATTGTTGCTCAACTTATTTCCAAAATAATTAAAAGGTTTTTATTTTAAAAGATAATATTTAAATTAAAACACTGTTTAATTCCACTATTTTTATTTTATATTATCTAAATTTCACTTTCAAATACCTGCTTATTATACGCCTACTACTATACCGTCACTGCATAATATAATATATTATTCCACAAGTAGTGTAGCCAGCGACCATCTTAATTTAATAAACATGCAATCTGTCCTCTCCCTGCTAATAAATAGTTACTCTTTAAGGGAAGTTCACATGTATGTTTGTGTATCATATACGAAATACCTACCTAGTTAATACCTATTCAAATAGGTTGACTATCGGTGAGTGTGATCAACTGGAATGATTAATCTTGAGTGGTTCAAAATAGAATTAGCATGTACTTACACTTCTAGTAAGTAAAATCCCATTCCCGAAATACAATTGTACTGTACTTTAAATACTTTCCCTATGCATGTGCACGCTGCAATTTAATATGTTATACTTTTATTATTATGTGTCCGTAAGTGCATTGTTGCTTGCATGTGTTCTTTTTCTTTTCTTTTGTTTACTTTGTGTTGTATTTTTATTTCTTTTATGACTGTTGATATGTAAGGGTGTATATATGTATGCATGTGTTTTTTTTTTTTTTTTTTTTTTAATTTTGTTTAGTTTTAGTTACCGGGTTAGTTGGAAGACATCGCATTTTAGCGATAAACTCGCCCTCTGTACATTGAATTTATAATTGTTATTTTTATGCCACTATTTCACTATGTAATATTGTAACCAATGTACAGTAAAGAATAAAATAAATAAATAAATAAATAAATTGTGTCAAAAAAGTCATAACATAATAATGTTTCAAAGTTAATTTATATTTACTAATATTTAAGACAAGCGGTCCACACCGGTTTCGCGTGGGTAGATAGGTATTTAAAAAATAGTTTTAACAAGGTTCACTATTTTTTTTGAAAATATAATATAATCTATATCACCCGGGGATAGTGTAGCTTCCCAACAGTGAAAGAATTTTTCAAATCGGTTCAGTAGTTTTGTAGCCTATTCAATGCAAACAAACAATCAAATCTTTCTTATTTATAATATTAAAATAACTTTATAAGACAAAGATAAGATAATAGCTCTAACTTGTCATGATATAGGGGCATTTGGTGTACCTTAGGACAGTTTTACCTTTGGACAGTTGTAATTTCAATAGGTTGCCATAGATTTAAAAATCTGCAAATTCACAAAAATGTAATATTTTTGTGATGTCGCCACTTAATCGTGTTTGGTATGACATAAGTGCATTAATTCGTCTGGGATGACAGTTTGAAGATTTTTTGATCAAAAGGTAAATTTTTCACACATTTACATACATTTTTTCCTGTCGTTATACCTTTGGACAAAAATGAACTACTACTACTACTACTATACCATCACGGCATATCCCACAAGTGGGGTAACCAGCAGACCAGCTGCATGTAAGAAACATGCAAGCTGTCCTCTTCGTGCCAATATAAAATCAAGACATTCAGGATGGTAGGCAAACCTCATCGCTGAATTTAAGATGTACAATGTCTTAATTTTTTCGAACACCTGCCTTTTACAGGACACTCGAAAACTTAAGGAGAAGAGTGGGAGACCAATTCTTTACCGGGTGCTCCACGGGATATACCGACAAAAATAAATGATTTCAGAAAAACACAAATATTGTTGATAAATAAAAATGTAAGAAATGACAAAAAAAAACTGATGACAGAAATATTTTCAGACTACTTATTTAAAAAAAAAACTATTTACCAAAATCTCCTTTCGTTTAAGAGAAAAAAAATATCGAATTTGAAAAAAATAATTTGTCCTAAGGTACAACAAATGCCCCTACATAATAATTTGTAGACTAAGGATATAAGTAAATGAATTAATGTAAATATCCTGAAGCGTCAAGACTATATCCGACTAGTGTGTAAATCGGATTCCCATTGTTTAACAATTTCGTCTGAGAATTACTCAAATACAATGGATGGATCAAGAATACATACATTACAATTTGTTTGAACGTAACAGACTTTATGACGTCAGTACCTACTGCAGGTACTTACATATATAAGATGAGTTTTGAAGTTCGAAACATTATGTAATAAGCATTGAGAGTCTTACTACAGAGGTCGCTTCTATATTTGAAAACAATGGATGAAGATTTGAGAACTGAAAGACCATGCTTTAACTATTTTTCTTTATTTTTGTTTTTACCTATTTATATAAAAAAAACAATAATAAAGAAATATTACACAGTTAATGGACCGAAAACTCTCTTTTACTATAACGACAAAAGAAAGTCAGAGTAAACTCATGAAAACAAATTGATAAAATGATACACTAGTAAATTAAGACAAAAAGAGGTATAATGAAAATAGTTTTTTCCTTATCATTATGCCGTACAGTTGGTTTTGGTGATTATAGTGGAGTTGGCAGAGAGAACAAACGCATTGCAGTTTTTTTTTTATTTTTGCAACCTATTTATAACATTCCTGGATGTGAAAAATGTTAGAGCTAAGTCAATTTGACTGAAAAAATTACAATAACTTATATATTTCTTGAGTTCGTCGGTAGCCTGGAGGTAGAGTCTCGGCCTCGTGAACATGGGGTCCGTGGTTCGATACCAGGTGCCGGCAAACTCCCCATTCACGACACAAGCTTTTAGTAGCTTACTGTGAAAGGTGTATAAGGTTATATTTGGGTTTATAACAAAAACCCAGATATATCTTTTTTTTTTTTTTTTAAATTACTAATTTACAAAATATCATATTGTGACAATACTTGTTCGAGCATAGTTTTTGCCGTATTTGTTCTGCAAAATATACAAAGTCTTTAACGCAAGACCACTCTTTACTTAAATTATTTATTTTGTTGATTGAGTAGCGAATTGAAATCGAAGATAATCATTTATTTGTAGTAAATTGTCATTTGAGCCCAAAAACTAACTGAATTTCGACTGTTTTCAATTTAAACTTCGAATTCTTATTTTTTAAGAGCGATGTCTTCAATTTGCTGTTGAACTTTATGTTTGATTGAATTTTACAAAGATCCTTGGGGAATCGATTCCAGATGAAGTATTCTGCGACTCCTAAAGCTCTACTGTCATAGAAGCAGGACATGTTGGCTCTATTGATCTCATCTTGCACATTAGTAGGTTGTCATCTACTTGCAGGTGTTTCAAGAACACAGAGCTCAAAAAATGACTGAGGTGTCAATATTATTCATAGCATAGTTAATACAAAGCATATTTTGCAATTTTCGTCAGACTAATTGAAATTAAATTTAGATTAATAGGGAGACGTCGTAGAATGAATCAACGTCGTATCAAAAACAACCTGAATGAACAACCCTATATTTATTCCTATATTGAAAAACAGTTTTTTTTACATATATTTCCTTTAAATCATAAGCAGTTGGTAAATGCTTATTTTGAGCTATTACTGTGAAATAAAATGAAAACTCTAGAGGATTGTTTTTCATAAACATTTATATTTCTTGAGACTATTCGTCTAAACAACCAGTTTTCAAACTGAGGAACAGTATAGACAGAATAACAATGTTGTTATTGTTAGTCATGATTGCACTTTGTCAAACTGAATTACATTTGGGAATCACTGAACCGCTGCTTTTCGCTAACACACTTGCATATCTACTTTATTGTATGAAGAATGAACTTTAGGCAAGATTTAGTAACAGAAATATGTATACATGTTATACTAGGATTTTTTTAAACTGGCGAACTAAGTCATAAAATGTGCGAGCAAGAAAGATCGACTACCTGCTCCCGTCACACTCACAGAGAGATGTGAGTGTGACGGGAGCAGGTAGTCGATCTTTCTTGCTCGCACATTTTATGACATAGTTCGCCAGTTTAAAAAAATCCTAGTATAGTTACTTATCTTGTTTAGCTGTTTATTCATTTGTTCATTTATTAATTTTATCATTTATTCATTTAGTCATATTTTCTAGTTCATTCATTTATTCATTCATTTATTCATTTTTTCATTTTCATTATGCATGCGTTAATTTGTTTAATTCATTGTAATTTTTTGTAACATGTATTAATCCTTTTTAATTGTATGTTGTTTTTTTGATACCGGGCAACCTAGTGAGGCTGCTGCAACTTTATTGTAGCTGTATTGGTGATAAATTGTCACAAAATTTGTACGTTGTTATTTATTGACTGAATAAAGTATTTTTTTTTTAATTTTATTTTTACTTATGCTCAAAAGAACATGATTATGAACAAAATTACTTTATCTTGTCTGCAATCAATTTATATATTTTTTTTCAATTTGATCATTGAAAATGGATATTATGAATTGTAAAGTGTCTATAAGAAGTTTTCTCATATCTTGGTGAGTTAATTACCACTTGACATGAAGAGTTAATTGCCACGTTTTTATGAGAATAACTCAACATTGTATAAGAATAAAATAAATGATACAATAAAAAGTCAAACAAAAATAGATAACACCTAAAAAATCCACAAGTTGCGAAGGTTTGGGCATGTGGAGCGAATGGATGAAGACATTTATTTGGATAGGCTAATGTGGCGTTCTGTTCTTCCTGTCTACCCCACTTGGGATACGGCGTAACGGTAAGTATAGTGATAAAAATCAATTTTCCTTTAAAACTATGATTTATCTAAGTAAAACTGAAGTATTAAGTTGAATACACATCCACTCACGCCATCTGGTGTGATATGTTCTACATACCTTCTGGTAACAATACTAGGTACTTCGATATGGATATTCCAAGACTTTGCAAATTTCACCTTGAACAATCTTTCTATAAAGAAGAAAATAATGATACTACTAGTATAAACATAATAGTTCTACTGCTCAATCTAATATCGTATTATGAGAACAGCTGTAACACAAGTTATATGCAAGGCAACTGAATTCTACAAACAAAATATCGTGATTAAATAATAATATCTTCTAAATCATCTGCAACACATCGAATATTACTCATTTTTTCTTCTTCTTTATCATTATTGGATCATTGCAATTATATTACGCTGTTTAGTAATTAAGTAAATCTTATCGAAAGCGTATTTATACTTTTATTTGATCAAATTATTTATTTTTATTACTTTACAAGACCGGATCTGTATGAGTTAGTACACTACCATGTTCCTAGAACTGCTGCTCGACATCCTCGGACATTTTACATTACTGCATTTGATACGAGTTGTGCCAGGAATGGTTTTGTTCGCCGTTCCTGTGAGAGCTACAATTGCGCATTTCAGGGGATTGATATTTTCTGCTTCACTCTTTTACATCTTAAGTCTGGTATTATGTCGACGGTGATGAGTTGATGGTGCAGTTTGAAAACCTTCATCCCTTCTTTGGGATGAGTCTCCTATACTTCCCTTTCCTAATGACCATTGTTTTTATTTTATATATATTTTTTTAATCTTTAATTATTATTATTTTTTGCTGATGTTTTTAGTATTATTTTTATTAACATTGTTTTAATTTTAACTGTTACTTTTATTTGTCACTATTATTATTTTTTGGCGTATTGAATTTTGCGCTTCTTACATTTACGTTTATTATTTTTATCTTATTTTGTGGTTATTAAGTAATGTATTTTTTATTTCTGTAACTTTTTTGATTTATTTTTCGATTTTTTTAAAATTATTGTTTTGGGTTAATATTTTTGGGTTACATAGATGGGTACTTTTAATCTAGGAATCTTAATTCTATACAGTATTTGTAAACATATGTGCATTCTGTAATTGGGTTAGTGCTACCTATACCTAATTGTTTTATAATATATTAATGTAAAAACCTGTGGAAAGGCCAGTAAAGGAAAATAAAATAAAATAAAACAAGACAAATTTGTAATTTATTATTATTATTACATAATATTTTAGATGGAATTTTGATATTTCTCTTGTATTTAATTTATCCCTTATACGTATACAACAAAGTGTTTGAAAATGACGGAAAAAAACTAAAATCAATTTCATTTTGCTCTAAACCCTCATCCAATATCAAAAAATTGCCTATGTATTCATAAATATCATAAGTTATTTGTAGTAAACTTTGATAGAGGTAAATGTTGGATATTTAAATGGAAAATTGTATTTCAAAGTTAAAGTAATATGTAGAATGAAAATACTCTTCGTAATAAAATTTCAACAAAACGACTGCAGAAAGGAAATTGGAGTCCAGCCTGAGATTCTAATACGACTATGGAATCGTAGAGCTAAGGACGGCCTAGTAGTGTTACAATAAGAACAGGAACACTCTGAGTCAGATTAAATACAATGACAGTGGAATGAATAATATTGACTGTTTATGTAAGTTGACTGAAAAAAATTCCTTGCAATAATTAATATTTATTCACTTTATTCTTCTTCTTTTCGTGTCGGTCAGCAAACGATAAATAATAAACACCGAACACCAAAATCCACATCTACACTCCCATTCCACTTCCATTTACTTTATTTACATCAACACTCGGCGTGAGCCTTTTACGTGTTATTCTTTTGCTATAAAAAACACAAACAGACGCAATAGTCAAAAATACATTTTTGTATAAATTTGGGGTAATTTATTAACAAGCAACAGTCAATAAAAAAAAACAAAGTAAAACAAAAGAATTCAATGGGAATAAATAGGTCTACGATAAATAAATTACAATAATTATGTCAATACAAACAAGCATGAATATGTCAAATAACTAAAACAATAATTCCGAACAAAAAAAAAACAAAGATATACTACTCGTATTATGCCTGTTATGTCGGTAGATATCTAAAGATTTACCAATGTTATGTAATAAGCAATCATTAATGATATTAAAAATCTAAGCTTTTTTCTATTATAATGTCAATTTTGAAGGCATATCCCAGTGATTGGAAGTCTTCTCATAAGATGTCTATATTTTTTCTGTCTTAATTTTTCGTTAGCCCGTGCTCTCCATAGAGGACAGTTTGAATGTTTATTGCATGCAGCTGATCTACTGTATTTGTAGGGGAAGCTGGGGCAAGACGGGGTAGTGAGGTAAGACTGGGTACTGCGATAAAAGTGGAACCGTGCCGAGTAGCCTTGAACGCTCGATGACATTAGATGCTCTCTTCAGACCCTCCACTAGTAACAAAGTTACATCAGTAGTGGCTGCTTGCTCCATGATGCTGTGGTACTAAACGTGTTTTTCGCATATTTCACGTTACTTTATGTGGTGTTCTCACTTTGGCGAATATCGCTAGGGCACCAAAATATCGTCAGCCATTTGAACCGTGTGAACAAAATGACAGCTAGTCTGAAACGATAAAAACCAGTAGAAACGATATCGTCTCGAGTTGACCACCTTCCAACTTTCTCGGGCGATCAAACGATTTGCACATGCGCAGATATGCGCGGCGTTTGTGTCTATGGTAAAAGCTTTATAACCTATAAATTTTATAATGTTTCCCGCTTCGTGACAGCTGTTATCTTTTTTGTTGGTTTGTGGCGTTTGTTTCCTTAATTAAAAGGCGCCTTATAACCTCTACTATAACATTTTCGACTAAAAATAAACACTTCGCGATCTCCATCTCGACGCCATTTTGAAAACAGTGTCAAAATCAAAGCGCATCTGACAGATCGTTTCTATATCGATGGACTTGTGTGAACAGGTGTGACGATCAATGGGCGTACGGCGAATTTTGTTTTTTCGCCTGGCGTTATATTTTGAAATTCGGCTGGCGATATTCGCCAAATGTGAACACCCCATTACTTAATTTTGTTGATAGTGTCATTGAAGGAAGAATATCGTGATTGAGATTGTTTGACATTTGATAAACAAGATTCAAAAATTGAATTTTAATGGAAGATATTCGTTTATTAACTGGATAAAAATATGGTTAATAACTTAATCAATTAATTAATTGATTAATATTCTTAACTACCCCGTCTTGCCCCAACCCGTGGGGCAAGACGGGATAATTAAGCTTTTTTTTTAAATTGAACATATTTATTATTTTTTAATGTTTATTTTTACATTTATGTGATTCATTTGCTAGATTAATGATTAAAGTTTGTGTCAATAAACTTTTTTTTAAGAATTTATGGAAAGAAATGTGTTTTTTTTTGACATTTCAGCTTAAAGGCCCCGTCTTGCCCAACCTTCCCCTACCTACTATCAGAAATTTATTTTTATTAATTAATTTATTTATTTATTTGACAGTATTTAAAACAAAAAATGTCATTATATCTACTTAACCGGGCATTAGCTCATACCAAGACAGACTGATATGCGAGACGAGTAAAAACTCTAACCACAAATTCAGTTAGTATAGGACTCTATGGATTCAATCAAAATCGTCGAATTGAAGTCATTGTGCACAATATTCAAAGATTTGATTTCGTTTGGATTTCGAATACAAAATTTAAATTCAAATATCGAATTAATTCAGTTTTTCAATACGTAAAAAAAGTTTGATTTTTTGTTCAATAAAGGATCAACCAGAATACATTATTTAAAAACAACTGCAATACAATTTTCATAAAAATCTGCATCGTACAGTTGTGCGGAGCTCGACTTTAATAAAAAATAAATTTGGAGAATCGAAGCTATCAAATTGATTTTATTTTTCAAATTTACTCCAAGTAATATTGAAATGACTTTTCATAGTAAGTTCAAGAGATATTCCGAATTGTCCATTTTTTAAACTTTGTAAAAAAACATTTATCCATTTATGTAATTAAATACTTTGGAATGTAATATTGCAGAAATGTGAAGCATATTTTGCTTTGGCCACTTTTCTCATTCGTATAGACTTACCCTTTGTATATTGATTGTATTAGTTTTGGATATATTTTTCAATGAAATTGTTTGTTGCAAATGTACGATGAATATTGAATAAAATTAAAAACAAATTCAATATAAATTTGATACTTAAATATTGAAATGGTTTAATGATAACTACTTTGAAAATAGCATCAAAAGATGCTAAGTGTTTTCTCTAAAATATTGAAGATATTTTTATAAATAGTTCATAATTTTAAAAGCAACTGTTTTAACACTAGATTACGTTACAAATTGAAGTATCCTTAATAAAAATGAGTAGGCAATTAAATATTAAAATTTTCAAGATACTAATAAATTTATTATAATCATATTACAAGGTAATCAACACCCACGACTATCACAATCTCAACACAGCCCAATCACCCCTCCTTTGAGAGATATAATTATTGTCACAATTATATAATTGGTCTACTTGCAAACCACCATACTGTTAAACATCGTCTGTTTTTTACAGGAGAATAATTTGCAATAATTATGTAGCAAAGTTTTAATAATAGCCATGTTCTGTGGAGTACACGGTGAAGATTATTGTTCTTTTACCTTTTTCATGTCAGTACGGGTGAACAAGCAAAAAATTGTATATATTCTATACATAAAATTAATTGAATTAGCTCGGACAAAATAATAAAACAAAGACAAATTTATATAAACTTTACATGTGTTGTATACACCTTTTTGATACAAGTGCAAAC
Source organism: Athripsodes cinereus (assembly GCA_947579605.1). Taxonomy (NCBI): domain Eukaryota; kingdom Metazoa; phylum Arthropoda; class Insecta; order Trichoptera; family Leptoceridae; genus Athripsodes; species Athripsodes cinereus. Next base: position 18,156,063 of record OX388324.1, read on the forward strand.
ACCCTGGACTGCAAATAATTACGATGTGTTTAAAATAACTCATTTTTTTTTGTAATAAAAAAAGAGAATAAACATAACTTAACACGTAAATAAAATTGAAAATGATATTCATGGGACAAACAAAAAATTATACTTTTTAAAGTGAAACTCGATATCTAGTTATTCCACTATTGAGTTTATTAATTTTGCGAGCCGGGTTCCAAGAGCTTTCCCTGACGATGAGAGTGGAAGCTTTTGAAAGCCGGCTCGCAAAATTAATATAGTCAATGGTGGAATAACTATATATCGAGTTTCATTTTAAAAAATATCAATATGAACTTTCACCATGAACCGTTGGTCAATAAATTAAACTTTACGAAAATTATACAACAAGTGTAGTAATCTCTCCTAAACGGTATGTGTTAGTGTTCTTTTTGAAATGTATTTTCTAAAATTTAAAAAAAGGTGTATGTAGGTGTACAGAAACATTTAATACTGTACAAACTGAGGTGTTATTTGTATTGAAAAGTAATTTATAGGATATTTCAAAAGAAAATAATCGAAGTGTTTTTCTTCTTTGTATCTCTACGGGGATTTACATTTTCTTCAGAGAAACTAATGAATTTTCTTTGGAAGCAATCTTTAAGAAAAATCTTACTTTAAAGTGTTTTTATTTTATAAAAAATCCTCAATTGGGAATTTTATGAATAATTTATTTCATTTCATTTCGAAAACAATATCTTCTTCTGCTTCTTCTGTCAAGATAAAAACAAGGGAATAAATAAAATTCATTCACAACATCCTTTGATTCATATAATCACAGCATTTCCCACAGATAGGGTAGCCAGCGAGACAACTTATTGTCTTCTCCATGCCAATAAAAGTTAAGATGTTTAGGACGGGTGGCAAACCTCGTCGCTGCATTATGGTTTAGCTTTTCACTATTGTCTTTGGTATTTTTTAATGGATTTTTAATTTGGTAATTTACCACTAAATTCACTTGTCACCCATGGTGACCGGCAACAAAAATTGACAAAAAATATTACAATACCGTCACGGAAAACCTCACAAGTGGGGTAGCCAGCAGACCTTAGTTAAAAAACATGGGACTTTTCTTAATACTTGATGACCTGCCTTACAGTAAGATATTTATTTTTAGCTGGAACTCCACATTTGTTTTCTTTTACTCACAATAACTTGTAGAAATTTATTTAGACCTTCTAAATCGTTGAATAATTTATTAATAAGTTTTCGGATCCTGACTTCAGACCTTGCCACTCCAGTATGCAGCAACGTATATCGCCTTGTCACTCGCCATCATCAGTTCACTCATATTACATGCATTTCGCATTGAATAATAAACGGTTCACTATTTAAATATTCTTGAAAAATTTAACTCTTTGTCACGCGGTGAAGGTTGCACTGAATTTTTCAACTTTTAATGGCACAGAGAAGACGTTTTGTATGTTTGTTACACGCAGAAAGTCTGCTGGCTACCCAACTGCAGCAAATGTTTGTTACACGCAGTAAATCTGCTAGCTAACCCAATGTTGGCATACGCTTTGATGGTATGAATTTGTGATTCGTTGTCTATCCTGAGAGACTCTTTTTTATTGACACGTTGATGATCACATGTATGTCTTTTACATTCAGTTAATCTATCGGTTGTCCGCTTTTGAGAGATACCATAATGGTATGGATAGAGATTGTGTTCTTATTCATGCATTCATTCCATCATGGCATTTACCACACTAACTGCATGTAATAAACGCGAAAGTCATCTTCTCCGTGCCAATAAAAGTAAAGGCGTTCAGAATGGGTGTCACAATATCATCACTGAATTGAAGACGTTGAACCTCTTATAGTGGATGCTTTACGAATATCAGCCTTTAACTAGACACTTGAAAATTTAGAGAAATAAATAGTTAACCTGATTTTCCCGAGGACTTCACTGTTCTCATTCACTTTTAATTGAAATCCAATAATAGTTTGTATGTTATCTATGAAATTGTGTATCTAGAAAACAGAATATTATATTTCAAAGCAAAAAACCGTTGAAATTTGCCGACTACTCTAAAATTTGAAATCTAGTATGGCTTTTCTGTTCCAATAGTTTTCGTATTGAATTTTTTATATTTCCCATAAACAAAGCTGGATACAAACTGATTTTTTCCACCGTCAAACATGTTTGCAAACATTTTTATTTATATCCGACGCCTAAAATCAAATGAAAGAGGCGTTGACTTTTTCGTCTTATTGTATCGCGCGATCCGTTTCATGGGGTGTTTTCGAATATTTTTTTTATTTGTTCCTTTTCGTATTATTTAGTTATTTTTGAATTAATATCTTTACAGTGTTATTGAGTCTTAATACAGAAGATTTAATTCTACATAAAAATAACTAGGTATTCTATTTTTTTTAAAGATATATCAGGGTTTTTTGTTATAAACCCAAATACAACCTTATACTCCTTTCACAGTAAGCTACTTAAAGCTTGTGTCGTGAAAGGGGAGTTTGCCGGCACCTGGTATCGAACCACGGACCCCTTGGACATGAGGCCAAGACATTACCTCCAGGCTTTCGACGAACTCATAATTATCATTATTCACTAGCCACATGCAATGGTGAACTTTCACAAAAAAACAGTTAAAAATAGTAAAGAAGATTAGAAAAATTATGGTGCTTTTTATATTTTTAAATGTAAAATTTTAAAGCTTTTATCACCATATGAAAAAACAACTTTTGCACTTTGACGCAAAAAGTCCACCCATGACGGAACAATGTGTGACGTCATTAGCCACAATAGACAGTACTGAGAGTGAAATGTGTGCCAAAACAACATAGCGCTTACCGACGTCACAACAGGTTGATTTAGTGACACGGTGTTTAAAATTTTGACAGAAAATATGGATTTTTTAAATGCAAATAATTTTTAAAAAGTTTTATTTTATCGTTTTTTTGTGGAATATACCTAATTCAAATTCAAATAATTTCATTTAAGTAAAATTTACAACTTAATAATATTATATACACACCTTATTACAAAAAAAACACATTTGTTACATTCGACCACCGGTGTGGCGCGGAGGCTAACGCACTTGCTTTTGAGTCACTAGGTCCCGGGTTCGATTCCCGGCCAGGGAAAAATGAAGAATGACCTTTTTCAAATTGTCCTGGGTCTGGGTGTTACATGTATATGTGTTCAGTGCATTGTATATATATGTATCGTCGTGTTAGTACCCATAATACAATATTCATATCTTCGTTTGGGACTAGCTCGGTCTGTGTGAATTGTCTATGCCTGTTATGTTTTACATATTTGACCCTCAAAATTGAGCAGTGCTCGTACTTTGAGGGTTACATAAAGGTATCCGTGATTGGCGTATATTTATCAATATAAATTGATAACATTTATTCATATTTCTCACACATGCATGTTCCCCATTCTAAAATACGTCTATAATATTAATACAAGTTATTCAATATTGTCCCGCCATTAGATCAAGTCCGAATCGGGATTATAAAAATACGCGTGAACATTATAATTATACCTTTTTATTGTTTAAAGTTAATTAAAATGTTGGTTCGCAATATTCACACTGTAACATAAAATTCTACCGTAACTGACACTTGAGGTTTGTCTCGTGTCAGTCAGTCTGATAATATAGCATATACAAGTATATATTATGGACAGTTGGTAAAGCGTCATTACTCATTATAATATGACCTCAAAGGGGCTTTAATGTGAACCTATCACAGACATAGAGTAATTTATAAAATGTAGATAAATATATTCACACTTTGTGGGATTGAGAAAATAAGGCGCCCTTTACTTATAAAATCGACCTCTGTATATTGACTTCATTAGTTATAAATATACTTTTTTTTATATAATACTAGCTTAAATACCCTGCGTTGCATGGGAATCATGTATAAAATTGAAAAAACAGTAAGTATGTGTAATTAAAAATTATTTTATTTAGGCAGCAATATTTTAATGTATCAACTTTATACACAGAGTAACATTAAAGTAGGAAACAGATAATAGAATATGTAAGAATGACTAAACAGTATATATATAATTATGGCAATGTACCTAAATTACATACAAACATCACGCCGCTTCCTTCGCGGGGTAGGCAGAAAGGATCGAGTGCCACTTCCTTCTGTCCTTGCATACATCTTTCGCTTCCGTCACTGTCATACAATTTCTAATGCATGCTCTCCTGTTCAACATACTCAACACGTGACCGTCCTGTAGGATTTGATTTAATTAATCTTGCCATTTGATCTTCAGACGTCCACGTCTCCGAGCACCATTCCTCTCAGCCAAATATATCTTCTTGGTCGTTCCGTCCTCATTCATTCTTTCTACATGCCCAAACCATCGTTACTTATTTAAATTCATCCTTGTTACTATACCAACTTTCATTCCACATTCGTTTTGTATGTCATCTCAGCACACAATTTCTCAGAATATTACCACACATCCTTCTCAACAATTTTATTTCTACTGCATTTATGCCACTTTCATCCTTCATAAATGGTTAAAGAAGGATGAGAATGGCATAAATGCAGTAGAAATGAGATTGTTGACATGGGTCCACGTCTCACTTGCATACACGAGTGTTGGCACTAAGATAGCAGAGTGCACCACCCTTTTAGCTGTAGTAGATATGTTTCTATTTGCAATTGGTCGGATTGCACCATTTACCTCATTGCCAGCAATTTTTCTCCTTTCAATATCGCTTTCACACTTCCCATCTCTCGTGAACAAACTACTGAAGTACACACATTCGTCAACTTGCTCTAACACCTCCTTGTCAATGTATAATACATATTAAAAAAAAAACATATTTATAAAAAAATATGTTTGTACAATAATTAGGAAATAACTGCAAAACAAATAAACTAAATTTCTCAATAAGGGATAAAATAATAACACAAAATGTTAAAAACTAATTTATTTATTATATTTACAAAATATAAACATTATTTTACTAATGGTTTTCTAATATTCCTATTTATTTGCAATGATAAATTTACCACATATCATATTTTAAGTACAACTTATACCATAGCAATTCTTATGATTAATTATGTAATTTATAAAAATTATGCAAATGTTAAACTAACAGAAAATGCCAATAAATTTATTCAATATACACATAATCATGCGAAGATGAATGTTCTTCATTTAAAATATCCATACCTTTTTATTACCATTTTACGTTTGTTCTTTCAAAACAAAAATCATATTTAGATCTATTAGTAACAAATAAAAAAATAATTTAAAGTTTTACGTGTTACTTTATCGAAAGAATTGGTCTTCCACTCTTTTCAGTAAGTTCCACTCTTTCGAGTGTTCTGTAAAAGGCAGGAGTTCAAAAAAATTAAGACTTTTACATCTTAAGCTAAACGATGAGGTTTGCCATCCATCCTGAATGTCTTTCTTTTTTGTTGGCACGGAGAAGACGGTTGCATGTTTATTACATGCAGCTGATTTGCTAGCTACCCTGTGGGATATGCCGTGATGGTATAGCAGTAGTAGTAGTAGTACTTATTAACAAATAATGATAAATAAACAGAACTGTTCTAACATATTCAAATAGCTATTCCTCTAGAGACTGAGAGAATAATTTATTATTTATTTATTTTTAAAACCTTTAAATTTCATGTCTGTTCAGTGAAATAAAATAAAAATATCAAAATATACCTCATTTTTATACACAACAAATATAGTAAAAAACATTTACAACAAAACAAAAAAATATGCCAAAGAAAATATATAACACATGAGTTCATACATTATAAATGATTCACATATCAGCTTGAAACAACTTTTTCTTAAGAATAATGTTATCATATTCTGTTCATATTATGATGTCAATACAAAATATTATAAAAAAAAACAATGTGTAAAATAGCAAATCAAGTGAATCAATGTAGAAATAATTATAAGTCATTGTCAAACTCTTGACTAAGTTAGTCGAAAACAGGTTACTACATATATTATTAAATACAGTAAACCTCCAATTAGTTTGTTTATTTACCTTAATCAATAGGGAGTTTTACACAATAAACTCAATCAATAAATAATTATAATCTGTTATATTTTTGGGAAGAAAGATAGAGACACACAAACTGGTGCAACAACAGTTTATTAACACAATAATATTTTACATGATGAAGAAAGTTGTTCCTTTTACACAATTGCAACAATACATAATCCAAAGACAATAATATAAATTTACATAATATTACCAACACGCCTCCTTAAATTTATATTCTTTATTCTACAATACCATATCTTAGCTTATAACAACTATTTAATTTAAATTCCAAAATACATTACAATAATTCAAACAATGTTCATCATTTCTCTAAACTTCATAAACTTACTTTTACCCAAAGCTTTTGTAAATATAGCTGCAATATTTTCATCAGTATTTACTTTAATCACATCAATAATTCCATCAACATAACATTCATTTACAAAGTGATAATGTACCTCAATATGTTTTGAGTTCTTAGTAAAATTTCCATATTTTGCTATAGCTAAAGCTCCTAAATTATCTTCATATATATTAATTGGTTTTTCTATATTAATATCAAATATTGGCAACAAACTCTTTATAAATTTTATTTCACTAACTGCCTCGGACAACGCTACATATTCAGCAAATGTAGAAGATTTTGTAACACTACTTTGTTTCTTAGATTTCCAATATATAACATTACCATACAATCTTGTAATATAACCCGTAGTAGACTTTCTATCAATATTATCACCTGCCCAATCTGCATCTACAAAACAATCTAATATTTCAACATTTTCTTTACTCTTATAGATTAACTTTAAATTCTTAGTACAATACAAATATTTCAAAATTCTTAAGGCATATTTGAAATGAGTTTCATTACAACAATTTTGAAATCTGCCTAAGTAATTAACGCTAAAACTAATATCTGGTCTAGTTCCACAACTTATATACAATAATGAACCAATTAAATTTCTATACTTAATATCATTAACACTACTATTGTCACTTACTTCTAATTTTAAATTTATTTCCATAGGGGTAGTAATCCATTTTGCATTCTCTATATTATATTTCTTTGCAAGAGATTCTATATAATTAGTTTGACTTAGTAGTATTTCTTTGTTTACATTATCATAATCAATTACAATTCCAACATAATTTTTAACCTGACCTAAGTCCTTCATCTTAAATCTATTAGCTAACAAACTCTTAACATAATCTATTTTATCTTTATTCTTACAACATATTAACAAATCATCAACAAACAAAATAAGATAAATCTTGTCATCACCATCTATCTTAACATATAAACAATAATCATGTTCACTTCTTTTAAACTCTAAAGTATTTATAAATTCATTAAAACAATCATACCATGCTCTTGGACTTTCTCTCAATCCATACAATGCTTTGTACAGTCTACACACTCTATCTGTACCATCTCCATATCCTTTTGGTTGTTTAACATAAACCTCTGACGTTACTTTTCCATTTAAAAAAGCTGTTTCTGCATCCATTTGTTCTACATATAAACCTTCTTTACAACAATATGATAATAATATTTTCAATGTTTGCAATCAGAATGGTATTGTGCACAAGCAATTTTGTCACGTTTGACACATTGCTAGTTCTTCCAATAATTGGATATATTTATATCTCTTAAAAAAAAGAAACATTTAATTAACACATATGATTTATACACACTTACACATACACACCATCATGCCACTTCTTTGCGGGGTAGGCAGAAAGAATTGAACGCCACTTCCTTCTATTCTTGCATATCTTTCACTTTTGTTAGTGTTATAAAATTCCTCATGCATGTTCTCCTTTTCAATGTACTCAACACATGGCCGTCCTGTAATTTTGCTTTAGATGATCTTGCCATTTGATCCTCGGCCTTCCACATCTCCGAGTTTTTATTGAGTTTAATAATAAAGATTCTTCTTTCTGTACTATCTTAAGTTCCCCAATTGCAAGCACTTACTTAAACAAATACTTCCCTATCTCCACTTCTTGGATATTTGTCCAGTCTCAGATGTTAGATTTGTCCATCTTCTGCTAACATCACTTATTACACAGATAATATTGTAATTCATTAATTTTGTCATTGAAATAAATAATCAGTCACATCTGTAAAAGAATATTATATATTATAAAATACATTTTAGATAACTCTCTAATACAGATTTTATGAAAATTATTGTTCGTTTAGTGATACTTATAACAATCTTGGTACATTCTATTAGATTTTTAAAATATAATCCAAAAGGATTCATAATTATTTATTCCTATTAACTGGTTTTATTTTCTTGTTATATATAGATATAAATATGGATGAAATGTGTGTATTAAGTGCCTTATAAATTAAGTTTGAATAAAACACTGTAATGGTATTTGGCCTTATTTTTTTTTCTTCTATGATTTAAGTTACTTATATAGGTATGTATTATGTGCTGTTGTATTTCAATTAACAAATAAATAAACTATAACCTTTATTAAAATGATACAATTCTCTCAATATTCTCATAGAAGCACAAGGCAGAAACCAGATTCCTTTTCCTAGCCCTCAAATGTCCTTATCATGGAAATGAAAATAGGTAGTTGTCGTACTATTTATGATTTCTTTAACATCAAAAACATTCTTATCAATAGTTTATTGTTGTGCACTTTGTATTATTTCTGTAAAAAGGTAAAAACAAACATAGTTTTAGTATTTAGTTCGATACTAAATATCTAAGTATCTTTTTATAAATTACTCACTAATGTCGCATCTACAAACTTAATATTTTTAATATCAATAAATATCATGGTATTTTGAATGTCTAGCTTCAAAATAAAAAAACACATCACTTCAGAATAATTAATTATATAATTTCAGTTTGTGAGTACTTCATATTTCAAGTAATGTTTTAAAATAAAACTGACACAATATGTAAGAAAAATGTTATACTTTATTGTTTTGAAAACATAACCTCAAATCATAATGTCGTTTTTATAATGTCGCATCAACAAACTTAATATTATCAATATCAATTAAATAATACCACGGTTTTCGAATAGCTAGCTCCAACATAAATAGTAAAATACTTCAGAATGTAATTGTGTAATGTCAGTTTATAATTTGAGTTGTTTATAAACAAAACTGACTCCTGTAACAAATGTTATATTTACTTGTGTTTTTAAGGCATAACCTCAAACATTTCTTCGTAGAAACTAACGTATCATATTACTTAGTTCATTTTATCTATTGATTTTATATGAATGTGTACATAAACATTATTACCTTTCATTTAGTCCAAAAATATTTGTTATAGTGTTCACTTTGCTTTACTCACTCTGTACATAATATTGTGTGAAAGGCACCACTCACATTTGTACATAATATAATGTACCATATTTTATTATCATACTATGAAGTTTATTATTTTATAAAATGTAGTAGTTAAACAAATAATTCTGTACGGAACGCAGACTTTACAAAATAGACATAAATATCGCGTCTTTATTTTGTCAAAATATAAATGGCGTCGTTTCCAATATGTCAAATTATCGAGCGACGTGATTGGCCGACGTAGAATATTTATAAAACGATGTTGCCGTTAACAAAAAATAATGTTTTTTCGTTTCTTGAATCTTCATGTAACACGTTCAAATTATTTAAATATTGGTTAATTCGCGTAAAACATGTTGAAAAGTATTAAAAAAACACAAATTAAACTATTTTATGTAACGTACATTTATAATGATACATTTACTCGAAATAAATTATCGATATTTTCTTAATTAATTTTAGTATGGCAATATAATATAGTACACAATTTTGGCGGTAAAGAATATTTTCTTACCCTTTCAAACTGACGTAAAAAACGTATTTTTTATCTCATTCACACTTTTTTTTTACACTCTTTTTTGCTGTTTTTCTCGCTCCTCAAAAAGAAAGTACGGCATTTAGTGAGTTTTTATTTCACATAGATACCTCATCTTGTAATGGTCAGGTCAATAGAACGCAAATTCCTTGAAATGGGAGAGTATAGCCCGGTCTTCCGTTAGTATGGAAATTCAAAAATCATTCTTATAAGATATAAGGATAAGGATTGTAGTCAGTATATAGTAAAGAACGAATACATTTATAAATAAAGGAATCAAGGAAAGGGGATAGATATGAATGGATATAAATGCTACCATCAAATTTTTTGAAGCTACGATACAGTACAGAATCCCGATGGTCCTATTTTTTATGGTCAGTGAATTGGTTTGCTCAACTGTCCAAGAGATCATAATGAATAGAGCAATAGAAGTATTTATTTGCTCAAGAGATCAGACTGAAACGATAACCCATATTGGAGGACTTCTTTCTAATTAAATTTGCCGGAAGTACATATATAGGAGATCCATCAAGCGATGGCAAAGGCTATTGATTATATCAAAAACTTACACAGAACTAAAGTTCTTTGAACTCTGTCACACATGTCGATTATATGATTATGATAATATTTTGCAATTGACTCTCAGATTCTCCATATAATTATTACATGCCTAAGAAAGTAATTGTGGTATTTTTACTTCACTCTTTTGTTGTGATAAAAGCTGGTGTCTATGATAAATGCCAGAAAAATATATAAAGTGTAAAACAAATAAAATAAAAAAGAACATCAAAAATTCGTTGGCTTGTGTTCGAAAACAAAATGCATCGAATAGGAAATAAAAGCTGAACATCGGAAAACAATAGATGGTCGATCACCGATGTTATTTTTGTTTTTAGAGCCGTTCCAATGCTTCAAATCGATACCAATAATGAAATTTGAATTCTTTGTTTTTTTATAACAAAACAAAATATGAAATCGAATAAATTTAATGGAATAAGAGTTTTATCTGAAAATAATATCATGTTTGACTTTTATGTAGTATTTTTTCATAATAAACAAAAGATGATTGAATTTTATGATAAATAAAGCAATAAGATTTATGGACATACAAAAATATTGAAAATATTTATTTTATTCATTCGAATGAATATTGAAAATCAAATTGATTTTGATTTTTGACTGCACAATATCAACTTTGTATTCATTACATAATTGTTTGATTAGTCCGAGGAACTTAAAAATATATTGTCGTAGTTCTTCAGAAATGAAGAATCATTTAAGCGTTCCGTTTTTACTCTTTAATATTATTTTTAATATAAGAAAATATCGGAAAAGGTTTTCCTTAAACGCAAACATGGTACAGTATAAGACAAAGATAGACTCTATACCGGCGCCGATGCAAAATCATTGTCATCATTGCCAAATCAAAACTGAAAAAGATAATGTTTGTTGATTTTTTCTTTAATGTCAGCCATTTGGACTTCTCCTTCCAAAGATTTGAGGGGTAAAAAGAATCTGAAGCCTTAATTATCTAAATTAGTTAAGGGAGTTTCGAGTGATCGGCCAGGGATGCCTCAAAGTTGGCGTACCAAGTTGTCGTTCAGGGTCGCTTAACCCATTGTTTAATCAGCAAAAACAACATCAGTTAATGCTTATGAAATAAACTATATCTTTATATCACAAAACATAAACTAATTATTATATATACCTATTCATTAAAATGAATACCTACATTTTTTTATAAATGACATTGCATGTGGATAATAGTAATAATAATAACAACTGCCAATTAAAATGTCGTATGTCTATAATCTCAATTTTATTTGTACGTTGGCAACACTGTGTGACAGAGTGCAATCCATTGACAAAAAGTCTATTAAGTATTGATTTTATAAATAATGATTAATAATACCGGAACGTGTTACGTTTGTCTAAACGTTTTCAGCAAAATAACAAAAGGGGTATTGTCCAAAAAATTTAATTAGCTATTTGCTCGTCTACAGATTATTTAAATAATAGAAAATATAATGTTGATAACGTCTCAGTCAAAATATTGCTACCAATATTAGCTTTTTCATTTTCAATTGAAATTAAAATTGTTTTTCCATAACACAGTGATTTTAAGTGCTGCAAATATCAGTGTGCTTATTCACCATCATGCACTTTGTTAGATACAAAAAAATATCTCCCTATACCCACCATTTAAGTACAATTCCACCATGTTTATCATTCAAATGTAAGGATACAATTTCCTATTTTTCATGATATTCTGTTTACTTACTAATTTTATCCAGATTTCGAGAAAAAAAATATTGTATGTCTCTTAATAAGACGTTATCAATACTATCTTTAAGATTTTTACTTCATTTAATGTGAATACCTATTAGTACGGAATAAATTGAAAATAAAAAAAAATAGTTCAATGACAAAAATAAGACGTTATTTTTGGCACTATGTCATTTTAGATTCACTCAACATTGTCACCTGGGATTAAAAATTCTAATTGGGTTATGTGAACGAACCACCATTGCTGGCACCGACGGCGTTCAATGGAAAATGTATATTTAATCCAGTATAGTACGATATAATATTTTCATATTGTACCTATGTATTTGTTGAGATGAAACTTACCTGTGTTGTCGATTTAATGCGTGAAATAAAGGTGTTTTTTTTTTAAACACGTAAAGGATTACCAATAGGGTGTATTTATCTAAAAGAGGGATGTAAGAAAGTGCGGACACTACGTTGCTTGAATTTTGGAGTTAAAGTTCTTTCAGATGGCCGTGTGTTAAAATAGATAAATCGGCGTGCATATATAATAAATTGCACAGCTTGCTTATGCATATCGCCCTAATATTGCTTTCGTTATAATGTATTGATGATAGACTTCCTTAATTAGCCACTAACAACGTGCCAACAGGAGCTCGCCAACCTGTAAAGAGACAGCGAGGCAGCTGGAGCTCTGTGTCTCAGGAGACCTTGACGAAATAAAAACATATCTTCAGATCTACTAAATGAGAAGAAAGAAGAACAATGTGTTGATGATAAAGATATTTCAAGTCATCAGAACCCTTTGATTGAAAAGCAGGGTTCTGTTTTCTCAACTATTAGACAACAGCAACGCTTGGAGACATTTAAAATATAGATTCATCGAAAGACGCTGAGACTAACATGATAAGTAACACTGAAGTATTGCGTAGATTAAACTCACAGAGGTAATTTATTGTTCATAACAATCAAGTTCTGTAAAATTTCGTATTTTTGGTCACATAATGGGAACTTCTTTTACAATAGGAAAGATTGCTGGCAGCAGAGGAGTTGATACAGAGCGATTTTCCTGACTTTATCCCTAGAGCATTAGAGAATGGACAGAAATGAGAGTCGAAGTGGAGATGTTTTATGCTGCCGTAATCCGTAGACAAACCGTACTTAGCGATCGTTAACGTCGGGAGGATCCCACAAGACTCAAAAGGAAGAAGAAGACGTCAATAATAACAAATAAAATGCGTTAGTTTACATATCGTATCTAATATTAACAAAATTAAAGTACCATAAAAACTTGTTTTTTTTTTGTCATTTATGAAGTTGTTATTGAATATTTTTATAATAATATCGAATAGAAAATAGTCTTATAAGTATTGCTCATTTAAAATTCCAATTTTTTTCATTGAATAGTCAAACTGACAGCTTCGATCAATAACTCTTTGATACCCACACAGAGTGGTGTGTGCCATGTAACAATAACATTTGTTATGTATGTAGGCTAGTGCCTATGAAGATAATGGGCATATTGTCCAATCTGTCAAAATCATGAGACAACATAATAATATTGACTTACCCTTCCCCAATTCTGCCCACATTAGCTAATGGCATAAAGTTGTCGAATTGTGTGATAGGCTATGGTGCAAACCCAATTTTCAGTTGAGGACACAAATAATTTATCTTCAGTACCTGTACAAAGAATTTATCTCTGCAAGTGGGATAGACTGCAGTTTAACTTAATTTAATAATTAAAATAATTTTTAAAACACTGTATAACTTCCAAATTAAATTTATTCACCTCAAACGTTTTCGCCAAGGCTTCTACTTGGCATCATCAGGAGGACTAATAAGTTTAAGTTCATATGTAGTGAGTCTGTTTTCTATTACTAACTTATACTAGGGGTGGGGGGAGTTTGAAGGTGGGAGAGAAAGGGCGGAGTTGAGATTGCATTACTATTGACATGCAAGGTACTAAGTTCTTGCACTCCGAGTCTAAGATTTCTGTTTGTATATATGTTCACTTCGTGAATATTTTTTTTTCCCCTCTTTTTTTTTCCAAAATCCTTAAGATTATCGAGTTTATTTTTATCATGTTTTTTTTTTTTGAGTTAATACTTTTGGGTTAGTTGGAAGAGATCGCGCCTTTGCGATAAACTCGCCCTCTGTATATTGATTGTATTTAATTTGAATGTATACCTTTTATGTAATTGTTTTTTATCAATGTACAGTAAAGAATGAATAAATAAATAAATAAAATAAATAAATAAGATTAACAAATTCGAGAGAAAAAAGTCGAGAGCCTTACTCAATTTAACTAATGATTTTTCTTTGCGAAATTTTTTGAATAAACCAAGATATTTTTCTTATCCTCTTTGGTTTATAAGACTCACATGATGGTGAACTATTTTTCCGAGCACATATTATGTGGATGTTCCACCTAACCACCTCCAGCCACTTGTATTTAGCCTATTTGTATTTGAACCCCTCACAAATACCTAGCCTATTATTCCTTTCTATACACGATGAGCAGTCCTACTTTTCCACTTCCCTCCTTCCTCTGCACAGCATGTTTTTTTCATTATTATATCATGGTATTTGGAATTGGTAAATTAGTTGACTCCCAATCTAACAATTATAGGTATATTTTGTAAAAACGGGTGATAAATAAACATTTATGAAAATATAATTTGAAAGCCATGGCCTTTCGTAGAAAAACTTAGCCGTAAAGAGAACTACATCATATTGATATTATTAACTGTCCATAGGCCATCAGTATCATTTTGACATTAGGCGATTATTGTAAGAGGAAATAATAAAAGTAACAAGTACATGGAAATAAAAACACACAGCACATAATTATACACCCCATAATAAAGAGTAGGTACCCAATCACTTATTTACATACTCACTTAAAACAAAAGCGACGTTTTATTTTCATTGGTATTCACGACGTATTTTTTTGGCAATTAATGACTCAAAGTAGGTTATATTCACAAATAAAAACAACAACAGGAAAAATATTTTAACTAAGTATCTGGTCCGACTAATATATTTATTTTTAAAAAAATAATGATGATTTCTTTCACTTTGTGTGTAATTAACTCAATACCGTCTGTCAGTGAACTTTTAATAGTTCATCCAAAAAAATATTTACATTATATTATTTAATAATGATACACAATAAGGAATTTCAAATATATATGACGATTCTTTTATAACTCCAGGCAGCACCAGTTTCTGCTGGTATAAGGGATTAAGTTTTACTGTGTATTTTAAGTAATTCATCATATAAGTAAGCTTGTCATTCTCGCTTATCCAGAACACATTTTTTTCAATCCACTCACATGAGTTTTGGAACCTTTTTTTCTTTTTTCAGACACCTACTGCAAGACCATTTCTGGTTTTATAATATTGTGGATTTTCTGCTCGTGTGCTATGGTACTAATTACTTTCTTTACATAAAATGTTGATGCAAATTTATTTTGTAAAAAAATGTTGTTCAGGCATTTTTTTTTTGAACGCAAACTTCACAGTTCGAAAAATTACGTGAATAAAAAAAAATGTTGTTTTGAGCTTCGAAGAGAAAAATAACCGTTTCAGTGATTCTTTTTGGAATAAGAGAAACTTCAATGCTAAAAATCCTAGCTCGGGATAGTTTTGGTTTTTAACTCTATAATTTTCCATAATTCTACGTCATGAAGTTCACAATACTCATTAAAATCTACAATTTGTTAGTTTTTGGGTTTCCACGTCATATTCATTGATGATGCTGATTACGTTCTTCAATTTGTAGGTTTTTCGGTTTCCACATCATTTTTATTCATAATGCTAATTACATTCTATAATTTATTAATATTTGGATTTCCACGTCATATTCGTTCATAACAGGTACTGATTAAATTATTTTATTTATTAATTTTTGAGTTTCCATGTCATATTCGTTTATAAGCTGATTATATTCTATAATTTATTAATTTTTGGGTTTCCACGTCATGTTCATTCAATACACTGATTTAGTTCTACAATATTTTAGTTTTTGAATTTTCTTCAAATTCATCTTTTTAAAAACAAATAACTGAAAATTGTTCATTTCATTACATTATATTTATTTTTGTTATGTCAATAGTTATAATGTTTTTAATTACTTAAACATGTATGTATGTATGTATGCTTTCGATGAACTAATATTATTCATTAAATATATTTTTAATACAAAGAAGACCAGGCAGGCCACCTGGATGTACACAATTGCCAGGGACCTGAAGGAGGAAAAGTTGGACGCAGGGGACCGGAAAACTTCGAAGATGAGGACTAGGAGAGCCGACCCCAAGTAAATGCGATAAAGGCAAGGGCGAAGAAGAAGAAGAAAGACTAATATTATGTAACTAAATTACTACTGAAAAACTGAATGAATTCATAGAAGGAAAAATAAAGTTTTGTTCGCGACTCCTGTGAATCAATTTATTTCTGAAGTATGATCGATTCGAGGAATAAACCAGAATAATTTGAATAATTTGTAAAGAATATAAAGAAAATATTAGTTTCAAAGCTTTCAAGAATTTAAATTGCATCATATCCTTTCTCAAATATTAGTTTCTTCAATATTTCCATAAACTCTACTTATATCCATATTCTAAATAGTCTATAGATTAATTTCATCCGATAGTTTTTCATTATACTTATTGTATACATATCTATGTAATATGTAATAATATATTAATTATACATATTATTTTAAGCGAAGCATAGATGTTGGTAGTTCAGCTTTTGAATTATCGTATGAAATTCTACCAGAAATGATAGAACTTACATAACTTAGTTTTAAAACTAGTGGTATCTCTCTCTCATAGAAAATGTAGGTAAGTTGGACAATATAGGAGCCTAGCTCTTAAAACATCCAGGGGAAAGTGGTGGGAAACTCTTAACGTCTATATAATGTCTAGACAATGTAGGTGAAATATTCAATATAGATACTCGAATCAGTATAAATGTTTTGTAACCGAGATGGGAACCCTAATTTCTCCATGATTGCGGCGTACAGACAGGTGGATGCGAACGTCAATCATCAAGCATCAAGCAAAAAATCTTAAATCTTTCGGCGACAAGTCGTAGCATTCTCCGAGAAATATTCGAATGAATGCCTTCGTTACGTCTCATGGACGGGTAACGAAGGCATTCATTTGAATATTTCTTCGGAAAATGCTCCGAATTGTTGCCGAAAAATTAAAGATTTTTGCTTGATGCTTGATGATTGACGTTCGCATCCAGCTATCTGTACGCCACAAATCTGAAAGACTTTTTTAAATGGAAAACATTTGGATATGTGACAGTATGAGTAAACTGTTTATATTTTTGGATTTCCATTTACATTAACGAATCAGCAATGAAAAATCTTTACCATGTAACAAAAATATTATATTTCTTTTAACAAAGAAATACTCTCTATTATAATGACAAGCGGTAGCGAAGATATACATCTAGAAATCTTTATTCAATTTCTTGTTACACTTACTAACAATAGTATTGTAGGTATATTATTTGTAATAATAGTATAAACAAGATTCTTCTCTTTATTCAGTAGGTACCTATACTTCGTTCATGGAACAAAGGATTTTTCTGTTTTCAATAATTGTCTCAAACTTATACAACAACTGTTCTATCACGGCATGTCTAGCAAGTGGTGTTACCAGCAGTGAGCAGACTAATCTCAAGTAATAAACATGCTGATTGTTCTCTCTATACCAATTAAAAAATAAAAAAAATCAGGATGGTTTGGATACCTCATAGCTGACTAACAGATGTTAACTTTCTTTAGCAAACACCTGCCTTTTACAGGACACTAAAAATCTTACATAAAAGATTGGTAAACTTATTATTTATCGGGGACTACATGGAGTTTGACGCAAACCTTGACTTTGTAATTCTATATTTATGATAAAACTCTTTGTACAATTAGACAGGGTTGGAGGAGATCACAGCAAAATAGGGTCACGAGACAGATGGTGTCATTTAGTTGTATCACTCCATTCAGATCTACAGTGTTCGGACAGCGGCAGTTTGTGTGGATGGCACCTAGACTGTTTAATATCATGCCTCTAAAGATTAGAGAAATCACTGTTTTTGTTGAATTTAAAAGAGCATGTTATGGGTGGGTGTCTGATCTGCCAATGGAGAGATTGCAGGATATCTTAGGATTTGTTCCATGATTTGTTTTGTGTTTTATGTGGGGTGATATACTTGTGTTTGTATGTGGTGTGGGATTTGTGATGTGTGTGGTTGAGGGATGTGTTGTTTTTTTCTGGTTTTATATGCAGAAATGGTTTGTTTGTGTGTTGTTTCATGTATGGACAGTTTGCAGCAGTGTTTTTCTTGTTATGAATGTGATTGTGTTAATATAGGAGATGAATGCTTTTTGTGATTGTGTATATGTTTGTGAGATGTTTGCCCTAGAACAGGTTATACCTAGTTGGGCAGCATCAATGAAAATATGTATAAGATTTGTAATTTATTGGTCTAATAAAAAAAAAAGCTGCATATTATGTAGCTTTGATTCTCAAGATTTTAACAAAAGTTCTAGAATATAAGTAAAATTAAGAGTTTTTTCACTCACTCATAAACATACATCATTTTTTGTCCTTACCTTAAGTAGGTAGATGGCCATTTCGGCTAGAAACTGCTAACAAAGATTTCCATCCATTGCTAAATCCAGGATTTCTGACCATTCTTAACCATGCCTGCTTTTGCAAGCTTCTTCTAAAACAACACAATGCCCTTCTGTTTTTCTCTGCATCTTTTGAAGATCACAGAAGAAACCCACTTTACCGCTCAAAATTACAAATAAAACATTAGGTACTATTGATAAATTTGATTAGTTGTTCTAGAAATACACAATTTTCATCTTAAATGTTAATTTTCGTTACCTTTTCATCTTATTTTGACTAGGTATGGTGAATAAATTTTCTGTTCATACCATCTTTCTCTTCCTCTCAGCTGACATTGTCCCTTAACTACAACTGTCTTTCCATCAATAATTGTGTGTGTTCAGTACTTGATCTAAAGTAGTTCCAATCCACTTCATTGGGGATAGGGCTGTGACAAAATTTAATGTCACAATTATATTTTTATTTTCAAAAAGATATCTGTGAAAGACTTAGTTAGTATGAGATTTAATTTAAATCAGGTTGGAATTGAATGATTAATTAAAAATATGTGCGAATACAAGTATATTATTGTACAGTGTAAAATATTACAAATATTTTATTTTACATTACAAAACAACAACAACAAAAATTCAAGAATCCAGATAAATTGATTTTATTTAATTTACAACATTGTGAAGAAGTAAATTAAGTTTATGATTAGTTCCATGAATGAGATTGTATTTTAAATGCATTTCAATGTAGAATCACATAATTATGAAAATATTATCATTCTTCTTTTTATTCTTTCCCTTATTTCTAAGAATGATTACAAAAGTTCTTTCTCCTCCACCTTCTATTTTTCTTTCTATTGAGCCGTGTGAAGACAGTTCAGAATAAATGTAACTATTGTTTTCTTGATCATATTGCTCCATCGAGTCTGAGTGCACCTACGAGATTTCCTACCCACAACGTTCCCCACAATCATGAACTTTTCCAGATTATCTGACTGTCTTATTTTATATGAACAATTTGTAAAGCGTCGTTTACTCATGACATGACCTCAAGGGCGCCGTATACCAAGTCTATCACCCGAAACTCCCAGCAAAAAGGTGCATCTTCAGCCCTCTTTTAAAGCTCTCTCTATTCACCTTCTCTCGCAGATACAGAAGCAGCTTGTAACAGTATCTGGGACCCGCAACACTAAACGCTCCAAAGCCTGTTCTGCCAGATCGAGACCAAAGCCGTTCTCATTGATATAACAAAATTTTTTAATCAACTTTCAATTCAGTCAAAATTTAATATCTGGGCGAAGTTTGAAGACCAGCATGTTATTAATAAAACAATATGACAGAGACAAATGAAAAATGTTAAATATCAAATAATTTGGTTTTTTTGTTAAAAAAAAACACTTTTTACTACATTTTATGAGATGCTTAAAAAACTTAATTTATTAAAACAACGTTTCAATAAAGAAAAAAAATTATTTTCATTGCCAAAAGCAAGTGAAAGAATAATACACTTTAATTTTTCCAAGCACTACATAAACATTTTTTTTAAATTTTTCTCTTTTTGGTCAACCTTGCTCCTTCTTGGAATTTATTATTTTGAAGTATGGCAGTAAGTAAGCGAAAGTTGAAGATGTATTTATTCAGAGCTAGTATTTATTTAGCCATAGAACTTGATAATAAGTAGATAGATAGTTGTAAGAAAATGGAGTTTACTTTATTATGTAATATGTACTTCGTTGTATAATATAACTTAACCTTACATAACTTGGCTGTGATGGCTTTCGTGTAATTGATTGCTGAAATAACAAAGGGAGTTATCACATTTTGATACTACTGTCTATATGTTTGGGTGACGCATTAAACGATTCAAAATTATTTTTAATATTTTTTTTCTAAGAGGGTAGTTCAAAAAACATTGGTTCTGAAAGTATATTTGAGATAGTCGATTTTTGTAGGGAAGTCTTAGACGTGGTTAGATGCAAGAAATCAACTAAATTGTGATAATCTCGCTACTGCGTATCACCTCAATATTTTGTTTTGTTTTTTCTGTTGTAAAAAAGTATATAATTTATTTTAGAAAGATTAACTATGTAGGTAACAGTTTCGAAATATTTTGAATGTTTTGAGTATTTCACAATGCACTTCCATTACTTGATTGTTTAAATTGCGATCGATTTCGGTATTGTATCGCTCCTTAATTGTAAAGGTTTACCGAAATCGATCGCGATTTAAATAATCAAGTAACGGAAGTGCATTGAGGAATGCTTAAAACATTCAAAATGTAAAATGTATGTTCAAATAAAATTAAAAAAATATCCACCACAACCATAAGGGTGCAAACACAAAGAAAGCAGGTTGCCAGCGCCAATCAGTGCCGGTATGCGCCGGCAAAGTAAATCGCAATCGGCGTTCCTGCTTTTACTATTTTCGTGTTCATTGAAACGCATGTAACCATTCTCAGCGCCGATAAACGCAGGCAGCGGAAAGCAGGTAACCTGCTTTCTTTGTGTTTGCACCCTAAGTAGGTACCTACTTTTTTTTAAATTGTGTATTGCATATCCAGCACTGGGGTAGCCAGTTGATCAGCTGCATGTAATTAACATGCAAACTGTCCTCTTCATGACAAAAAATAAATAATGAATTCATAACGAAAAAAATAAGACATTTTACATCTTAAGTTCAGCGATGAGGTTTGCCACCTATCCTGAATGTCTTGATTTTATATTGGCACGAAGAGGACAGTTTGCATGTTTCTTACATACAGCTGATCTGCTGGCTACCCCAATTGTGGGATATGCCGAGATGGTATAGTAGTATTAAAAATGTGTATGGCGTAAATAATTTTCTTCGTTATTTTTCTTCCCGTGAAATTGTTAAATATTTTAATAGCTAATCGGCTATTCGGGGCTGAGAAGAATCCAACAAATCAGAGATTACTCAAATCGGTACAGCATTCTTGAGTTATAAATTGTGTAACTAACACCACTTTCCTTTATAAATATAGATTTGAAATAGTAATACAATTCTATCAACTGAAGTATTTCCTTGTAACATTATCTGTGAGCGATACATCAATACAATCATATTATCTTGTAACGCAGTTGAAATACAAATTTAATGTAGGTACCAACTATACTAATATTGTTATAGAAGAATGTTGTTTCATACAATAACTACTTGTAATGTTTATTTTTCAATATTATGTCAATTTCAAAATACGTATGGTGACAATAATAGCCGTTATGTTGGAAGATAGTAAAAATGGAACGAAAATTTCACAAAATTATTTATTGACAACAACAAGACAGATAAGAATTTTTATGTTCATTTTATTTCTAATGACGTGAAAATGATGTCATTTCGTTGATTTTTTTGTATTTTTATGTTCGTTCAATCATCATACATACATAACTTATGCTTTGGTGTCTCTTTTGTGATTTTTAACTTTCTCTCTTGCTTTTTTTTCCTTGTGAGCTCGCCTTGGGAAAAATCTGTTATTGACTCAGAGCAGGGTGACATTTTAATAATAATAATAACTAGGCAACTTATTAAATTTATGATGCGCCGTTTTGTGGAAAAACCACCGCCAGGGTTCATCCAAGAATTATAGCACCTCCTGAAATATAGGGTTTTTAACCTCGTCTTGAAAACCACCTCCACACTCTCCAGAGTTCGCAAATCACAGGAAATTTTGTTCCACAGCAATGGACCAGCCACACAGAAGGCACGGTCAACATAGTTGGTCAGACCCCCCCTTGACTGAGTCTGTGTATGCAGACCTTAGTGACTTTTGCCTTTCCGTTGCCTCCTCAGAAATGCAGAATTAATAATATCTATTAATATCACGCCGCTTTACTTCCGGGTTAGGCAGAAAGAACCGAGAGCCACTTCCTCACTCTTTTTGCTTCCATAACATCCATGAAATTCTTCAAACATTGTCTTCTGTTCATTCCACTCAGCACTGGTCCGTTTTTTAAGATAAGACCACTATCTATTTTCAAAACAATTTATTTTACTAGAGAAGTGGCGGTTGAAAACAGGCAGGAGAAGTGATGGTATCTGATAAGATGGTTAGATGATGTAAGCAGATTGCTGGAAGAAGTTTTGAATTAACTGATATTGCTGGAAAAAGAATGAAGTCACAAATACAAGACAGAAGGAAGTGGAAAGTTATAGGTGAGACATACGTCTACGGATGGACACTTAATTAAAAAACAATGAAATAGAAAGTTACGTTTTTAAGATTTTGAACTCATTCAAGTACATTGAACATTTTTAAGCATTGAATCATTAACAGTGTGATAAATACAGTTGAAAATAAATTCATAAATCTTCTCCTTCTGCTTGTAGTAGATCATTGACCTGTTAGTTCGGAATTTGTTTCCTCTTGCGACGCTGAAGACCAACCTATCCTTCCATATTTTAGATGACCTTCCAGGCAATCTTCGTCCTAGTGGAGTCTCGTTCGCTGCGATGTGGGAAAATCTATCGCTACTCATGCGGTCCACATGGTCCCTACAGAACCGTTTTCTCTTTCTGCTCTTCCGAGCGATATCTTCGGCTTCGCAGATTTTTCTTATTTCGGTGTTTTTAACTCTGTCTCTGAGCGTTTTTCCCGCGATTAGAGTCTTCATTCATAAATATGTAATTAAAATGTTCATTGTTTACGTTTACCGTCGCGATATTACCCATATCATAATTAAAGGTTAATATCATTCTATTTATCGGGACAAAAGCAATGTTTGTGAACTGTCTTTCTATGCAAAATGTAGATTATTTATTGAAATTGATATGTAAAACTTTAGAGAAAATGCATGGGAATATAAAATAAACACATTTTGTCATTTTATGAAATACTAGATGTAAACAAAGTTATAGTAACTTTTGAAATTAGAACCAGCAATAGTAATTAATATTAGGTATTTAGGTAGTATGGGGACAGGCACACGGACATTTTATTATTTGCTGGAGTATTACATATATATTTGCCACCACGGTCCGCTTCTAGGACGGACGGTATGTGCATTATGGTGCAATTAGGTCCAATGCGGACGTTACTAATTACCTCACTCCAACGGAAACCTAAAAATAGGGATGTGCAGCAAGATTTTTTTAAATTCTTTCGCTTAGTTTAAAATTTGAATGAACTATGCACAATTTCGCTTCGAAAAAGCACAATTCTATATTTTATTTTATTTTATTGTAACAGAGTCATACAGTTTATCTCACAATATAATACAACAACAATAAATATCTATAATACGTAAGCCAATCAAGACTCTACACAGTAAGTGAAAAACATCAAACAGAATTACAGTGTAAGTACAAACATCAATTGAAATTACAAAAACATGTAGGTACATAAATGGCAAATTGATAAATTACAAATACTAAATTCTAAAAAAAAAGGTACAAGAAGAATAAAAAAATTGGGTGTATATTTTATTTTTTATTTTATTTTATTTCACAAACAAACAGTTATAACACAAATGACAATACACAGACAAATCAATTACAATTAATAAACCAGCAAAAATATATGTCAAATCAGTTACATTGGTAAAAACATCGGCATTCATAAATGCAAATATAAACAAACTAACACTAATGTAAAATTAAATTTATGTAAAATTAAAATTATGTAAAATATTATTGTTTGTAAAATTTAAAATAAATCATGCAAGTAAAATCATCAGGGTGGAATGGATTCAATCAACGACCTGGATATACCTCTCTTGAAATTTCCAAGACTCATAGTCAAAATATCAAGGGTCCCGAAGAATGAGTCATAGTTGGAACAACTGCGTTGGATAAAAGTATTCTGAATATAATATCTATATGTAAGCATCTTTAATTTATTAATGACTAAATATTTAGACTCAAAATGCAATTGTTAAATTGATAATATGACTGAATTTAAAAAATGGAAAAATACCCCCTCTAATCAAACATATGAAATAGAATATAAAAGATTTAGAAATGAGCTTAATAAACTTATATTAAATGCTAAAACAAACTTTTATAAAGATAAATTTAATAGCTGCTTTGGTGACATCAAAAAAACTTGGAATAAAATAAATATTATCTTAGGAAGAAAAACTAAAAATAGTTGTGATGAAGTTGTACAAAAATATCTTTTAAAAAACAATCAATTAGACACAATACTGGAGAAATTCAATGAAAATTTTTCAGATAAAGTGTACAAAACTCTTCACATATGTAATCATAAAACGATGCATCATATTGATCTTATTAATGTAACTGGAAATACCTCTATGTTCCTTCGATCTGCAAACAACAGCGATATTATAAACATTATTAAAAACATGAAAAACTCAAAATCACCGGGTATAGACAACATTAGGATGCATGATTTGAAAAAAAATGTTGAGAAAATTGGCCCCATTATTACTCATCTCATCAACAAAATTATAGAGGAAGGATACATACCTCAAGAACTAAAAACTGCAATATTAAGACCAATCTATAAGGGTGGACAACACTATGACTTGAATAATTATAGACCAATAAGCATTTTACCAGCTATTGAAAAAATTCTGGAAAAGTATGTGTGTAACCAATTAAAAAAATACATAGAAAAAAATAACATTGTGGATCCATCCCAATACGGATATCAAGAAAATAAGGGAACCGAGACACTTCTACAAGATTTTGGAAATCTAGTGAATGACGCACTGGACAAAAGAAAACATGTTCTTGTTATTTTTATAGACTATTCTAAGGCCTTTGATACCATCGATCACGAAAAATTATTAGAGTATCTAGAATTAATTGGGATTACTGGTAAATTATTGCTATTTTTCAAAAATTATTTAAGTGATCGCAGATGCATAGTTAAAATAAACAATACATTTAGTGATATAAAATACATAAAATCGGGTGTGCCGCAAGGATCAATTTTAGGACCAGTATTGTATTTAATTTATGTTTCCATGCTTAAAAATCTTTTTAAAAATGTTCAGCATTTTATTTATGCTGACGATACTGCACTAGTAATGACGCATGAAAATATTGATGTGGCGTGTAAATTACTTCAAGATGATTACAATAACTTGATTAAATGGTCACATGATTATGGCCTAATAATAAATGCTAAAAAAACTAAATTGATGCATATAAAAACTCCCCATACTATTACGTTAACTAAACCCTACATAATTTCACATGATTATAACTGCATTCACAATAACATTCAATGTAATTGTAATTGTAAAAATATTGATCAGGTAACAACATATAAGTATTTAGGTGTAATAATTGATAATAATTTTAAATGGGACGAACATATAAGTAAACTATGTAATAGGTTAAGATCAGTTGCTGGTCGCCTTCATAAAGTAAAATATTTTGTACCTAATCGTATAACAAAAACCATTTATTTATCGTTGGCAGAGTCTTTAATAAGATATGGAATTTCTGTCTGGGGAAATACAACAAAAACTAACTTAAATAAAATACAAAGTGTTCAAAACATACTTATTAAAATAGTTACTAATTACAAATCTATTCCAGGTAGTCATTTCAATGCCAATGATACATATAGGGCTAATAACTTAATGACTTCAAAAGGAATATTTTTAAACAAATTTTTATTGCCTTACTTTTTGGACAATAGATACAGAAATAAGCTAACACACAATTATAATACTAGATACACACATAATGAAGGATTGGTAATTCCAAAAGTAAATAATAAATACGGTATGAGAACCCGAGACTATATAATACCCAAAATAATAAATATGCTACCAAAAAATATTAAAAATACCCATAGACTAGGTAAGTTAAAGATTCTTATGAAACAATGGACTGTAAATAATATTGATATCATAAATGCTTTATAAAATTTAATATTGTCATACAAAATAAAATAAATTATAGGGAGTTGATTGATTTGTAAGGAACAAGAGTTATAAAAAATTTTATTACAAGAATAATTGCAATTAAGACCCATAGATTTATATGTACTAAAGTACTTAAGACCACAGTTTATTTCGTTTTTTAAGTTAAATTGTTGATTTTTAAACACTACAATGTATTAGTATTAAGTATAAGTTGATAAATAAGCATGTTTTATAGTACCTACCTAGTAAAGTCTCAGACATGTTAGCATATTAGTATTGTAGTATTCTAGTTATAATAATGAGTATAGTATTATAGTCAGGAAGAGTATGTATATATTTTTAAGTAAGGAATTAAGATAATATATTAGAATAATAATTTATATGTAAAAATGATTTTGTAACCTTTGTAAAATATCAAAACATTGAATTATATTTGTATATGGATATATAAAAAAGAACCTGTTGACAAGTCTTATAAAAGACTTAACAGGACTTGTAATATTTTTTAATAAAATAAAAAAAAAAAAAAAAAAAAAAAAAAAATTTGTTACAAAAACCATTGTGGTAGCTAAGCTTGGAAGACACCAACTTTGAAAAACTTGAATATTGAGAAAATTCTGTCATTTAAAAGTTTTCTGATTTTGACACGTTTTATACTTATTTGACATGATTTCAAAGATACAAGTTAAAAAAAAGGAATTTCAATTACGCATTTATTTACTTACTTATAATAAAAGAGTTGATTTTTATGAAAATAACATACATGCCACGATTTAATATAATTGAAGTTTGTAAGAAATGCTTTAAGGTTTGACTTGAATTCTTCTATACCATCACGTTATATCGCACAAGAGAGGAAGTCAGCAGATGAGCTTCATGCAATGAATACGCATGCTTTCCTCTCTGTGCCAACTGAAAATTAAGACAATTGCCGCTGATTTTAAGATGTAAAATGTTAATATTTTTTCCGGATGGATTACCTGCATTTACAAGAAAATGGAAAATTTGCCCTAAAAAAAGGAGACCAATTCTTTGCCGGACGCTCCACAAAACGGGAAAATGGAAGATGAAAACGAAAGTTAACGGAATCGAGACGAATGACTGGAAGAAAGATGATCAAAAATACTCCTCTTGATGAAAGATTCTACGAATAATTCTAGACGAGAACAAAATTTAGAATCAAAAGATTTTTCTTTTTAGTTATCACCAATCCCATTCGAAGTACTGGATCATTATCAATAACTTAGTTTAAACATTTACTTCAATTCATAAAACCTAGAATAATTCAACTCTTAACCCAAGTTGAAACAAAGGTTCAACTTTAGATCATTTTATAGAAAACAATTGTCATTGGCACACGACTTTTTACTCTCTCACATTGTGTGTGTGTGTGTATTAATTAAAACCTTGTTTTCGGTAAATATACAAATCATTAATAAATTATAAAGTTTTAAAAGCTTTCAGTACCATAAACATCACTAAGCTTTTCATACCGATAACCCTCATATGTATGTACCTATGTGGTAAATAATAGCAAAGTTCAACTTGAAATAGAACCTCTCACAGATGAAGCTTTTTAACTCATGTATTCTCTCTCTAGTAAAATAAAATTATACCTACAAATAATAGACAAAAGTGTGGTAGCAATATCAGAACAAAACTAATGTAATAATAACAAAACCATGCAAAAAGCTTCCAATTTCCTTCCGCTTCTGAAAATGTGTTACAGTATTGTGTTTTCGAATATAAAAAAAAAACTACGTACAATAATATTCTAAAAGCTATGAAACTCAAATGGACAATTTTGAATGTGACAGAGAAATAAATTAGGAATGTGAAGTTTTTCATTTATTTCAAAAAGATCTATGTAGGTTAAATACATTCCAAACAGCCTCAGGATCTTTTTAGAAGATGGAATACCAAATTGATGAGTGTCTCGTCTTGTAAAAACCAGTGTTCTTTAAAAGAATATATTATGTAATGTTAATTATATACCTTAAGGATAGTCTCATGGCAGTAAGCTTACCATGTTTTCTTATGTGTGGCTTAATATCGAAACTCGACAAAATGTCAGTGAAACTAAAAAACTGATTAGATTTTAAAAAAATTCCAAACTTACATAATTTTCTTCGCTTTTTTCACAGAAATATTGTAGAAATTTACTGTTTTTGAAAATACAGCTTTAAAAAGTTCATGAATAATATTTTTGTATTAAAAAAAAAATAAAAGTTTTGATTTGGTTCATTTTCAAGCCAATGCTCCTCCCGTCATCAGCAGTGGAAAGTAGTTGTCGTACAAGTAAAAAAAAAATATCTACACATAAGTGAAGAAGTTTGCCATCCATCCAAAAAATTGGATAATGGGATTTAAATAAATTATTTAATAACAGGTGATCAGATAGAATTTTTATTTAAAAATGCTTGAGGAGAAATTTCGTTATTAAAATCAAAAACTTTTTTTATGTTCATTGAATTACATGTAAAATTTCAACTGAGGTAAAAATAGGTGTCTGTGTTTAAGTAGTAAAGTTTTATAACGAAATTAAAAAAGAAATACTTTCTCCCACTATATGTTTTCTAACAAGACGAAGGACGTCTCTCTCGTCTACAAAACGTATAGCAGAAGAAAACATTTGTTTTATTAATTTTGGGGTAAAATGATTTTTTGAGAGTGAGTGTTGAAAATGGAAACAAATTATTTTTACCGACATACTGGTCACACTTTACGTAGATATAAATCCTGTTTTCTGAAAACTTTTTGTTTTCTGTGTGATTGTAGCTGTTGTGAATTTTACAAATTTAATTAATTGCATAGTAAAAATATGTTTACTCATTACTATCACAAAACAATCAAAATAAAATTATATATTTCATAAACTAATTAAAAATGAAGTCTTAAAAATGATATTCTTTTTATTATCACTGAAATTAGTTATTTTTTTATTTACATTGACTAAAAATTCACCATTCTCGATAAAGTTTTATCGTTTATTTACTAACATGTAGGTATATAATATTTTCTTACTTTTTGAAAAGTTAAGATTGATGGTTTCACTGAACTTAAACTAGCATCGGAAGAGATTTCTCATTTCTGAAACAGTACCTACATACAAACCTTCGCAGATATAAGTATTTATATTTTTTCTTGTTTATAGGTATTTATGAATGATGGCAGTTGTGACATTAAGGGTTGCCACTAAAGTCTATGTCACAAAACGAAATTGCATTAATAACAAACAAACTAGTAAAGCTCTGCTCTTTTGTGATACTTTTGTCATCAACTTCACGATATTCGACACTATGTGGCTTTCATATATACCAAAATTCAAATTATTTATAGAAAAAATGCGTAGGTTTTGTTGACGCGTGAATTGGAGGCTCATATTTCGTTCATTACTAAGGGAAAAGTGGTGTATTTACAGCTTTTTGAGCTATACTCGTATTAGCTCCACATATACCTACAACATCTGGCATGGCGAGTCTAACAAACTGCTTTTCTACGAATTCAGGAGAAGAATAATCTTTCAAAAGAAAGCTCAAAGAAAGCCAAGACACATGGTTTGCTAATAGCTTCAGGTGATTGCTTGACAATTGTTTGAAATAATATTTGTTTAATACAATCCTACCTCATTCAATTTCAAATCTGCATTTTATTGAGGATCGCTGGTAGAACGAAATGTTTAATAACATATTGACACTGAATTTATTGTAATTTTTATAAATTAAAGTTGACAAAAGGAAAAAAAGTAGCTGTTTCAAAACGGTATAAAAATATTCACATAAGCGCTTAATTATTTATGGCGATTTGCATGAAACGTTAATGTCTTATTGGTATCCGACGAAAGTTTCATTTCGTACGAAAACTTTATATGACACGATTTTCACCAGTATCTAGAATGGGTACTGTTACAGTCAATGTGAAAAATTTGCCAATCAAGAAAAAACCTTATTAGTTCTTGTTTGAACAATTATTTTGTAATTATACTCAGCACGCAAATATGTATAATTACGAAAAAATATACGTAATTGGATTATTTAATATGTATTTACTTGGCATTAATTGTTTCGCACGTAAATAAGTTATTTTTCAACGAAAGTATAAGAGTAGGTTGAAATTTTACGTAAAAAATAACACATAAATTAGTATAACAAAAAAAACATTTTTGGGACTGTCCTGAACTATTACTTTATGAAGACTTTATTGAGACTTAACATACGAGACCAGTGTCATTAATTTGCAACTCAAAATTTAATAAGGACACAGAATTTCAACTTCTTCTTTACTGACATTTAGAGAATTTGATTAAGTGATCGCTGGAATAATGAATATTAAATAATTAGAACTATTTCAACCACGAATCAGAATTACTTCACTCAAAAATTAAAACAACTTCATCTACATCTACTATCTATATACCATCATGGCATATTCCACAAGTTAGGTGGCCAAAAGATTAACTCATAAATATTAATCTGTTGGAAAATCTGCTGGAAAGTATTAATCTGTTGGAAAATCTGTTGGAAAGTATAGTATAGTAAATCTGCATGTTTTTTACATAAAATAAACATGCAGATTTTCCTCGCCGTGCCAAAAAAAATCTATAACACATTCATAAAGTCTCTCTGCTGTATTCTTGACCTGAGTGGTGAGGTTTAAAAAATAAAAAAATAAATAAAAATAAAATAAAGAAGCACAAAGGGCGGGTTTATTGCCTTTAGGCAATTTCTACCAACCAACCAAATGTGAGAGAGATACAAGATACATTAATATTGATGTACATAGCTAAGTACCTACATAAAAGAAAAGATATAATAAAAAATAAATAAAATATATATAGGTTCATATAACTACTACTACTACTATACCATCACGGCATATCCCACAAGTGGGGTAGCCAGCAGACCAGCTGCATGTAAGAAACATGCAAGCTGTCTTCTTCGTGCCATTATAAAATCAAGACATTCAGGATGAGTGGCAAACTTCATCGCTGAATTTAAGATGTACAATGTCTTAATTTTTTCGAACACCTGCCTTTTACAGGACACTCGAAAACTTAAGGAGAAGAGTGGAAGACCAATTCTTTACCGGGTGCTCCACGGGAAGTAGGTATAAAAGTACTAAAAACAAAAAGCATAATAAAATAATACGTTAGCTTTTACGAACACTTACATACATTCCTTTTTAAGGACTCTCAAAAACTTACAGGAAAGAGTGGGATACCTATTCTTTCTGAGGTAGGCAAATAGAACGGAATACAATGTAGATTGTTCTTAACATTTGTACCTACTTCTTTCGATTCTTCTACATTCATGCATTTCTCATTCACGCACATCGATTTCGCTTACTCAACAATGTCCATCTTTGAGAATTGAATCCACGTTATCAAGTGAATGGTTTAATACCTACATAAGAGTCTGTCAAGCAATCTCAGAAAACTGGGAGTAGATGACAGGCTCAAATACAGCATGCAGAAGGCCGTACTTCTATCGTCCACCAGGAAAGTAAGAAGGTTTTTGTCCCTGTAGCTCTGTAAGTGATCTCCCATGATTGTACTATTTCAAAGAACATCATGGAAGAATCAAATCGAATAAAATGTTGGGGTTCTACATTTTGAATATACATAAATTTATTTTAATATTTTATGGTTTTTGTTATTTAATGTTATATATTTAAATTTTATTGTTAATCTTATATTGTGTTCAAAATGTAGAATCTAATATTGTTTTGATACATAAATGAGATAAGAGATAATAATAATAAAGCTTTATTGACAGAACATAATAAAAAAAAATAGTGCTCTGTTAAATGGCGGACTTGTTGCAGAGCAACATCTTCGATCAAAGTGACTTCACCCTTCAATCATATTTACCTTACCGTTTGTTAGGTAAAGTACTTTTATTCCTGGATTAAGAAAATGAGAGCTTTTAAAAGTTTCAAAAAGTGTCTGAAATATGTAGACTGTTCGAAACAGAAGTTTTGATATTTGGTAAAATAATATAATATATGACGCAATAACACAAAAACTCGGCATGTGACATTTATACATTAGTTTTCTACTCTAACAACGTCCCTAGGGAGAATAGTAATATATAATACCTAGTGAACGAACACTCAGTTTGAATTGTAAATATACCTCCATTCGTTTTGTCAGTTTAGTTTTTATAGGGTTCACAGATAGTTTCGTGTCAAATTTATGATTAATTATTTATTTTTCCACAAATTGTTGCTTACAATTGTCGGCCGGTATGGCGCGCATGTAACGCTTTTGTCTTACAAAACAATAAGTTAGAAAATTAAATTAAACAAAAAATGAACATGAAAAAATTGTCCCATCTATCCCGTGGAGCACCCGGTAAAGAATTGGTCTCCCACTCTTCTCCGTAAGTTTCCTAGTGTCTTGTAAAAAGCAGGTGTTCGAAAATTATGAGATTTTACATCTCAAATTCAGCAATGAGATTTGCCATCCATCCTGATTTTCTTTTATTATATTTATTTATTTATTTATTTTATTCTTCTTGCACATCATCATTCATATAACAAATAAAATAGGGCAATATACACAGGAAAAAATGTGATGATGTGCAGTGGCGAGATTATCACTATATAGTGATTTCTTCCATCTAACCACGTCACATTAACACTAAACAGAAATAGAAATAATAATAACAAAAACACAAACATTATAAAAAAAATAGCCACACAAATTAATTTGAAAAAAAAAATGAAAAAAACTACAATTCACACACCTAACACTCCAAAGGGATCGGGAAGGGGTTAGGGGACGGATGCTGAATTAGAAGACAATAAATACTTCTTGACGGCGTATTTAAACCCATTAAAAGATTGAGATATTCTATGAGAAGAAGGGAGATTATTCCAGCAACGAGCACCACATACTGAGAATGATTGAGAAAAGAAATTGGTGTTATGTGTAGGAATTGCCAGAAGACGCTCGTTGTTGGAACGCAGTGGTAGACCATGGTTCGCTAGATACTCGAATTTTTCTTTCAAATAGTAAGGAAAAGACGTTGAATAGAGTGTTTTATGAACAAGAGATAAAATATGAAGTTCACGTCTTTGACACACTGTTAGCCATTTCAGAGTATGCCGATACTGGGAGATATGGTCGGACCTTTTGAGATTAAAAATAAAACGGATACCAAAGTTTTGAAGTCTCTCAAGTTTATTTGCTAGGTCTACATTAAGATCGAGGTATACCGCATCGGCATAATCTATGAGAGGCAGGAGCAAAGATTGTACGAGTAAAGTTTTGATTTTGGTTGGCAGAAACATTTGATATCTTTTAAGAGAATGTAGAGAGTGGAAAAATTTTCGTCGGATTGAATTCACGTGCTGCTGCCAGGTTAATTTTTGGTCCATCACTATACCAAGGTTCTTCACTGTTGTTGAGTAAGATATTATATCTGAACCCATAGTTGTATTGGGCACGGATATGGACTTAAGTTTTGAAATAAGATAATGGCTGCCAAGAAATATTGACTGTGATTTAGTAGGATTTAAAAGAAGTCCATGATTCGCCGCCCAATCTGAAATTTTTTGCAGACAATGTGACATATTTTCAACAGCGGTAGAAGTGTTTTCTATGTTAAAATGGGTGTAAATCTGGAGGTCGTCTGCGTATAAGTGATATTGTATATTATTAAAAAGTCGTGAAACAGGGCTTATAAAAATTGAGAAGAGGAGAGGTGAAAGTATTCCGCCCTGTGGCACACCAGATTTCAGTTCCGCCCACTCAGAGACAGCACCGTTGTTAAGTTTGACACACTGGGAGCGTCCCTTAAGGTATGACTCAAACCATAGGGCACATGTGTGAGAGATATTTAAGCTTTCCAGTGTCGCTACCAGTAAATCAAAATCTACTGTGTTAAATGCTGTACTGAAATCTAACAAAGTCAATAACGTCAGCTGGCGACTGTCCATTGAAAATCTGATGTCGTCCGTAATTTTGATCAAAGCAGTTGTGGTACTATGACCCTCACGAAAGCCTGACTGGAAATTGTTATGGAGATTATTTTGTGTGATAAAAGTATTGAGTTGGTTATATGCCAGTTTTTCAGTGACCTTGGAAAAGAAGGGGAGAATTGAAATTGGACGAAAGTCAGCTGGACTTGATGACTTGTTCTTTTTTGGAAGTGGTATAATATATGCCTTCTTCCACTCACCCGGAAAAACATTATGTGAGAAAGAATGATTGATAATGTGAGTTAAAAAGGGTAATAGTACGTGAAAGAAGGGAGAAATAAAGGTGTAACAAACGTCATCACATCCAGTAGCCTTGGATTTAATTGATTTTACTGACTGCAAGACATCGGCATCTGTAACGCTAGCGAAACTAAACAGCATACAAGGGGGTCTGGGTTGTGCATTTATAGAAGATAATGATCTAGATTTGGTGGTACTGTCCAGAGTTAGC
This sequence comes from Athripsodes cinereus, assembly GCA_947579605.1. Lineage (NCBI taxonomy): Eukaryota > Metazoa > Arthropoda > Insecta > Trichoptera > Leptoceridae > Athripsodes > Athripsodes cinereus. Next base: position 18,191,165 of record OX388324.1, read on the forward strand.
GGAGGGGCAGCAAAATGATTGTTTAATAAGTTGGGATCCATGTCATTGACCTCGTGTGTCTTACTATTTTTGGATATTCCAAGCGAGCCCAGGCGTTTCCATGCTTGAGATTGTGTACAATTATCAAACAAATTATATGTGTAAGCTATTTTGGCATTTCTACACTTTTTTGAACATAAGTTACGAAGATTTTTATATACCATCCAGCTTTTATTACAAGGAGAGAGTTTATGTTTGACACGAGCCCTGTCCCTGCGAGCCATGAGTTTTTTAATCTCTTCAGTGATCCATTTAGCAGGTTGATTTTTAATTCTCAACATTTTTAGAGGTGCATGTTTGTTATATAAATTTTCTATACATTTGTTGAGGATTTGGACTTTGTTATCAATTGAATCTGCCTGTACAATATCATCCCACTTAAGAGACTCAGCATCAGCGAGCAGGGCATCCTTGTCAACATGACGAAGAGATCGAGCCAAGACAACCCTGGGTTTGGGTTTTGGAACCTTTATGAAATATTGTAGAAAGAGGAGATCATGATGCGAGAAACCTCCAGCTGTGAGTTGACCATGAGCCTTTACCATACTCGTTTGTGAGACAATAATGTGATCAATTAAAGATTGAGACTTTTCTAGTATGTGCGTAGGCTGAAGAGGGAGAATATTTAAATTGGTAGAAAATATTAGCTGAAGTAGTCTCGCCGATCGAAAATCGTGCTTCAACAAACAAGTATTTAGGTCACCCATAAGAATTACATCGTGATATTTGGAAGAAATATCTTCAAGAATAGGTTCCAATTTTCCAAAATAATCTGAAGTGGGTGGGCAATAAATGACGCCGAGGACAACAATAGAGTGTAAAATGTTTACCTTAATAAAGAGGAATTCCGGTTCTGCATTACCAGACACCGTGGAATGCGATACAATCTCGAATTTTAAGTCATTTCGAAGATAGATGCATACTCCGCCACCACGTCGTTCATGTCGGTCATTTCGGATAAGTGTGAAACCTGGAATATCAAAAAGTGAAGAAGGTAATGTGGGTTTTAGCCATGATTCAGAAATTAATATTGCATGAACATCAGCATTCTGAAAAGTTGCCAATAATTCTGTGTGGTGACTAGCCACACTTTGGGCATTAATGTGACAAACTCTAAGGTGTTTTGGATTATAAGAAAATGAGGTTTTGAGTGTAGTGTGAAGATCAGCAACCTCGTTACTAGAAGAATTGAGAGAATCTGTAGCATCCGATGAGGAGGGTGAAAATGGGCAAGCATTTGGAGATAACAGGGAAGTAGAGGGTGTGGTTGAGGTGGAAGGGGTATCAGGTTGTGTGTGCATGTACTTTATGAGCTAGAGATTTTCTAAGATAAAACAATAATAAAAAAAATAATAATACAAAGAAAAATCAAAACAATACAATAAAAAGGTATAACATAAACACCCACGTAGATTTCACGCGGCAGGAATAAAAAAACTAATAAATCCATCTATGAAGACACGTATTATGATAAAAATAAACTATGATTTTATCAATCCTAGGTCACAACTATTTGAAAAAAAAAAATGTATTTTATGGTACTATAGTAGTACACTATCCAATATAATACCTCGAAATGGGCTCGCTATCCATGAGGAAACTCAGGCTTGTAATTTCGAAAGTAATTAAACATAAATATAATGAAACAATAAAAATAATAAATCTTTCACAAAATATCGTGGAAGTATTATAAAACAATACAACACTAATATTTATTCTCCTGTAAACATTTTTTTTAACTCACCTGAGCATGAGAGCAAATCAAAAATATATTAATCATCCTTAGGTGATAAAAATTAATAGCCTTTCACTGATTATAGTGTGCATATTAAGACAAACTCAACCATTTATCATTCATACATCAATATACTTATTACATTTTGATTAAAGAAAATAACAAACTGAAAAATAACCTATTAATATGTATATACTATCAATATTATGTTGTTGACAGTATAGCATAGCGTGCGACAAATGTCATAGAAAAGTGAGAGATAAGGCATAAACAAAAATATCAAAAATTAATGTGTGCAAACACTTTCATACTTCTCGTGTCACACATGTTGGCTGTTAAACTGTGCAGCGCGTCGCAACTGATTGACACGAAAAATAAAAACCAAAGAGAATCACCGCTAGGAGTATTTGCACATGTTGTCTGTGGAATCATCCAGTTGGTACACCTGTAAACATGCTTAAGAAATGGAGCGACCCTAGATGTGGCTAACTTCACAATTGTTTATTTTATAAACATGGCCTCCCACAGCTAAAAAGTTTAAGTGCTTGTGATAAAAGTGTTTAAAAACATAAAAATAGTGAAACAAGTTCGGGAGAATCAAAAACAATAATAATAATAAAAAAGAAATGATGCATATTACTGTGCAAAAACCGTGTGAAGTGAAATGGTTTTACTGTGACAGAGGTTATTTATTGGATCGTGGTCTCAATTGTCTTCGATCTAAATTCACACCATCCAGGTCAGTCAACTTGCTTATTCTTTTCACAGAGTTATTCGGTAGTTTAACAAATATGATTCCATTAGTCGACCAACTATTTCCTACTCCGTATTTCTTCCTCGCCGTAGTCAATAATTCGAGAGCTCTTCGTGTTAAAGATTCCGTCAGCAGCCATCTTGATTTTTTTAATACAGATTTCCTCTTCCATATATCACTTTTGTGGGAAAATGTAGCAAATTCAATCAAAATAGGCCTAGATTTTTCAGTCTTTCTTCCAATCCTGTGCATATCTTTAATGCAGGCAGGATCAATAGAGAGGGGTGTCTCCCGTAACGCAGACTCCACAGATAAGTCTTCAGGAGCGCCGTGTAGAAGGAGAAATTTTCTACGCCGAAATCTGTCCATCTCTTCTATCCGGTCATCCGCATCATCCATCTTTTGTTCCAGAGCCTCCACCCTCTTAAATAATTCGTCTCTAAAGGCTTTAAAGTCAGACATCAAATCATCGGGGCGTTGTTGACACGTCACTTTCTCATGCATATCTTTTAGCTGTTGCCGCTGTCTCGCGATCTTCTCCTCAAGATCCTTCATTTGTTGTGCGAAGAAAGCCTTTACTGTTTTAAGATCGTTTGATTCCATTGTCACCTGCACGCGCGAAAAATACTGGGTATAAACGTAAAAATTTAAATTTTCATACGCGCGACCTGAAAAATATGTAGTATTCGCGCCAAAGTTCGCGGTCTATTTTGACACGGATAGGACAGCTTTCATGTTTGTTATATGCAGTAGGTCTGTTGGATACCCCACATGTGGGATATGTCGTGATGGTATAGTTAGATTGTTTTATCTATTTCTTTTATTTTCATAGTAAACAAATAAAAATTTACAAAAAATCAAACTAAAATTATCAGAATGCTCTGGCGTTCCTTCCATAAAAAACAAATGAGTTCTAAAATAATGAATGATTGTTCTCTTTGAAATTGTAAAATTATTGAATTTCGAATGAGACAACAACAGTAGATTCATTTGAGTTTTCCTTATTTTAAAAATAACGCCAAAAAGGAATAAAAAAGTAATTTACAAAAAAAAAACACGACAACATAGGTTGAGTAATATTTTGTTTAAAAACCAATTAAGATTTCCTTTAATATAAATTCTAACTTTATAATTTTATTAGTGAGGTGTTGAGAAAACTGAAATCCTTTGTTGTTGCAATATCAACCAACATCGGGCATTATAATTATTATAAATATTTTCAATTGTATAGTTGTACATTTCTCAAAAGATGGCGCTTATGTCGTGTACGTAATTTTGATGAATAAAACTTATTTTATTATTTTCATATTAATTTTATTTTTCCAAGTAGTCAATGTAGTAGAGGTGCGAATGTGAGCTCTTGAAAGACTCGAATGTGATCGATCACTAAAAGAAGTCAAAAATTGTACCAATATAAACTACCTATATAGTAAAAAAATGATAAATATAATTAAAAAAAGCAGTATCGTCCCTCTCCTGACTAACTGTCGTATCTGATATTTTTAGCGAAATCGAGTTGTGATCACCAATGTGTTCATATTTATACGTTCCCTGCATGTTCCCACTGAAGATTACACCTGTAACTATAACCGTTATCCTGGAATAGCTTTCTGATTTGCTGTTGTATTTACAAATTACTATATACCCTCACGCCATGTCCCAAGTGGGGTAGGCAGAGAGAACGGAACGCCAAACAGACCTATCTTTACACACTTCCTTCGCTTCCTCCACATTCATACAGTTCCTCATACACGCACGTCGGTTCCTCTTACTCAACACGCGGCCGTCCTTTAGAATTTGATCCACGTGATCAAGCCACGTGGTTCTCGGACGCCCGCGTTTCCTCACACCCTTTCTTTCAGATAAGTATATCCTCTTTGTCATTCTTACCTCGTTCATTCGTTCAACATGCCCAAACCACCGTAGTTTATTCACGCGCATTCTGTCCACAACACTCTTCTTGCATCCGCTCATTCTTCTAATATCCTCATTCTTCACTCTATCACGCAGCGTTTTACCAACCATTCTTCTCAACGATCGCATCTCTACTGCATTTATTCCACTTTCGTCCTTCTTCAACCACGTCCATGTCTCGCTTGCATACGTAAGTGACGGAACCAGAATGGTATTGTGCACCAGCATTTTAGCCATGTTCGACACATTGTCATTGCTGACAATGGGTCGAAGTGCACCGTTTACTCTAGCACCGGCCACTTTCCTTCTTTCAATGTCCCCATCGCATCTTCCATCCCTCGTAAACATACTTCCCAAATATACATACTCACTTACTTGCTCCAAACATTCGTCACCAACTTTAATCTCGCAAATCGTTTTTTCATCCTCTCTTTCAAACACTAGAACTTTCGTCTTCATAACATTCATTTTCAAACCATTCAAATTGCAACTATCATACACACACGTAACAATCTCTTGTAAGTCCCTTTCACTCTCAGCCATTAACACCAAATCATCTGCGTACATCAATGCATTCACCCGAAACCCATTCAGCTCGACCCCAACATCCATCTCTTTCACAGGTCGCATACAGTAGTCGAAGAATAGGTTGAACAGCCACGGAGACATGACACAACCTTGCTTCACTCCCTTGGTGAGGACAAACCACTCCGATAGAGTGTTATTTACCCTCACGCAAGCGGAGCTTCCCACGTAAAGTGAAGATATTGCGCGGATCAACCGGCTGCTCACCCCATACTCCGACAACACGCGCCACAACCTTTCACGGTCCACTCGATCATATGCTTTCTCCAGATCCACGAACGCACAAAAAAGCCTCTGGTGTTTACCCAGAAACTTCTCTATAACCATTCGCAGGGAGAAGATCTGATCGGTGCACCCTCTGCCATTCAAAAAAGCTCCTTGCGCATCCCATATCTTACACTCAGTTATCTTTCGTACTCTCTCAATCAAAATTCTACCATACAGTTTCCCTATTGAGCTCAGCAAGCTAATAGCCCGATAACTCCCGCATTCAAGTCTAGAGCCTTTCCCTTTGTACAGGGGGCAGATGATAGCCCTCCTCCAATCCTCTGGAGTTACACCTTCTCTCCAACAATCGTTGAAAAGCTCCAAACACCACGCGAGAGCCCCCGGTCCACCAGACTTGATGAGCTCAACGGCAACACAATCATACCCTACAGCTTTACCGCACTTCGCTCTTTTTATTGCATTCATAATCTCATTCATGTCTATCATATCGTTTTCATTCACACTGCTTTCACTGTCGCCATACTCATTTGCATTTGTACCATCACATTCAAACAGATCTTCGAAATATTCCTTCCATCTCCGTAACACACATTCATCATTCACTAACACACATCCATCCTTGTCTTTTATCCCTTTCATACTGTTCACACTTGAACCCGTCCTCTTTCGTTTTACTTCCTTCCAAAAAATCTTCATATTTTCACTCGCATAATATAATTTACAAATTATACTAAATAAAATGTGTTTTCGTAGGTACCTACAAATTCCTCAAAAGTTCATCACAAAAATGATACCTACTGAGATATATGAGAATACTAATAAAATAATGTTACATATTTACATTGTATCATATAACTAGGAGAGATGAAAATATGCATGGCAAAACATAAAAAAAAAACGCTCTCCTGAACAATTTACATTTAGGCAAATACGACTGTTAGTCAGAAGAGAGACGGTTTGTTCGCTGCCTGCCCCGTTTGTGAAGTATGCTTTGATGTTATCGTATACTGTAGAAGTTGTAAATATACATGTTTTAAAGATGAAGAAATCGAAAATATTGCCTCAGTTGTCTGTTCTGAGTCGGTATTTAGTGAATTTTTAAAACAAAATAAGGTATTTAAATATATTCTCAAAACCATTGAAGGAGACCTACCGTCCACCCAGATACCGCAGAAGTCTGAGGACTTCTACAATTAACAAAACTTGTCACACCGAAGGTGCCATAATGGGCAGCCTGAAGGGCTGGCCGGCCAAAATACTCCCGTGTGTAGAATATATTCTGAAAAAAAAACTAAATTATGAAAAGTGTCGAATTAAATGAAATCTAATTTATCAACCGACAGTTCTTGGTGGAAGTTCATATTAATATGTTTTAAAACAAAATACGATAGGTTTATAGTTATTCCTCTATTGGCTTTATTAGTTTTGCGAACTAATAAAGCCAATTTGCGAAATTTCAGGAAAAAGTAAAAGGCAAAAGTACTTTACTTTTGCCTGACAATGAGATCGGAAGCTGTTGAAAGCCGGCTAACAAAACTTATAAAGTCGATAGTGGAATAACTATATACCTATCGTTTTCATTTTTAAAATTATCAAATGAAATCATTTTGAAAATATTTTCAAAAAACACTTGATAACGGATGGAAAGCTAAAAAATGAAAAAAAGTTTCAGTTTAACTTCAGTTTGAAGAATGTCATTACACGTTAATAATAAATCTTTAGTACTGATTTTCATATTGCGACATATTTTTCAGCTGGAATAAAAGTTGACTGAAAAATGAAACTTTTACAAAATAAAATATTTGAATAATATCCGTTTACACTTCGTGACACGCGTTGTCCAATAATATCCGAGTTGACAAACATCTGTCATTCACAATTCGGATGATCTTCAAGTGGCTACAAGTTGGTGTCACAAAGGTATTGCATTTGGCGATCGACTACAAATGAACTTTTCGACAATGCACATATGAAGGTATAATGATCTGGTACATAATCAAAAAGCTCGTTTGTCGCCAAATGCTATTTGTCTAGGTACCGAGGTGTAAAAATAAATTATCAAAATAGAGATATTTGATTGTTGATGACGTAACATGTAAACGTGACATAATTTGGGAGCACCGTCACCTTTTAATGTGTCTACTGATGGGGAATAGCTGTCGTCCAGAAAACCTAATTTTAGGTAATGACAAGATGACATTTTTCGTCACCTATTGTCGTAAAAATATAAACCAGACACGACAAATAATATGTTAAGTTATTTCAATAAATAATATGTAGGTACATAGAAAAGATAAACCTCTCAATAACATATCACTTTAAAAAATAGAGTCTTAAAGTGTTAAACTTTGTTATGTCTTACGCAGCAGGTGACCTTTCTGTTGAAAAAGAATTTCTGAAAAAAATATTGTGTTAAAAAATAATGAATTTCAAAAACTTAATGAAATCATAACACAATTCATACACAATTAATTCCACACAAAAACGTTTAATTATGTCGGTTTGTATGTAGGTATGCCTGTTTTTTTTAAGCCATGGGATAAGAATATCAATAGCTTCGTTGAACATAAGCATCTTTTGAGTATCCTATGGCATATTTTTTTTTCTATTTTCATGATAAAAAGTCTCGAGAAAAGGAAGCGTCCAGAATTGGTTTAATTTGCAAAGAATCTAAGTTTTTAAACGAGAGTTTTTGGGGAACATGCATGTGTGAGGAATATGAATAAATGTTATCAATTTGTATTAATAAATACACGCTGATCACGAGAGTATCCTAATAAGAAACGATAAAATAAAAAATTTCATTCATTATTTTCATTTTAAGAATCCATATTTTCTGTTATTGAATTAGTCTGGTGTGACGTCGCTAGGCGCTATTTTGTATTGCCACACATTTCACTCTTATTACTGTTTGTAGCGCCTGATATTGTCAAACACTGCTCCGCCACGAGTGGACCTTTTTGCATCGAAGTGCGAAAATTGCTTTTTTAAATAATGATAAAAACCTTAAAACTATAAAAAGCACATTTAAAAATATAAAAAGCACCATATTTTTTTCTAATTTTCTGTACTATTTTTTGGGTTGAAATTTTTTTTTGTGAAAGTTCCCCATTATAAGAGTTTTCACCAGAAGCATTTAAAATAACTAATTGCTTGTTTTCACTTTTAACACCTACCTATTTCACACTTTATTATTTAATTTTCTTACTTGTTTGTTTTTACTCACACCCTTTTTCTATTCTTTATTTATTGAGAAAAGCTTTGTTAAAAGCTACTAGTTATTGATATTGAACAAATAATAACAATCTTACCTTTTTGTACCCGGCCGTGTTTCAACAAATCTTTTGTTGTCACCTGAAACTTTTAATTAGAGCCTTAAACTAAGGCAGGACAGTTTTATTAAAGCTACCCTTTATAATTATGTAGATACAGATATCTAGGTATACATACACAAGCTTGTTTAAAGGTAGAATATGAATGAAAATTTTGGGATGACAAAAAAGAATTCTGAAAAAAAACTTTTGTATTTTTTATTTCTCAAGACATTCATCTATCTATATCTTTCTATACTTATAATATCCTTTCCTCTATGCCGTATCCCTTGAACAACTAGCAGAGAGGATGGTTTAGAAAACCAAATTGTTTTTTCATAGATCTTTCGTTTCCTCCACATGCATTTACGAGTAGGTTTGTTATCAGTGTTTTATTTTATTAATACGTGGTTAACCATTTTTCATTATTTGAAATGCGTGATTTATAGCTACGTGGCTTATAAACATATATGTACAACATTATTAAAATGCAGTATCAGATTTCATACGAGAATTTTTTCCTTGTAGGTACACGAGATTCGTATGAAAATATGTCATATAGGAACTATTTAATTGTTTTGGTAAAAATAATAATGCTTGCCTCGGAATTAATTTTAGTACAGAAAATATTTAAGACATTTTTTTCTGAGTTCTCAAAAAAAACGTTTATAAACGAAGATAAATAATTACTTATGGAAAAAATGTGAAGTTAATAATATGTTCAATGTAGTGGTGTAAATAATATGTTCAATTGTGAAAAAAATCCCTGAGGTGGATTTTTTTCACAAAACGGCGCTTTACAAATCATCCAAATAATAAAATAATAATAATAATGTAGTCCTTGATAATGAATGAGTATCTAATTTCCAGGTTATTTGGAAGATATCGCATTCAAGCGAAAAAACTCGCCCTCTCTATATTTAATTGCACCTATAACTGCTATTTTATGATACTTTAAAATGATTTGAAATAATGTACAGTGAAGAATAAAAAAGATAAAAAAATAAGTAATTTTCCCGTTTTTCTTAAAGCTTTCGAATGTCCAGTAAAAAAAATGATTTTTGTAAATAACATCACGAACAAAATATTTAACATTTTCTTATTATGTCAATCGTCCTGACTTATTTTGGCCTGGTTGGTATGAAATGCATGTATTAAGGATGTCTTTTAGTTACCTCGCTCGTGGGATGTGACTTGATGGCATGGATACTTGAAAAAAAAAACATTGGATGGAATTTGATCACCGTTTTGCAAAATCTACGGAAATTATTTTAATCCATTCAACTTTCAACAAATATAATCATAATTTTGTTCTCAACAATTTATTAAAACACCAAACCTGTTTACGAGTATTTCCTAAAGTCAAAAGTTATTAAACGATACGAAAAGGTGTGTTTCAAAAACCAACCGACAAACAAGGGAAATTTTACTGAAATTTACCTCAAGGGAGAGAGACGCTTTATGTATGTAGCTTTCTCTGTACTTTTTCTGTTTTGTTTTACGACTTTTTAACTCTGCTTACCGAATAATGCGGTGAATTTTACGATTTTAGCGTAAAAATATTTAGAGGTATACACATAAGCAATTAAAATTAGAAATGTAGCGTATATCGGATTTATCGGATACTGCATAACGGATATCTGGTAAGATCTTCAATAACATTAACAAATTTTGGAAGGCGTCTGGACTCGGCAAAATGGCACCTGTTCAATGCGTGCATCATCCCAATCCTTTTACATAGAGGGTTGGTCATCGCAAGGTAGTGATTTCTTCCAACTGACCCAATTGAATTGGATACTAAAAATGGCATTTTTCAATTAACCTAAGTATAATTAATAAACAAATACACTCGACCCAGATACAGAGGTAAAATGCAGGAAAGAAGTTGCTCGTGCTGCATTTAATAAGATGAGACTCTTCTTCTGTGACGATAATTTAAATCTAAAACTTCGACAAAGAATGATTAAAGCTTACATATGGTCAGCTCTATTAAACGGGAGTGAAACATGGACTCTGAAAGTAAACGTGATGAATCGGTTAGAAGCATTCGAAATGTGGATACACCGAAGAATGCTTCGTATACCTTGGACCGAAAAAGTCAGTAACATCGAAGTATTTAGGAGAGCCAGAGCCAGAAGAGAGCTGTTGTCGATTGTCAAAGTGAGGAAGTTCTCATATTTGGGTCACGTGCTGCGTGTGGAGAATTATCGTCTCCTCCGCCTTATATTGGAGGGCAAGACAGAGGGAAGATGGGGAGTTGGCAGAAAGCAGATGTTCTGGCTGTGCAACATTAGGGAGTGGACCGGAATCCGGACAGTGGATGACCTGTTCAGAGCAGCACAAGACAGGGAGGTTTTCGCCGGAGTGATCGCCAACGTCGGGGGGACCTGACATGGCACAGGAAGAAGAAGAAGATAATTAAGTTTTTTCACGCCTACGCTTTTAAAATTTTCTTTTTCCTTTCATTTTTTAACACTACTACTACTACTACTACTATACCATCATGGCATATCCCAAAAGTGGGTAAGCCAGTAGAACAGCTGCATATAATAAACATGCAAGCCCTCCTCTCTGTGCCAACATAAAATTAAGTCATTCAGGATGGGTGGCAAATCTCATCGCTAAATTCAAAATGTAAAATATCTTAATTTTTTCGTGCATCTGCCATTTTTCAATAACAATTTTATAAAATTAGTAATTGAAACTGAACAATATCTTCTAATAAAAAAATAGGTTAAATAAACGTTAATTTAATTAATGCATTTTTTTTTTCATTTAAATTATTCACTAAGGTATCAAACCAGAAATCGATTTACATTTCAAAAAAATACATCATATGGAGTGGCGATACTGTCACTATAACGATGATTATCCCCATTTAACTTTAGAATAGTTTATGAAAACCTTGTTTTCGTGTAGGTGCTATCCGGAATCCGGGCAAAAAGTTCGTAGGTAGTTGCCAAATATCCGTTACATCTCTTATGAAAATACTCAGGTCAACTACATTCAAAAGTTCAAATGTGGGTAAGATCCCTAAAGGCATAAAATATTAAAACTTTTATGTATGTATACATATGGTCACACATAAAGCACCTCATAAACTTTGGAGGAAGATAATATTGTTATTGTTTGTAAGACGCCAAAGGTTTTTGAAAGTTTAATTTTTTATTATTATTATTATTATATTGGATGATTTATTCGGCGCCGTTTAATGAAGTATCCATCTCAAGGGCGAATTTATTCCTCTTTGAGTCAATGAGTCGGAGAATATAATAATATAATGTGGTCGACCTCAATATGTTCCAATCTTTCCAAATTTTTTATTTACTTATGCTTTACTGTCTGTTGTTTACCCATAAATAATTAATTATAATTTACCCTATTTCATAAACAAGGAATTCGACTAGGTGAACACCTTATAATTTGTTTGATTTTGTTGGCACTAACTATGTGGTAATCACGAAACATTTTTAATTAAAGAATTAGTTTATTATGTACTACAACCACTTTAATTTTTTAAAATTTTTTAAAGAACACCTTATAATTGTTCGAAAAATACCAACGGTTTTGGAAGTCTGTTATTTACCGTTTATTAACTAATTTTTTGGGGCTGTGCTTTACCGACAAGACAAGTTGAATAAACTTAAATATTATCCTAATATTAAGCTTTTTATTTACGAAAGCATGAATTTATTTCTTGTTTATAATTATTTAAAAAGGAGTTTTGTAGTAAAATTGACATTTATCTTTATGGGTGTAAGGGACGCTCGGGCCGACGGAACCCTTGTGACGGAAGAATAGTGCTCTTTTTGGCCAACTATCATTGGACATTCTCAGAATATGACCGTCCTTCTTTCACAATACACCGTTCCAATGACAACGACATCAGAGCGTAGGGAATGTCGTGGGAAGAGGTGGCGTGATTTGCACAGAGACGCTCTGAATGTAGGAGGCTGGTTTGAGAAGGGGTGTAAGAGAAAAAAAAAAATAATGACAAACTGAATGCATGTATAACTAGTCCTCACTTCACCAATAAAATAAGAGATCCATTACCGGTCGCATGCTTCATCGCTGAAATGATTCAATACCTGTTTACTACTTTCACGATACTCAAAAACATACGAGGGGCTCCCAGAAAAGAATCGGTCTCTCTATCTCTCTTTGCAATATCCCTTCAAATGATATCTATATACACGTGTTTTCTGTATTCTGAAAGAAAGGGTGTGAGAAAGTGCAGGCGTCCGAGAGCTGCGTGGCTTAACCACGTGGATCGAATTTTCAATGACGGTCGCATTTTAAGTAAGAGGAATCGGCGTGCATGTATGTGAAACTGGATGATTGTAGAGGAAGCGAAAAATGTATCTAAGGATAGATCAACATGGCGTTCCATTCTCTCTGCCTACCCTACCTGAGACACGGCGTGAGGGTAGATATAGTATCGTTGTTTAGTATATTCTGTTTGCTTTATGCCACTGATAATCTAAAGTTCAAAGTACCAAGGCATGGCAATACATTCTGCTTAAGCTGAAAAAGAGTGAGAGATTTGGTGTGACAGGTAGCAAAAAAAGTTTGAAAATAATCTGGCGATGAAATAATGTTATTGGAACAGTAAAACCGCTGTTAAGTTGGTTTGAAAATTGTATACGTACAGAAAGTATAGTACCTATAATATTATAATCTTTAATATCTTTTCATCTAAATCTGTAATCACATGCTTTGAGAATTTCTTTTGATGATGGATGCATCACTTTCGACTCTTCTTGACCTATCTGGTTACGGGGAATGTTTTTCGATGCCACCAATACTGCATCCACTAAGAGTCTAAGGCAGTGGTTCCCAAAGTTGACTGGGCTTCGACCCATCTACGAAACATTTCCAATGGACCCGCCTTTTAGCTTTTTTTTTTCTCCAAGCATTGCTCCAACAACATTTTTTTATTCATGTCTTATACGGTGGCGAATCGTCCATTAGGGCCCACTCAATATTTCCTCACGACCCACTGGTGGGTGGCGACCCATAGTTTGGGAAAAACTGGTCTAAGGTATTTGTGAACTGGAGATTATTATAGATTCGTACTAATGAATCGTTTGTACTATCTATGGTCCTTATCTGATGGTACGTACCAATGATTCGTTATGAAATTTCGTTAGTATTATTCTCAGTGTGTCGTTTGGGTATCGTATAAGGTTTTCTTCTGGGATCGCATTGGCCTTCAGCTGTAATGATCCTTGTAAGAATCGTCTTATTGTCAGTAATGATAATAGAAATGCGCCGTTTTGTGAAATAAATCCACTTCAATGGTGCATGTTGTGGATCATACATGTCCTAATACCTACGTAATATTTTACGAATGGCTGCCTTTTACAAGATACTCAAAACTTACTGAAAAGAGTGGGTTCATATTTTGTTTCACTTATTTTTAAGCCAACATAAATTAGTTTCACTATCGTAGGCAATATTCTAAAAAAGCAAAATCATACGCACAAGTTTATAAAATCCACACATAAATATTTTAGTTCGTTTTTATATATGTTCACATGTCCTAAACAGACTCCGTAATTAAAAAAGACAGAGACCAAATAATTCATACTGTACTAGTCATACTCTTTGGGCAGGTTTAAGGTTAAAAATATTTTTTTAAATATTATAATGTTATCAGATTTTTATGGAAAATATATATATTGTAGATATCATGAACTACTATTAGGTACTACTATACCATCACGGCATATCCCACAAGTGGGATAGCAAGCAGACCAGCTGAATCTAAAAAACATCCGCGCCAATATAAAAATCAAGACACTCAGGATGGTTGGCAAACCTCATCGGTGAATTTGCTGCTTTTACAGGATATTATGAAAAGTATTTGAATTGTGGTGTTGCCAGTTGTCAAATAATTTCCTTAAAGAATTTGCCATTCTTGTTTGTGTTTTTGTTGTTATTATTTTTATTTCTGTTTTGTGTTAATAAATGTGACGTGGTCAGATGGAAGAGATCACAATATAGTGATAATCTCGCCACTGCACATCGTCACATTTTTTCTTGTGTATACTGCTTTGTTTATTTTGTAATATGAATGATGATGTGCAAGAAGAATAAAATAAAATAAAATAAATACGTTATTCTCTGGTATTTATGGTATGTACAATAGTGCTAATTTGTCATTTTGATGTTTGTTGCCCGAGCATGACCGGATAAAACTACTCTTGTATGTATAATAACAAACCTTACATAGAAGAAAGGTAATATTAAATACACATTTCTCATACAAAACTTTTCCATACACAAAGCTTTCATCGCTCTTAACGAAACTTTTCAAAGAATACTTACAAGTGTAACTAGATGCTCTTTTCAACGGCTTTCTTATTATTTATTTTTATCATAACAATAATATCACATCACCACCCTAATGTACCACAAATAACGCCTACACGAGAAAATAAATATATTTATTCATAATATTATTCTATGATGTATAGGTACCTACCTAACGTATTTATTAACTAGGTACATTATATAAATATCATCCATAAAGTTTAAATGTCATATAAGATATATTTAGTTTTCAATTAAAAAGATGAATAATATTACCGAAACTTCAAGAAAAGGTTATGAGAAAATTCCTTAGAAACTTATTATTCCACTCCTATATTCAAAATCAAGCCTTCTGTAAAAGCATGCAGCTGGAAAATGACACGAAAAAGACACTTAACATCTTCAGTTTAGTGATGATATCAACCCATCCTGAATAGTTAACCTTTTATTGGGGCAACGAGGATGATACATTTTATTTGACTCATTTGTTATATTATTTACCCTGGTCAAAGGAAATGCCACAGTGACATGTCAAAATAGATCATGAATTATTTGACATCAACAATATGCTAACTACAACATAAGATCACCAGATATGAAAATATTACGTGTTTTTGCGGGCAAAACTCTCAGAGACAGAATAAGAAATACTGAGGTTAGGAGCATATTCCACACGGAGGATATCGTATTCTATTCTGGAAAGATCACGTGGATTTTTGCGGGCAAAACTCTCAGAGACAGAATAAGAAATACTGAGCTTAAGAGCATATTCCACACGGAGGATATCGTATTCTATTCTGGAAAGATCATGTGGATCGGCTGGCTCAAAATAAAATCGTATATAAATCTGCAAAGGAAACACCAATCGGTTTACGGCCCCGAGGAAGACCACAAAAAAATGGAAGGATAGCTGATCTTCAGCATGACAAGAAGCATCAACTTCCCAACTAACAGATTGCCGATCTACAACACGAAGAAGAAGAAGACAATATGCTATATGTATATGAGTAAAGTTCTATTTGGACCGTTGAAAATAGTTAGAATATTTGTGGAAATACCACTGAAATTAATAAATAAAATCGTTATCCAAATATTGGATAGTCATAAGAAGGGTTAAGTGCATCAATAAACATAAAATGGGCAAAAAATAAAGATAGTCTGTTTTCGAATCCAGACTTTCAATATTATTTCTTGGAAAATAATATATTGGTTTCAATAATGTGATAATATTGTGAAGAATTCTGCACGAATTGCATAATATTACAATGTTGCGCATATTGTAAGTATTGTTACGATCCTGTTATAAATATTGCAGTCCCTTTATATATTTGTATATTATTTATAAATCCACGTAATCCAGAAAAGAGTAATAGGTACCTGCATAATATATTTTTTTATTTATTTATTTATTTATTTTATAGTTTACGCAAACATACAGTTAAAACAATACATAGTGTGATGACCCTACCTATTTTAAACCATTCTAAGCTCCGAATTTGCAACATCCTTGCTTCTAAACTATACCTACTGTAATAATTGATTCCCAAACTAGAAGTGACAACCCTATTCAGCTAGCTAAGAATTGTATGAATTTTCGCATTGTTGCAAATATACGTACGAAATATCGCATTCCTAATTAAATTAATTATCGAATTTTGGCCTTTCGTGATCGTCTAGATTTATCTATTAACTATTTCAGTAGATTTGGACCCAGTACGTTGTGTTTTGCCGATAATTTTACCTACGTTGATACACAAAATAAGTTAAACGCAAAATAAGTCACCTGAAATATACATTTCAATAATCAAAAAGAACAACAAAATCAATAAAACAATTTAAACGTGAATTTTGATACATATTAACTCTGAGATCAACTTTGACGTCAGATCACTTACCTTGAGATACTGTAAAATAACATAATAAAAATAGTGCACAATAAAACATAAATATAACTTAACAAATCATTATAAAATAAAATTCAAATAATATTATTCCATATCATCACGAGAATGTTGTATGGTAACTGGTTGCCGATCCATGTCCCTACATAAGATAACCGTTTCATAGTATCTACAGCCAAGACATGTACCTATGTTCCTCAATATAACTTATAATTCGTTGCGTAGAAAAAGGACAGTGGCGCACCCAAGAACATTACCTTATTATTTTTAAATATTAATTAAATTTCAACACGATTGCTATGACATCATTTTCAGAGACTATAACTACTGGTTGTTAATGCATGGAAAGCATGCTGTGTCCATGCTGAAGGGGCGCCGCCTTCGCCCCTTCACGTCTCAAAACTCGCCATGCCGTACTTTGAGCCCGAATGCACTAATCTACACCCCGATTATATAAAATAATATATAATATGTATACTCATTTGAACATGCAGCTATATATAATAAGAATAATTATAAATATATGTTAAGAAGCTTTGTCTAGGACCCTGGCGGGAAACGGGGCAAGACCCATATTGACCCTTGTCTCAAAAGCTGAATCGAAGAGATGGGAGCAGGGCTTGCTAACGGTACACCTACATTTCGAAGCAGGATTAGGACTGAAATTGTTAGTATATAGTATATGTTTCTACAAAGTACATAATACGTCTCGTGCATAATTGTATAATAATAATGATAAATATGTAGTTACGAATAGATCAAACCCACACTATAGACACAAGGTAGCTAGTCTAGTGTCGATAGGCAGAAGGGATCCATATCCGTAAGGTAATCTCGACAAGATTTAGCTATAAAAGACTACATATTTATGGTGAGGTGAATTTAGGAATCATGTAAGTCAAATAAAAATATATTAAGACCAATAAATACATAAATATTACTTATGATTAGTGTCATGCAAAATGTCAAATTTGTTCCTTGCATGATATCGCAGCAATTACAGCATGTTGAATAAGTAGAAAAATCCAGTAAGTTCGTTGAATACAAATGACATCCGATGATAAAATATGTAATTAAATTAATAATCAAATAATATCCTGCTCAACATACAACTTCTTTCCAAACTGCATAATCTTTCGTTATGGTAAAATAAATTAAATAAAAGTATAATATTAGGTCCTTACATATGAAATTGGCGTTTGGCGAACTGGCAACTTTGATTCAAAATATGTGGCGTTCGGCTAGGAATTCCAAATTCAAATTTATTTCAAATTTAAGACCATGTATTTCTGTGTTCGAATTACGAAATTTATTTGTTATCGCGTCATTTGTTTTTCTTTCACATCGTTCTGTTCACAATATGGAGAACTTAAAATATCGCTATATTTACGAATATGAGTTTCACCTCGGCACTAGTGCTGCAGAAACGGCTCGTAGGATTAACAATGCGTATGGGGAAGCTACTGCAAAAGAAAATACGGTACGTTATTGGTTCCAACGTTTCCGTTCTGGAAATTTGGACCTACAGAACAAGCCTCGTGGACGGCCGGAGACACAAGTTGATAACGAAGAATTAAAAGCAATTGTGGAAGCAGATCCATCGCAAACCACGTCAGAGTTAGCGGCAGGCTTCGGTGTGAGTGATAAAACCATTTTGATTCACTTGAAACAAATTGGAAAAGTGAAAAAACTTGAAAAATGGGTACCGCATGAATTGGTACTGCTGCTTCAGGACAACGCTCGACCACATACGGCACGTTTGACGACCGCAAAACTACGGGAGCTGCGACTGGAATGTCTTCGACACCCACCATACTCCCCGGACCTTGCTCCAACTGATTACCATTTTTTTCGGAATTTGGACAACTTCATGCAAGGAAAAAAATTCAATTCTCACGAGGCTGTCCAAACGGCCTTCAAAGATTTTATTGATTCTCGCTCACACACTTTTTTTAGTAAAGGAATCAATGAACTACCTTCGAGATGGCAAAAGTGCATAGATAGCCATGGTACATACTTTGACTAAATAAAAAAATAGTTTCATAAAAAAAAATCGTTTTCATTTCTGCCATATGAAACGCCAATTTCATATGTAAGGACCTAATATTAGGTGGGTCGGTACGCCACTGCCGTCGGTCTAGTATTAGGTTTGTGGGACGGCGCTATATAAATTCAGTCATAGGTACATACATACATATAATAATACTGAAAATAGGCATACATAACACATAACTCCTTTGTTTTCAAAATCTGTAAAATAATTAATCCTTGAGTACAAATATTGCCTTGTAGACAACAGACATCCTGAGGGCATCCTAGCACCTAGATATAAATAATTTTAATAGTATTGAGAAATCTTATCTTATGACAGCCGGCAGGATCACGGATTTTAAATGTTAAATAAAAGTAATTTATGATGATCTTCATATATTCCCTAATGAGGGAATATCACTAAAATATAATGTTTTAATTACTACGAAGGTGGGTAAATAAAAATATAAAAATATGTCGAATTCAAACACAGAGATTAATATGAGTCCCACCTCTCCTAGGCTCAAAACTAAACTGCCAAGAGTAATCTATCCTCCCTCTTCAGATCCTGAAAATGTCGACCCAAAGCAACAAAAAAACTACATCCATCTCTTTATGACACACACCAAAATATACCTGTCTCTGTCTCCTACATAGATAGCTTGTCATCCACTTGAAATCGACTAAGTTCCATCCCTTTATTAATTACCTACTACAAATATTCCATCTAGGTATATGAAAATAATATATACCGTCTTGTATATATTCATTTCATCACAATAGGTAATACAAATAGATAAAAAAAAGTTGGCACATAAACCAGCAAAGTTTGCTAACACATTACAAAATAAATCTTACCATGATAATTTTAAAGAATCACTGCCGAGTCCGAAAACCCGCCAATCATGCGCATACATTATAAAGAAAACTTACAGTAAGGGAAGGATTAGGGACAGAAACGGTTAGGAGAAAGGAAGACATCAATAGAGCGGAGGACCCCTGCCTATGCCCGCCGAGACCCAGAATCTGTCAAAGATCTAGCAATCATCCTTTTAAAACTAGAAATGGACTCATGAAAAATATCCATGTCTACAAAAAATTTATTTTTATTATATTAATTCTGTATGGATCAAACAGTTGAAACAATAAGAACAAACATTAAAAAACAACAATGAGCAAACCAATTAAAATCCTTTTCTTACCAAACTAATAAATATAAGTTTGAGTTAGTTCATTAAATCAAAAGATACGGGAAGAATTAAAATGCTAAAACGCATTTAAATGTAAGAAAATTGAAAATGTAAAAAATGTAAAAAAATTAAAATAAACGAAAAAATATCAACTATGTAACTGCTTTTGAGATTATTATATTACATATAATAAATAAAATAATTATTGACATTTAGGACAAATTGTTTTTTGTGAGACTTTTGCTACCCCTGTACCATTACGGCAAATTCCACAAGTGGGGTAGACTACGAGAAAGTTGCATGTCGATACCTTAATTCGCAGATTGGGTAACTCCATTTTTTGACAAAATGACTTAATGATGCCATAATGTTGACTGTATTCCAACACACATGCTAGGTAAATTTGAAGAATCCAACGTTATTAAAAATGCCCTAAAAAACACCTCAAGAAAATTGGGTAACTCCAATGTTAGTATTTACAACACTGCAAATTGGGTAACTCCACCATTCTGTATGGAGACTTGCGAGAGATAGGTTGTGTATTAGGAATATTTTACAAAAAAGTGGTTTTGGATATCTTATCCTGTAAAAAAATGTTAGATAACTGTAACCATAAATATCAGCTTTATTTTCTTCAATTTTTTAAAGTTTTTTTTTTATCATTTGCTCCTTATGTGATGAAGTTTATATGTACCTAAGGAACTCAAATTTTAAATAATGCAACTTTTGCATGAGTTACTACGTGGAATTTAATTATTACTGGATATGTTTGCGCACAAATTTTGAAGCTGATTTACTAATATTTTATTGTTTTTTAACACAATATATTATGTTATTATTTTTTAGTCAAATAAAAAATCTAGGTTTTAATACTTAAATAAACGACATTATTTTTTGATATATAAGGATTTGTTGAATCATGATTATTTTTAAATAAGCTCAAAATCCGAAGAACTGAACGTGTATCTACATACATTACCTACTATTCACAAGTTTAATTTCTCGACCCACGGTTCTTGGTAGAAGTTCATATTAATAATTTTTAAAATGAAACACGATATATAGTTATTCCACTATTGACATTATTTATTTTGCAAGTCGGCAAGCAAGCCGCAACAAGCCGCTCTCATCGTCAGGCAAAAGTGAAATGTTTGCTTATCATTTTATAGATGAATAGCAGACTAAAGACTTTGGTTAAATTAGTAACTGAAAATTGAAGGAGTGAAGAAAATCGTATGAGTGAAACAAATTTATCAAAGACAATTCGAGTTTTTATAATGGAGTTGGCCCATCATATTACTTGATAGTGGTAATCTTGCAGAAATCCAAAATATAAATACCTACTGATGATAATAATTTAGATAATAATGCGACACAAGGGATATTGTTAGATGCACAGGCTAATGCTATTGATCATAATATTGCAACAGAGAAGGGCAGCATAAGAGTCAACATCTCGTTAGTCCCATATTCAGAACATTTAGATTCTGATGAAAACTCTGAGACTTCTCTTGGAAAAAGGATGAATCATGGAGTAATAAAAATTTAAAATTTAAATTTAAAAAATCAAAAAGAGGTGTGATAAATTCGCCCTCTGTATATTATTATTATTATTTATAAGATTACGACAACCCGTCCCTTGTGGGACGATTTGTGCCAAGTACAAATTTCTTTTGGCGGATTTTAAAATCTTGAGATATACAGAGAGAGTATCAGTGTGCAAGAGGCAAGACACTTTGATCGGATACTGGACTTCAGCTATCTCATAATACAAGTCGTAAGAGTCTCTTATTGGGCAACCTACCTCTGTATATTGATCACACCTAATTTGAATGCATTTTTTTTATAAAATTGTATATATTGTGATCAATGTACAGTAAAGAATGAATGAATAAATAAATAAATTGCCTCAAAGGAAGAAAAGCCTTGGCCCAAAAAATATTGTCTGCTTAAGTAATTTAAACGAGACTGAAAATATCTTCACGAAAATGGACTCAGGACTACCAGGATTTCTAAAATAATGCTCCACACGAATAATAATTTTCAAATTTTGTCACTCTTCATTATTTTTGTCTAGCTATCAACGAGTATATCTCTAAAGGTGCAACTTTTTTGTTCAACTATGTTCAACTCCGTGATACAGGATAGACGATGTTCCAGGCTAGGTAATATCCTGAAAATGCTAATTGGCCAAAAAGAGCACCGGTCTTCCATCCGCAAGGATTCGTCAGCCCGTGATTTCCCTCTTTCACAATACACCGTTCTTATAACGCCAACAGCAGAGCGTAGGAAATATCGTAGAAAGAGGTGACGCAATTGGCGCAGAGTCGCTCTGAATGGAGAAGGCTGGTTTCTGCCCTGTCCTCCCGAGAGGAGCGTTGATGATGATGATGATGATGTTGAAATATTTATCCTATATATATTACTTCAATTTAATTTTATTTTCATATAAAACACTTTAAAAATAACATTATTGTGAGACCAAAGAGTATACAATACTTATAGGCAAATTGGGTAACTCCATCAATTAAGCATTTATTTTACAAAATCTATAACAGAAAATTGGGTAACTCCAAAAAAAGCCTACAAAACCATTATAAACATAATAATGTCATGGTCATTTTGTTACGAACATGTATCTACATCATGTAGATATTTTCGAATAAGGAAAATAACAATAATAATATGCATAACAAAAATATTTAGTTTTTTGTCCGCCCTGTAAAGTAGCTATTTTGGAGTTACCCAATCTGCGAATTAAGGTATCGATGTAATATATGTATATGCAAGCTGTCCTCTCTTTGCCAACAAAATTAATACTTTCGAAATGAGTGGCAATTCTCATCGTTAAATTAAATAGGTAGGTAAAATTTATTGCTTTTTCGCACACCTACATTGAACAGGACACTCAGAAACTTACGGAAAAGAATGGAAAATCGAGTATTTGCCGGATACTCCGCGAAACAATCTTTGTGAGACGATGTTTTAAATTCAGAACTTTTTTTTTATTATAGGTACTTACCTACTGTAATATTCATCTTATTTTATCTTCATTGTTATCATTACAGTGATTTTTTGACAATTGTGTGGTTGGTTTCGCAACTGGACAAATTAATTTGTAAAGGAATATCAGAAGAGCCCAAAATTAATCATAATATATAGACTGAATTCCATACGGACACTGATTTTCTCCGCTATATTCACACAATTTTCATAAAATTTAATTAATTTTAGTAATGCTTCTTTATAAAACTCATAATGTTAAACATTTCTGTATAAGTAAGTACCTACAAAATTTAAAAAAAGTGACATATTTGCATTCACTTTTTTTCTATTCCAAACCACTAAATTTTATGAAAACATACTCACGTGATTCTCGAGCAAAACTAGGTTCATAATAAACTAGTTCGCAATAATAACAACATGTCTTATAATGTTACCCAAGTGTGTTTATGTTCTAGAAACAAATATACATACACACCAACATAAACACACCTTATTTTACTTGTATAATCATCTCTGGATATAATAATAATAATAATAAAATATGAAGAAGAATAATATCGTAGTATGAAAATTGAATTCGTGAATAGAGTATGAAGCTCCTAGCTGAAACCGGATCATCGTAATATATTTTTCAGTCCACGTACTATTTTCCTCTAGATCCTTTCTTATGATATTATCATCAGACACTTCTCATATTATCTCATTTCAACCATTGTCGAATACTATGATGATGATGATGATGATGATTTTGGATGATTTTATTTTATTTATGACGCCGTTTTACAGTCTCTAGATCGTCTCAGGGGCGCCAGTGAAGAGTTCAGTTTTTAGTTTGCCTCTGAAGCTAGTGACCGTCTGACCATCTCTCAGCAGCACCGGTAGGCGATTCCACATAACTGGTCCAACAACACCAAAGGCCCTCTCGTAGAAGTTGGACTTTCCGGCTCTATTGGGCTCAGTAAGTCTATTCACGGCCAGTTCCATAGAGCGCAAAGGTCTTCTAGTGGTCGAGTCAAGGGGACAAAGCTCTGTGAAGCAGAATGGTGCCATTTTGTTAATAGCCTTGTAGACCAAAAGGCACACCTTGAATGTTACCCTTTCCTCGACCCTCAACCAGTGTAGTTGTTCTAAGAGGGGAGTGATGTGACATCTTTTGCCCTCACGGAAAATGAGCCGCGCAGCACTGTTGAACGCCAGCTGCAAACGATTGAGAAGGCTTTGAGGTAGTCCAGCACTATGACAATTTTACTTATTTTAGAGGCACTAACTATGTAATATTTTCTAGAGATTTTTAAAAATTTACTTGAATGACTTATTTGAAGATATAAATGAATTTGAATTTGGATTTTTATTTAATTTTAAAACACTGTCGCCAGGTACACCATAGATACAACGAAATCACGGTAGCGTATTTTAAATATAGTTAATAATGTACAAAATACTACAGTCATAAATTTAAGCCGGTTTTAAAAAATCTAAACAATGTAATCTTTTACTTTTATATTTTTTATTTATATGTTTATCACGTGAGCCCCTTAAATTATGTTCTACAATAGGTACATAAAGAAAAAGTCAAAATTTTCTTTCGCAATACAGTTAAAACAGGTCTAGAACAACAATAAACGTAGAATATAACTTGTTTAAGAATTATTTTATTTACTTACTTATTTCATCATCATTCGGCTAATAGCCATATGCACATTTCATAGAATACATAAAACATTATCGTTCTTAAAATCCTCTTCTTTTTTTAATAGATCTGTTTCTATGGCGTATAGGTCTTCTGGGGTACAGAGCTCCAGCTGTCTTTCCATATTCTGCAGGTCTCCCAGGTTGGCGAGTTCCTGTCGGCACGTTGAGGGAGTCTTTCACCGCTCATTTGTTCTACGTGGTAACGCCAGAAGCTTCTTCTTTTTCTCTCCCATCTGACAATATCTTCGGTATCGCAGGTCTCACGTAATCATAAAATCAGTAAGTAAAACACACAACAAAAGAAAAAAAAATCAATGACGGTTTCCCAAACAATAATAATATTATAGACGAATTTTGATAAATGCAACATTCAAAGATTGAGAACACAGACAAAATTTAGTAAAATTGAAGCCAGCAGATCAGATGCATGCAACAAACACGTAATCTGTCCTCTCCATGCCACTAATAAAATATTATAATTGGGATGATTGGAAAATTTAATCAATGAATTAAAATGGCTTTAAAAACCTACCTTTTATAGAGCACTTCAAAACTTGCAATAAAAAAGAGATACTAATTCTTTGTCGGGTACTCTGAGGAACATAATTATTT
The DNA here is from genome assembly GCA_947579605.1 of Athripsodes cinereus. Classification (NCBI taxonomy): domain Eukaryota; kingdom Metazoa; phylum Arthropoda; class Insecta; order Trichoptera; family Leptoceridae; genus Athripsodes; species Athripsodes cinereus. The sequence goes on from OX388324.1 coordinate 18,216,478, forward strand.
TCAAAACTCGAATGAGATTAAAAGTATCAGACCAGTTGCCAAGAGTATCTGCAATGAAAATTGTACAGTGTGAAGAGTGTTCTATTATTTTTGCGATATAAAACAATAATATTAGAAAATTTTGCGCAGAATAGAGCAAGCAAGTTGTTGTGATATTAGTATGTAAGTGATGAGATATGAAAGAAGGCATGACTATCATTTGTGATTAAGTTCAGGCCTTTAAGGGAAAAGCGACGTGTGCTTTAAAGCCTTATCAAGCTTAGAATAATATTGAGTTTTTTTTTCAATAAACGCGTCCTTGACATTTCAAGTTTTTTCATAAGCAATAAACGTGATACATGTGCTTTTATTTTAAACTAAAACCTGACATTTTAATTTTTTAGCAACTTTAGAAGATGTTGAATTTTAAAGAATTGAAAGATTTTTAAATGTTAGCAATTTACAATAATGCTGATAAAAAATCTAAAGCAAATATTACGCATGACAAAACCACAAATAATATTTTGACAATTTTTTATTCTACTATAGGTACGATTTACTAACCAGAGAGACGTCTTTCGTCTTGTTAGGACATTGTAAATCATATTTCTTGATAATAAATCGTACCTATAGGATTAAAAAAATGTTTTGATTGGAATTCTAATACCTAAGCACTGACATAGTAAATAAATAATATTTTATAAAAGTGCAATCTGCAAAACCTAATAAAATGACTTCATTTTGGTAAAAATCACTTTATCGAATCAAAATGTTCGCAGGGGCAACAATTTGAAGATTTTTTATACCAAAATTGTATAAAAAATATACGAAAAATGAATACTCTACCGTTTTTGCTAAAGGGCGGCCTTAAGACATTCAAGATGAATAGCAAAAATCATCGCTGAATATTAAGGTTGTAAAATCATGACATTTACATAACCTTGAGTAAATTTTTCTATCACTATTAGAATTTGAAATAATAAAAATACGATTTCAAACGTGTTCGTACTTATAATACTAATTATATTATTGTTTTCCAAGCTTTGCATGGCGTGAAAAAAAACTAGATCAACCTTAACATAAAAATTAAAATGATTTTAAAACACTGTATAATTTCCAAATTAAATTTATTCACCTCAAACGTTTTCGCCAAGCTTCTACTTGGCATCATCAGGAGGACTCCTGGAGGAGGATGATGCCAAGTAGAAGCCTTGGCAAAAACGTTTGAGGTGAATAAATTTGATTTGGAAATTATACAGTGTTTTAAAATCATTGTAATTATAATGAATTTCCAAAGTGTTAACACAAAAACATTTGATTTGTTAACATAAAATTTTGCATCGGGTAATAAAAAAGTTACTAAATCGATTTTAGAAGCATTCTCCGTTCTTTATTCTTAAAATGGGCTTGACAGTATTGCAGGATGCATGGCATTATCTATACGATCATAAATATAAAGGAAATAACACATTATCAGAGTCCGCGTACATATAATGTGGGGATTAAACAAATTTTCGATTACCAGAAACCGGTTATCCGTCCCGAAAATAAAACTTAACCGAATACCAGAAGTGCATACAAGTCGTAGACCGCCCGGCAAAGAATTGGTCTCTCACTTTTTCCGTAAGTTTTCGAGTGTCCTGTAAAAGGCACGTGTTCGAAAAACTAAAGACATCTTACATCTCGAAAATTTTCCAACATACATAATTATAACAAAAATAGTGGTTAGGCTACCAAACAATTACATTAGTAAAAGAAAATTAGTGCACAATCACTTGTTAAATATGTATAAAAGGACATAGAGCTCATAGAAAACATATTGTGACTTAAACCTGAAAAAGAAGAGGGATAAAGGGCAAACAAAAAACACAAAAAGAAAACCTTTTATGACATGTCTCAATAAGTAGCATATTTAGATTTAAGATTTAATGAAATAGTTTATATATGTAATATGTATTGTTTGTTGTGTTCAATAAAATTGTTAATACCTATTATTTTATTTATTCATTTATTTTATTTTATTCTTCACTGTACATTGGTTACAATATTACAAAATAAAACAGTGTCATTAAATATCATTTTATTATACAATTCAATGTACAAAGGGCGAGTTTATCGCTAAGATGCGATGTCTTCCAACTAACTCGGTTGATGTGTCAGACAGATTTTTTAATAGTTAAAAGGTGTTAAATTAAATATTTCCAATTACTAGTAATTCTGTAAAGAGGGCTTCTAACATCTACATTACTTTAAGGAGTTCTAATGTAAAATAATCAATGACTCCGCGTTAGTGAAGGCACATTTTCACATGTTATGTAAACTAAAAGTCAAAGTTGGGTGACCTTACGTGACATCAAAAGAAATAAAAAATTCAAGAACTTTAAATTCTAGAATTTTCACATTTGCCTTGTATGTAACACCTCTTCTCTAAGATAACTTGCTCTCAACATTTTTGTGACAATAGTAGTCGAAACTATCTGACCACTGGATATTCGGCTACCCGCCTTACAAGATCATTGTGAATCCGTTATCCGGTTAATCTACCGATCGGTTCACCACTTATATCCTCCTATATACACAACATACGATAGAGTTTTATTATTATTATTATTCCATATGTATTATTATTATTATTTCCACTCACGGCGCTGGTAATATCAGTTTCAAATATAGATAGATTTGCATGCAAAGTGCCGACCATTCCGTATTACAGTAGAAATACCCATTCATGTACGTATATGTGGATTATTATTGTTATTATAATACCTAATAGAAAACACACATGGTACCTTCGTCCACATAAGCATCAACTGAGTGTAGGTATATTGCATGTATGGAATTATATCGGCTGTAATAAGGATGATTTTATTATTTATTACTAACCGCTTACCCGGATAACCAATATTAACCGAAATTAATATAAATACGTGATTTTTTTATTGTTTTTCAAGTTATTCTTCCAATTTGTAATTTATTGTTGATAAACTCATTTAAAAAGCCTTTATTTTTTGGTCATCTTAATGTCTTATGGCCGGTTTCAATAACCTATCTATCCGTGACTGTCGATTGAAATCTATGATTTAAAATATAGAACACAATAGATTTCAATCGACAGTAGCGGATAGATAGATTATTGAAACCGGCCATTAAATTTCAATCATAAATATCAGGTAACGTTTCCCGACTACTACATAATCTACATAATTTTTGTTTCTAGAGTATGAAATTTGAATAATAATATTTTTTAAACTTCCATGATTGTGACTATATTAGTTTCACTTGCTAGTATTCAGGTGATTTAAAACTTTTTTTCTAATCGCTTGATGATGGAGTCGAGAATATCCGAATACTTGTAAGCGAAGTTAATAAAGCCACTTTATAAACTTCACTTTTTTCAATTTATCTTGAAGTTTCGAAGTTTACTACATATTGAGGTTTTTTTTCAATTTATCTTGAAATAGACCTAAAACAAGACCCTCAACATTTGGTCAATAGTATCGAAATTTTATATTTATTTTTATCCCACATTTGTGTAAATATGTCAGAATGATTTAATACGGGATACCAGTCTTTGAATATGATGTTGATTTTTTTTGAGATCGAATAATTCTGTCCAACTAATCCCACAAGAGGGGTAGCATACAGAACTATATGTCACTAACACGATAGGCATATAAGTAAAATGTTTTAACTTTTCAGAACTTACAGAAACTTACAGAAAAGAGTAAGATACCAATTCCTTGCCAGGTACACCAAGGAAAGTAAAAAGTTCCGGTGAAGCGGCTAACATAAGTAATAAACCGCATAACCAAGAGCGATGACAGACAATAGGTAGTGTCAGTATGGAAATTTGAAATCCGTGGGTGGTAATGCGGTCGTCCCACTCAAATGCGGTTAAGACTATTTTACCCTTTTGCAGTACTGCCCTATTTATGTGATATTTTTTTATTCTATAATATAAAATCGACGATTATTTTTTATTTTTATGAATAAATTTAGTACACGCACTTTTCATTTTTATGTCATTCCATCTATTCAATTTTTATCACTTACTTTTGAAATAATTTTTCTTTTTGGGAGCATGTGGATTTTATTGTTGCAATTCAAATCAAATGCAATTTTTTCTGATAATAAAATCTAAGCCACGAATGAGTTATATTTAATGTGAGAAGGTATGTGTCCATATTCGTCTACACAGCTTCAACATTATATTATATTTCAGTTATCACTTATTTTTTTATATATTGAAAAAAAATCATCATCATTTTCATTTACTAATTTATTTAATTATTTTTTGGGTTCGGACTTAAGACAATTTATTTTCAGTTATTGGTGCTCGCTGTTGGAATAGTTTATCCTTTAAAATAAGATTGCTTATCGAAACATCGGTCAAAGACCACTTTATCACTCAAAACTTAGCGTCTTTGTCCTAATCACTCTTCATTGGTGCTTCCTCTGTTCCTTTTTTTAAATTTTATAATGAAATTCGGTTATTTTGAAGAAATCGCCTCTGAAAACCCAAGCTCGCCCAATGCCTTTGCATGTATTTGATATTGTCAAAATGATATTTTTGATTATACGGAAAATTGCTTGTAATCAATGTATAGTCAAATGCAAATAAAATAAAATATGGAAGTATTTTATAATGAAGCTAGTACATCATGATAAATGAACTAAATGTATTCGTCTTTTGAAAATTTTCTAATTTGATGGGTAGAAATTTGTACTGTTATTAGTTATAGAGTTTTGTCATAAAAATTACAAAATTACTCGGATAAATTGCAATTATAAACCACAAAGTGTATTTTACATATGTATTATAGTCATGTTTTGCAAACCCTACCTTTTAATAGGATACAAGAAAACTTACAGATTTTTTTTTTAAAACCTACTAAGCAACAAGTCTTGTTAGATGGAAAACATAATTTTATTCATTCTTCTTAAGGACACTAACGGTTTGACCGCCAACTAAGTATGCAGCTACTGAATATAGCATGGTTCGTAAGAGCGAAGAGTGTATAAGTCCTGAATTTCTCTTTCAAATGAGTGTGTGGGAGACTCGTTTACCAGATGTTTGATATAAAATTGAGAAAAAAAAACACAATATAAAGGTAACTTCCATAATGACTTTTAAAACTTCACGTACTAGTATTCGGAGACTCTCGACTCCATCATCAGGCGATTAGTAAAAAGTTAAATAAGATACAGAGACAAACAGTATTTATAGGATTTGAACAAAATAATGTTGGGTGAATATCGTTGACTTATACACCCGGTTTTGACTTATAAATTAATTTTTTTTTTTTATTAATTCAGTGGACGGCCATAATAGCCTTTGACAGAAAAAAAGAAAGAAATAGAAAACATATTTATATAAAACTCAATACACAAATAATAACAATGTTTCCACTAATAAAATACTTAACACATACAATATCTATGTGCATACAGTAATATCATAAAAATACATTGTGAATAGAAATATAGTAAAAGATACAAACAAAAATTCAACAAAATATAACTATAATTATGTAAAACCAATACCTATACATACCTACAGCTATAATATAATAGTAATACAAACGCTATGTTTGTCAACAAACAAATCTCAAACTAAGAATCATAGGTTAGTTTGACAATGTCATCAGGTCACTATTCAATTGAATATAAAATAAAATCTAAACCAATTGTGTGTTTTTCCATATACAAACCTCATTTGTAAGAAATAGTACAGCCTACATCACATATTACACGATTTATTCTACACCGTTTTCTTCAAAGTCTACAAGGCAGTTCTTCTGTTGGATTTGGTTATTTTCTATTGACATGAGGAAGTAAACTATTGAAATGAAATTACTAATATAGTGTTAATCTTGCCACTGCGTATCATCACATTTTTAATCCAAATTAATATATTGATTTTATTAAGAGACTGATGATGTGCAAAAAGAAGAAAATAAATATGAAAAACAAAGAAAGCTTACAAAAACAAAATAAACTTAAAAAAAACTATTTCAAATAAAACCCTTATCAATGAATATTATTTCCTTACTGGGTCAACATTTTAACAAAACGTTTTCGGTCTTCTTTCAAAACCCATTTCATGTCATAATAAAACTACGTATTCATTTTTGACCGACAATAATATTTTTTTTCTGTTCTATTATGTTTTTGAATTCCCCTTTCTTCTCTTATATTAAAAAGATACTAGTACTCTTACTAAACACGATAGTAAAAAATACAATAAAACGAAAAATATATGAGATAAAAAAATATCAGCGAATAAAAGGGGGGCACAAATACTAGTTTTGAATAACCACTGGAGATTAGGGTCGCCAGGAAGGAGTATTTTTTGAAATGGAAATACAGTATTTTATTGTAGATGAAATTTTATATTGTATTCTATATGGTGCAGATGATTTTGTGTGCAAAATACCCCGATCCACTTTTTTGATATTTCGTATGAAAAATATTGGGTTATGCATTTTGTACAAAATTATTATCTCTATTAGTACATGCAAGTATTGTATGTACACAATATGTAAAAAAAAAATATGAACTCGCTCTTTGTACATTGAATTGTATAAGTGATATTTTAATGATAGGTACTTTGAATTAATTTGAAATATTGTAACTTATGTACAGTGAAGAAATAAGACTTCACCATATACTGGCTATACCAGCATACAGTACAAGCTTTTTATCTAACTCATTCCTTGTTCATGGTGTTCGCTGTTGGAACAATCTTCCTTCGAAAATCAGGATGATGACAACCTTTAATTCTTTCAAACAAGCTGTCAAAAATCATTTTCTCTCATTGAATTTAGCATTTGACTCCTAAATCCTTTTCCCTTTCGCTATGCATGTGCACGCTGCAATTTAATATGTTATACGTTTATTATTATGTGTCCGTAAGTGCATTGTTGTTTGTATGTGTTTTTTTTCTTTTCTTTTGTTTACTTTGTGTTGTATTTTTATTTCTTTTATGACTGTTGATATGTAAGGGTGTATATATGTATGCATGTGTTTTTTTTTATTATTTTATTTTAATTTTAGTTACCGGGTTAGTTGGAAGACATCGCATTTTAGCGATAAACTCGCCCTCTGTACATTGAATTGTATAATTGTTATTTTTATGACACTGTTTTATTATGTTATATTGTAACCAATGTACAGTGAAGAGTAAGATAAATAAATAAATAAATATGTTCCTATTGTACGTCTGTCCTGTAAAAGGCTGGTGTTCGAAAAAATTAAGATGTTTTACATCTTAAAATCAGCGATGAGGTTTGCCACCCATCCTGAATGTCTTGATTTTATATTGGCACGGATAGGACAGCTTGCATGTTTATTATATGCAGCTGGTCTGCTGGCTACCCCACTTATGGGATGTGCCGTGATGGTGCAGTAGTAAAGAAGAAGTAGTAATAAAAAAATGAATCAACGTCAGAGTCAGTGGACTAAGGGCTTTCCATTTAAGCATATCTTATCGTTGAACTGATGTTGTTTAATGTTTTTTTTGACGAGACTCTACGGTTTATTTTTATTTTAATAGATTTTTCATCTTGAATAAATTATTGTGGATCGATATCATTTTACTTCGAGACTCTCCATATGTCCCTTCTCTCAAGAGTGTTTTGAAAGGTCTACCAATATTTCTTGGAATACATTTGCAATAATACAATAGTAAATTTGAAGTGTTTTGTAAAATTTGCGGCACGAATAAAAATAATAATAAATTGAGTTGGGTATTTATTTTACAATTTCTTTGTTATGTTTTATATTTTTGATTGAAGATTATTAAACAGTTTGTAGTTTAAATACGAATCGAATCTCAAAACGAAAGCTGTTTTTTTTTAAAGATAAAAACTAGAAGAGTTAATATGAGTCAGCTTATTATTCAAGAGTATTGAAATGTTCCATGGAGCACCCAGCCAAGAATCGTTCCGCACTCTTAACCTTAAGTTTTCGAGTGTCCTGTAAAAGGCAGGTTTTTGACATAATAAACACATTTCACATCTTAAATTTTGCAATGAGGTTTGCCTCCCATCCAGAATGTCTTGATTTTATGATGACACGGAGAGTACAGTTGGTCTGCTGGCTAGCAAACTTGTGGAATACGCTGTGATGGAATAGTATTAGTAGAAGGTAAATATCAACTTTTAATGTCAACATTAAAAGTTGATATTTTCAACCGACGGTACTTGGTGGAAATTCATGTTGAATTTATTATAAATAAAACACTTATTTAAAGTATTTCATATAAAAACATAACATTATATCAAACAGATTCATATTTTATGTATACTAACTTTCAGAGGAAGGCTACCTTTTAAAAAATAATGCTCATCTCTGATATGGGTTTTTGTGGTTTCCCCGATATCGTTAAAAGGCAAATGCTGGAGATGTTTTTCTTAAAATCCGTCCACAACGGTACTCTATTTCAATTGTTTGTTACCACTGTCTTAATCACCACTTTTGTTTTGCTATCCAATAACATACTATACATATATATTCGTTACCAACTTGTTATTTCTTTACTTTACGCCAGCCTGATGCTGAGAGCGGAAGCTCTTGAAAATCGGCTCGGGTCCAATAAAAAGTCACTGTGGATATACTATAAATATATCAAAATTAAAGCTATAACTCATTGCAGTTGGGGGTCTAATAGAAGAACTTTGGATTTGTAATCGTCTTATTGAATTTATAATGACTCAAAAGGTCGAAAGATGTCTAATTTGTGTGTTTGTGTTTTTTTAATATACATATAAAAGAAGAAATAAACTTATCCAATTGTGGTTTTCTGCTTCTTGTGCACCAAAATAAATTAAAAACATGTTATTTACAGTGGGAGTGTTTGGGATACCTATAAATATTTTGCACCATTGACCAATTGTTTGACCGTTGCAAGTGAAAAAAAAAACGATATTCATGTTGCTTCTAATAACAATGATATATTTTTTTAAAAGATATATTTGGGTTTTGTTATAAACCCAAATACAACCTTATACACCTTTCACAGTAAGCAACTAAAAGCTTGTGTCGTGAAAGGGGAGTTTGCCGGTACCTGGTATCGAACCACGGACCCCTTGTTCACGAGGCCGAGACTCTATCTCCAGGCTACCGATGAACTCAAAGTATACTATATGTATTTATTTATTAATTTATTCATTTTTTACTGTACATTGATTACATAAAGGCAAACATTCAAATTAAATAAAAGGGCAAGTTTATCGCAAAAGCGCGATCTCTTTCATCCACCCAAATATATTTCCTGCACCAGTTCACAAAAATTCAAAAGTGATACTTTTTTTATTATTTCGAGCCGAAAATTAAAGACAAACAACTAATGCATCAGTGTTAAAAAAACACTCAATTTTCTCGGCAATACAATTGGAAAAAATTGTCTACAATAAAAAGCAAATGAAGAAGAAAAATACGACCATTTTTAATACATATCAATACTGAAATACTTTTTTCAGATCTGTAGTAGGGTCTGTCAAGTTTACGTATTATCATAAAGTTATTCCTTCCTATTTATTTGAAAATATATAGGTAGGTACTTCAGTTTACGATCGCGAAGGAAATGAGCGCTGCCGTAGATTTTACGAAGATCCGATGTTAAGGGAGTGAAATAAAAATATTTATTACCATTTTATAAAGTCGAGCAAGGGACAGATTAATATTTTATAATGATTGCTTTATAAGGATTTAAAAAGACGTGTTGTTATGGGTCGCTTTCAAACTCACCCTTGAAATTATATTATACCTATTTCAGAAAAATAGATTTAGTACTTAATTTTTTTTGCCATCTTTTTAGGTACCTACTTTAAATTTTCCAGGGGATTGTTTACTTTTTGACACGGCGGTAGAATTGACACCCACACTTCTCAGAATTATATAACCCGATAAGTCTTCATTATATGAAAAGTCATGGTCACACAAAAACTGAACAGTCTTATGCCGGGAAATATTCACCTATCCAGATATACAGTAGGATATCAAAGGATTAGGCTCAAAACGCGGGTTAAAATACTAGCATTGTGCCTGAAATATCTGTGTTTAAAAACTCTCTAACAATATTAACAGTATTTATTTTAAAAAGATTTTTAAATTTTTATGTATAAATTAACCGGTAATCTAATATTAATTGTTAATCAATATGTTAACATAAAACATACTACAATGAAAAAAAATAAACCGAATACAAAGTCACGAAGATTCGAAAACGATTTAAATTTAAATTGAGTGTTAATTACAAAAAAAAATACAGAAAAAAAGTTAATATATGTAGGTGTTGTATAAAAAGAGTAGGTATATTATTATTTTTTCCAGTATATACTTGCGTTTTAGTATATTTTCATAGCCATTAGTCCAAGTATCTACTAAAACAAATATTACCGCACCATTAGACCATTTTTCGGCCTATTTTAAGACACATACTTCTGCGGTATACAGTACGTTATTTAGGACCATACAAGATTTTCTTATTTTGTTATTATAACTATTATTATTAAATCTTATTAGCAGAAAAATACCTTGAGTTATATTTTTGGTAAGTACTTACAAGGACCGAAAATGCCTGGTTTTAGAAATAGGGGTCGAAACGATAAAATTACAGTTTACTTTATTTAATGGGATGTGCTTAATATGACCCATTTTTTAATGTTATGTTATTCTGTTAATTATTGACTTGAAATCTGGAAATAAATGTGGGTTCCCGTAAAGAAAACTCGTTGGTGGCACACTCTCAAATATCTTATTTTTATATGTCTAAACAATAATGTTAACAATTACATAAATATACAAACAAAATACATTAAAATATTATGCATAAGAATATGACAGCCACACCATAGATTTTTATATATATAATACCTAGAAGGAGTACTCGTATGTTTTTTCATTGTAATAAAGTGAGACACCATTTTTCGGCACTTTTGACAGATCGGTTGGCGAAAAAAAGTGTGGTAAATCGCTTAAAACATCGACAAGAACTTTAAAAAATGTCCAATTACGTATTTATAAATATAAAAATGATATATTTTAATAAAAATGCGAGAAATACTCCATAAAATGTAGGAAACACCACACGCTTTCGCCAACCGTTCTGTCAAAAAATCATAGATTTTTTGCCTCACTTTTGTAAATGAGTCAGGGTTCTAGGTTTTGTATGGAATTCTGTGAGCCACACTAGCCATAAGGCTGTGTTGTGGTAGAAAAGTAAATATACTTATCTTGAATGAAATATATGAAGCTGTCATTTTTTTCTTTAAATTTGATTTGTAAAAGAACATAAATGAAATACTAAAGACAACATTTTCTATGGTTGGTGAAGTAAAACCCGTAAGTTAATTTTATGTAATTAGTTCACCAGTAAGTCCTTTGTGAAGGATGTAATCGTATTGAAAATAGAAAATATTTTTAGTTCCTTTGGGTCCACCAGCACTTTAGTAGGAGTCTATACACTTTAATAGAAGTGATATTACACTCAAAAAGCAGTACAAAAGACTGCATAATCTGTTCTTTGCCGAGGAATCTATGGACTGCTTCTAGAATTAAACAAAAAAAAAATATTCTTCAAGTTTAAAATGTCTTTTTTATACCTACTTATATCGTATTAAACATATAGTATAGAAGTATTAGTTTACCCTTATATCGTACCAATCAACAAAAATAGGGTTTCAAATTTTGTCATCAAAAATCATTGATAATATCACCTTTACAACATAATCGGATTTCGTTTATTTTTAAATGGACATTATTTGGACCTTTCCAATTTATTATAAGTTATATCAATTTTATTAACCCTATTAAGAAAAAAGGACATCGAAAATATTACGAGAAATTAGGGTTATCATTAAACTAATATTACATTTTGAGAATATTCGGTGAAAAAGGACACTTATTCGGTAAGTACCCATATAACATTAATTGACACATGAATATAAGTCCGTTCATAAATATGTTTGAGTGTTTGTACGTAGATGGTCGGTATAATTTATAGCTAAATTATTGAGGTTTATGAATACCTGCTTTTAATGAGATACCTACTCGAAAACTTACTAGAAAGAGTCGAATAATTTTCTTTGCCTGAAAACTGCATGGAACATGAATAAACAATAGCAATCTCTGTCAGCCAACCTTTAGGCATTTAAACATTATTGATAAACATATTTGATATTGACAAAACACTGTATCAAATAGGTTAAAAATTTCTGATCACAATGGTAACACACAAACCCTAGATCACTTTTTTGATAAAAATATATAATTTTATATTTATTTATTTATTTTGTTTATTTATTTGATCAATAAACGGCAATTTGTCTTTTACAATAGGTTTGATACATATGTATGACAAATCAATAATAACAAACAGTCTATAAATATATATAAAAAATGCACTCATACATTCAAATAAAAAAAAAAACCATTAACAGAAATTTAATTCAATATTATGACGATTAGCTGTATCGGTCGGGTAACAATAACCATGCACAGCTGCAAATACCGGCAACATCGGCCACTTTAGCCCAGTATCGTGAATGTGCAGATTTTATAACATCTTGTGTGAGAAAGGGGTGGAGGGGGTTGATATATTTAACGACTCATTGGCTACATTTGGGAGGGAGGTGAAGTGTAATGTAAAATTGTTGACATAGTTTGTTTCGAAGGTTTCATTTTTCGTCCTTTGCCTGTGGCTTGTTGTCGTACTAGGTGTGCGATTCGTCAAGAGCCCGATTCGGGTTAATTAAACTAAAATAGTTGTGTTGTTGTTCTATGATTATTGTTACATTATATTTTGTTGTTCATTTCTTTTGTTCTTCTTGCACATCATCGTTCATATAACAAATCAACAGAGCAGTTTACCTAAGAAAAATGCGATGATGTGCATTAGCAGGATTATCTCTACATACATAGAGATTATCATTATCGTGGCATTATGAATTACGCTTTAATTGAATTCTCTGTTTGTGCATGCTGTAGACGCTCTTAATTGGGGAACTGGCCAGATCTTGTTGTATGTTTGTAATTTATGTATTGTGTTGTCAGTTTTCTGTGAGTGTCTCTATAAAATAAAATAAAAATGAAATAAAATAAAACATACATAATATACATAATAATATACAAATATAATCATTATATACTAATATATAAATATAATCTTTATGTATATGCTATAATTGTATACTATATCCTCACACTGATTGCTAAAAGGGGTAGGCAGAGAGGTTGAAACGTCACTTTGGTCTAGTTTCAAACACTTCCACACTCTATCTCTACGCTTCATCCAAATTCATACACGCACGTTGATTTATCTTACTCAATACGCAATCGTAGACTAGTTTAAAAAATAAATCGTTAATATTTTTAGAGCTGTCAAACTATTTGTATCATATTTTGACAGTAAGTATTGTTGAATGAATTTCCCGTATTTATTCTAGTTTTTCAAGGCAAATACTTAAATAATGATACCTGAATAATAAATTATTGTCGACTTATCTATTTGATCTGAGTGGAGCCACGTAAATGTATTCTAGTGCGTAAATAAGATTGGAGATTTCTTGCTTCATTGCTAAAACCTATAGGCAGTACTAACTGTATTAAGGAGGTAAGACTCTGAGGATATTTTAAGGAAAAGGATCTTTTACTTAAGGGAGAAAAATCTCTAAAATACCATAACATTGGATATACATGTATTATTATTAGTAGCATTAGATACTACATATTCCGTTTAGGGTCCAAATCTCTAATCCAATGAGGAAGACCAGTTCTCAAATGATTATAGTAGGTATTATTATTATTATTCTTAGCATTTTCCGCCTCAAGAAACTTGCAGAGCAAATTATGATTATTTATTTTAGGGGCTTACCACTTTTGTTAAGAATTTTCCGATGAAAGTTGGCATCAAATAAAACTTTAGTGTCTACTTATAAGGTTCTTTGTGGTATAATTGAATGTATTTTCAACATGTTTGAACACAAAGTCCTTTATAAATCACTCGAAGTCGGGTTCTTTGCCTTAAAGCAAGAAAGAAGAAGAACACAAAGTCAATAAAAAAAATAGATAAAACTATTTTTAAATAATAAAATAAAATAAATAGAAATATAGCTATATTTTAATAAGTACATATTGGTCTGCTGGCTACCGTTCTTGTGGAATAAACCGTTATGGAATGATATAGGTAATAATTATATTTTATAAATTTTTTAAAATCTACTGTGACATTTTTCTTTATTTTTTTACTCTAATTAAGTATACCTATATAAAAAAAATCAATCTTTTCCAACCTAACCAAAATTAAAGTTAAATTGTAGGTTAAGAATCATATTATGAAATCTCTTTACTATATTGTTTAGCTTTAGACATGCCTATTTTTTTACTGGCGCGGAGAGACTAATCCGCATGTTTATTTCATACAGTAAGTACGCTATCTATTCGTAGAATGTATCGTGATAGTATAGTATAAATGGATTGACAATGTCCTCATAAGACGAAAGACGTCTCTCTCACAAATTAAATCATTAGTAGAATAAAACGCTTGTTTTATTTATTTCGATAAGGCGTAGTCATTATTTCACTTATTTTCAAAGGGTTAACTATGAAACAGTTCCTAAACATTCTTGGCACTATGGTAGTTGAGCGAATTGATACCTTTGAAGTGAATTTATTCCACAAAACCGTGCACCATAAATTGTCTTGTTATTATTAACAGCACGACGTTTAGTTAAATCAGTTTGAAAATGATTTTTGAAGTCGAAACAAGATTAATCAATCAATCAAATAAACCAATGTTTAAACGTCTACCAACACTACTATAAAAAGGACAGTTTACTTCTGGTTTGCAGGTTACCCGTTTTTGGAACATGCCGTGATGGTATAGTATAGTTTCAAAATATAGTTTCTTGTTCCACAGTAAACGTTCTCTTAATACGTGATATAATGGTCTATATTGAGACAAGGTAATGACTCCTTTCTTCCATTATCACTCGCTTATCCGAAATATAAAGGTGATCAACGCACGTTTAGCATGCTTATATCATAATACTTATTTAACGTTTATGTTTTAACACTCTTGTCTTTATGATAATAGCCAAAATCTCCTGCCAAACTATGTACGATATACTCTATTCTTAAATTTTAAACTCTAATAAGTAATTTTGAGATATGCTTACAGGTCCAACATACACATACAGCCAAAACAGAACAAATCAGTTCTCAAGTAATGCTATGCCACTTTACTGGCACAAATTAATTTTAACTCGAGTTACCCCATCTGAAATTCATACATGAGTCCCTGAAAACATCCACCGAGACCCCAGGCTTTAACTGTTTAAAGGTCCCAGTCAACATCTCGAGGGATGCTTAAAGGCAGCGGGGATAATAAAGTAACAACCCAGGCATTCCAATAAAGCAGAACAAATACAGCATTGATCACAACGTAGGGTCCTAACTACTAGACGATCACGGCCAAACCGTTTAAAAGAGTTGAAAAACCCAAACAAAAACCCAAACAAATACAGTATCGAAACACAAATACAACGTTGGCCGGTGTGGCGCAGAGGTAACGCTCTTGCCTTTGAATCACGAGGACCCGGACTCGATTTCCGGCCAGGGCAAAGTGAAGAATGACCTTTTTCAAATTGTTCTAGGTCTGGGTGCTACATGTTAATGTGTTTAGTGCATTGTACATACGTGTATCGTCGTGTTAGTACCCATAATACAAGATTCAATCTTAGTTTGTGACAAGCTCGATCTGTGTGCATTGTCTATCCATGTTATGTTATGTACCTAATGTTACAAACAACAAAATGTAAAAAAAAAACATACCTAGCTAACCTAGCAGTGTAAACTCAGAAATTTTAAGCTCATTATTCTTATTTATGAACAGAATTATACGTAGGTAACCTACAGCTTAGAAAAAAAATTGTTGAATAAAGTAAATAAAATATTTTTTAAAAGCTTCACATCGGCAAATTGTCCCCGGCATAGAGTTCCACACTTATTCACATATGTGTAAGTGTGCTAAGAGAATATTCAAGTTTTCATGAGACTTGTCTACTGTTGACATATTTTTGGTTTTAGTTTTTCGTCCTTAATATAACCCCCACAGGAGTAACATTATTATCTCTTTATGCATCTTAACATTTTATAGTGATTCTACTAAAATTCTAAAACCTATTATCTAATGTAGGTACATATTATAAGCATAAACCTTTTGAAAAAAGTCTGTTTTTTTCTTCGCAAAATGTGTTAAAAGCATACTGAAACATTTTTTTTTGGAGACCGTATTTCATTTTTTTCTATTTTTATCCATTTAAGTTTCTTTCGAGAGCACAGGTAAGAAACCAACCTTATCATTAAGTGCTGAAAAGATCCATTGATAGTTGTACAGAAAAAGATCGTTCTATCCACCACATCTTAAGACTTCTGACAGTTTGTTCGACTTTTTTTCACCGGCAAAGAAAGGAACAATTAATTATTTGTGGGTTGAAATAATATTGTATTAGAGCGGGCAGATGTTCTACAAACAGCAAAATATCGGGATCTCTGGATCAATAATTATCTAGGTGCAATCGAACCCTGATCCAATTAGGGTAAAAGGTAAAAAATGATCCTATGTTTGTCAGATTTTCTCACAGATTGGTGTAATCAAAATTCAAATTTAAAACACAAAAAAATTTAAATAATAAATTGTTGTAAATAAATCAAATAATTTACCAACAAAACCACCACTGAATAAATAACGTGTAAAATAATTCATTTCAATTATTAAAGTTGAGACCAATTTCAAATTTAATCTGTGTAACAATTGTTTGTTTAAATGTAATGTATTATAATTAACGTGCCCTTTTACTCAGTTTCGTCCAGGAAATAAATATTATATTGACAAATTCACACTTGCAGACAGCGTAAGCACTTTCAAATGAAACGAAAAAAATTGAGGACATTTTTTATAACTGATATGTATGATTCAGTCAAGTTTTTTCATAGCCAATAATATATTCAATTCAATGTATGTATAGGTATACATTTCATTCCCATAAATAATATTTTTCCTCTTATCATAGGTCTTAGGATATTTTTAAGGTGCAGAGGACACCTGAGATACCGAACTCCAACTCTCACGCAACTTCTGTTCGTTTTGCAGGTTGGCGGCTACCTTCTGTTAGCTTGTATGCCACTAAAAAAATAATACTGTGAGCTCTAATATTTTTTTTTTTTAAAGATATATCTGGGTTTTGTTATAAACCCAAATACAACCTTATACACCTTTCACAGTAAGCTAAAAGCTTGTGTCGTGAAAGGGGAATTTGCCGGCACCTGGGATCGAACCCCGGACCCCTTGTTCACAAGGCCGAGACTCTACCTCCAGGCTACCGACGAACTAATATACATACCTATACTTCAATACGTTATTAAATATTATTTGTTTATTTATTTTTAGTGTTCATCAATCACAATATATAAAATTCTATAGAAAAATACATTCAAATAAGATGTACAGAGGGCGAATTTATCGCAGAAGCGCGATATTTTCCAACTTATCCAAAGGATAGGGGCAATCACCGTCCCAGAACAGAGCAATCTAGTGAGACGGTGTAATTTCCCTGTCTTGCGTGAATCAATTAGCGATGTACACGGTCAGGCGGGCCAGGGTGGCCTGATATGGGACCCTATTTTTTTTACAAAGACCAACATACCTGATTTATCCATTTTTTGGTCCTTGTGAGGGCTGCCCCTGGCTCGCTCATCTAAGATCCCTATAAGGATCCCATGATGAGTTTGATAAGAAGAAAGAGTGATATGTGATGTCCATAATAATTTAAAATATATTGTGAAAATTGTCAAATGTACCTATTGTAAGAAGGGAAATAAAAGATTTTCATTCATTTTTTTAATTTTTTCAAGTAGTGTACCTTCGAACAAAACACGTTAATCGAACTTCAATATTTTTTTTCTCAATAAGTATTCAACATACCAGAAAAATAATTGCATCGGTAAGTATGTTTGCTACAAAAGACATTCAACAGATTTTGGAAATTAAAAAAATATACCCTCAAAATCTTATTTTATACAAAATATTAACTTTTTGTTCATAGGTAGATACACTCATGTGTTTACCTTCGAACAGAAACCGAGATGACGGAAATTGAATCAAAATACATTTATAATTTATTAAATGCCTGAAATTTATTTGTCAGAAGTATTAAAACAATAAATAATAATCCCTCGCCTCCAACTTCTCCTGTCTCCCGCTGTGGTTTTCCAGTCTGTCACCTGTAGTATTTGGTTTGCGTCCTTCCTCACCTCATCTTTCCATCTCAGCCTAGGTCTTCCAATTCTTCTTTTTCCACCTGGATGTCCCTCAAGGATTCTTTTTGCTACCCGTGAAGATGATATAATATGCACATGTGCAGATCATCTTAGCCTGTTTAATTTAGCATGTACAGAAAGTCTGGGAGCCTCATAGAAGTTATATAGCTCTTCATTGAATCTTATTCTCCAGGTTTCGCCATCATTCACGGGTCCCAAGATTTTCTTTAGCACTCTCACCTCAAATCTATCCAGCTCTTCTGCAGACTTTGCTACCATTGTTCACGTTTCACACCAATAAGTCACTTCTGTCCTGGTTATAGTTTTCTAGAGAGTAATTTCCGTTTTCCTGTGAACAATTTAGGACTTGAGTACTGGAAGAAGAGAAAAGAATACTTTGTTTCTTGTTGCTATTCTTCATTTTATTTCTACATGGTCTTCGCGAACATTGCCATAAATGGAGTGAGTATCAAACAAGTAAGAGAATTCGTGTATGGAACATTTTGCTATATGGTTGCGAGACATGAACCATCAGCAAGAGTGAAAGCGGACGGTTGGTGGCCTTTGATATGTGGTGCTACAGACGAATGCTGAAGATCTGTTGGTCGGAACACGTCTAAAACGAGGAAGTGTTAACCAGGGTAGGCGAAAAAAGGCAACTCCTTTAGAGAATCAGCCAACAATGAGCTTACTGAATTGGCCACAACATCAGGCACCCAGGACTCCTCATCGCCATCGCGGAAGGTAGGACCGAAGGCACAAATGGCAGAGGCCGACCAAGAGATGCCTATATGGACCAACTGTAGAGGGATATGAACTGTGGCTCATACGTAGAGCTGAAGAGACTGGCTGAGAATAGGGAGAAATGGAGAAAAATATCCAAACTCGTTGCAGACCAATCCAATGGTTTGCAACCCATTATATAGGTATATTGGGAGGCTCTTTATGGATTACGCCTTACTTTTTCGTCAATTTTACATATTTAAAAACTGTTGTGAGCTTATCATCAAACACATCAGCCGTTTTTCTTACTGACATTCCTTTTCGGCATTCTTCAACAGCCTTCTCTAAATGTTCTGTTGGAATAGGAATCCTTTTTTGCCAGTTTTACTTCTTGGCACTGAAAAATAAATTGATCATACTAAAGATATCCAATTTTGTGTGTAGGTACCTTCGAACAGTTCAAAGGTACACGCAATCCTCTGTTCGAAGGTACACTCAGACCATAAATACAGAAAATTATCGATAAAAACAAAATTAAGTTCTTTATGTCAAAATAAAATACTAAATAACAAAAAGAATCTAATGTTTCCTCATGTTGTGTAGTACAAACATTAAAAATATAACATTTATTTATCTAAAAAAACTAGAGAATATTGATGAAAAATTTACTTTTTGCATCGAAAATCTTTAAAAAAACATTAGCGAACTCGCACTGGCAGTTACGCGCTTGATATTAAAACAGTGTTGCCATAGTGGAAAAATCTTTACAAATACAGTGTTACAATATTTTTATATTTCAAAGTTTTAGAGTTTTTGAGACTGTTCGAAGGTACACGCGTTCGAAGGTACACTACTTGACCCTACTTATTCATATTTATAATTTCATCTGAAACTTATCTTTAGAATGAGACCTCGTGTAGATTATATTATTTCATCTCTATCTTGCTTCATTTTGGTGCCTTTAAAGTTAAATTATACAAACTAACGAACGGAGATAAATATTTATTAGATGTAATAAACAAATACTTAATTTAAAATGTTAATACTCACACAATAATTATTATTTCAAACGAATAAACTTTTCAAATTATATCCGTTCGGTAATTCCACGTTTAAATTAATATTTTACAAATGTGTGCTTAATTTTGAATCAAAAAGTCATAAGTCCTCATTCGTAATATGTAAGATTTTATAAATATGTAAAATGTGTTATTGCTATACTTTTATAAAATACGTTTTTATATCTAAAGTTTGACTGGAAGAATTGTTTATGCTTTTTGACATTTAACTGATTTTATTTTAGAAACTGTGCCAATCAAACCTGTATCTATTCACCTTATTTTAAGTCATACCTAGAAAAAAAAATAGTTTTTTTTCATCAACATATGAAAGGTTTTATTTTTCTTCTCAATGCAGCCCGTTCCAAAGAATAAGTACCCCAAATCTAATATATAAAATTCTCGTGTCACGGTATTTGTTATCATACTCCTCTGAAACGGCTGGACCGATTTTGATGAAATTTTATGTGTCTATCGGGTTGGTTTGGGAATCGGCCAACATCTGTTTTTCATATCCCTAAAAGTTAAAGTCCACCCCGATTTTTTTTTACTTTTTGGTAAATTTTTTTTAATTTTCAATTTTTTATGGTGATGCATTAAAAAATACATACAGCCCTAAATTTTCAACCATCTACCATCAACCCCTATTTTTAATAGCGATATTAGTATACGGCAAATGTTTATGACAAAATAACGTTTGCCGGGTCAGCTAGTTTTTCTTTAAGTTTTCAGGTAGGTATATTATTGTTGATGATGGATTTTCACATGTGGGTAACCAGCAGATCAGCTGCATATAAGAAACATGCAAACTGTCCTCTCTGTGCCAACATTTTCCTTGAACATAACGAATAAGAAATTCAATATTATCAATTTATCGATGAGCAATGCCACCCATTCTATTTTTAATTATCTTGGAGATAGTCCACAACTTGCATGTTTATTGTGTGCAATGAATCCGTAGGCTTCCACACTTTTGTTCGAAACACATACCTACACTATAAAATCCAAAAGATTGTCTAAAAAATAATATTCATATCCGAACAAACAATTCAATACGAATTTACCCCGTTTTGCCTTTACGTACATTTAAATTGATTTGTATGTAGATTCTGATTGTTATTTTTGCTGGAACATATTTGTAATGTTTGTATGTCAAATGTTGTGAAATCGCAAATTTACAAAATGTAATTTTTACTTCTGTCATATATTATTTATTGTGTTGACAAATTGCCCAACAGTTTGAATAATTTGTTTGAATAAAAGTGTTATTAATCATTTAGAAGTGGCGAAATTTTTATAATATTTGAATCCATTCATTGCCTGTTTTTTTTATCATCCTCAACACAATATTTCTTCCAATTTTGATAGACTGTGAACATTTTATTTCGAATTCCTCAAAAAAAGTATTAATGGAATCGTATATTACATCATATGTGGTTAAATTTGCAATAAAAGATTTATTTTTACTTTTAATAAATAAAATATAAAAATATATTATTGAGCACTGTTTAATCTCCACTATGTAAGGTTAAATACCGAACGTTTTCGCCTATAATTGTAGGCATCTTCAGGGAAACAGTTTCCCTAAAGATGCCTACAAGTATAGGCGAAAACGTTCGGTATTTAACCTAACATAGTGGAGATTAAACAGTGCTCAATAATATATTTTTATATTTTATTTATTAAAATTAAAAATGGATTTCCACAGCGTAAACACAAAAACTCTTGAATTATTATTTATATTTACCTTAAAAATAATTCTTCATTTTAATAGTTCCGTGGAATCTTCAGAAAAGAAAATTTTCCCCATTCTTTTTCACCAGTTTTCAAGTGCCTGTAAAAATGTGTAGTTCTTCGTATTTACTAATGTAAATAAATAATTACGTACTTATCTCATTGGTGTCTTTAATTAAGGTAGAGTCTTTGTAAGAATTAAGCTGGCGTAGAACTTTGTTTAAGTCTATGAACAAATTTCCTAGAATTTGGCGGTGATGCATCTTGAAAGTTATTTTTTATTTGTATGGAGAGGGCAACTTGCATATTCATTTAATTGTTTTCTTATTTGGACGATATAGACAGATATCTTTTACAATTCATGACGAATTTAAAAATATTGCATTGTCTTCAAATATTTAAACTAAAGTATAGGTACCTACCTAAAGTTCAGTTAAAAACAATTAATATATCACATCAATAAAAAAAAATACTAATATTAGTTTAACACAAATACAATACAAAATTATATCTATAAAAGTAAAACTCGATCAATTAAAACATCACTAAGTATAAGTAGGTACATAAATTCACACCTATACAACCATTCCTTGGTATGATTATGATGTAATTAACATTAATGACATAAGTATTGTATACAAAAAAGTCCCAAATTAGGTTACTAGAAACGTAAGATACTGTATTTTTTAATCCACCATAGCGTTCTCTAAAATTTAAGCAGTCAATTGATGAATCAACAAAAAAGTCCCAAATTAGGTTACTAGAAACGTAAAATACTGTATTTTTTAATCCACCATAGCGTTCTCTAAAATTTAAGCAGTCAATTGATGAATCAACAAAAAAGTCCCAAATTAGGTTACTAGAAACGTAAAATACTGTATTTTTTAATCCACCATAGCGTTCTCTAAAATTTAAGCAGTCAATTGATGAATAAACAAAAAAGTCCTAAATTAGGTTACTAGAAACGAAAAATACTATTTTTTTTAAACCACCATGGCGTTCTCTAAAATTTAAGCAGTCAATTGATGAATCAACAAAAAAATCCCAAATTAGGTTACTAGAAACGTAAAATACTATATTTTTTAATCCACCATGGCGTTCTTTAAAATTTAAGCAGTCAATTGATGAATCAACAAAAAAGTCCTAAATAGGTTACTAGAAACGTAAAATACTGTATTTTTTAATCCACCATGAAGTTCTCTAAAATTTAAGCAGTCAATTGATGAATCAACAAAAAAATCCTAAATTAGGTTACTAGAAACGTAAAATACTATATTTTTTAATCCACCATGGCGTTCTCTAAAATTTAAGCAGTCAATTGATGAATCAACAAAAAAATCCTAAATTAGGTTACTAGAAACGTAAAATACTGTATTTTTTAATCCACCATGAAGTTCTCTAAAATTTAAGCAGTCAATTGATGAATCAACAAAAAAATCCTAAATTAGGTTACTAGAAACGTAAAATACCTACTGTATTTTTAAATCCACCATAGCGTTCTCTAAAATTTAAGCAGTCAATTGATAAATCAACAAAAAAGTCCCAAATTAGGTTACTAGAAACGTAAAATACTGTATTTTTTAATCCACCATGAAGTTCTCTAAAATTTAAGCAGTCAATTAATGAATCAACAAAAAAGTCCCAAATTAGGTTACTAGAAACGTAAAATACCTACTGTATTTTTAAATCCACCATAGCGTTCTCTAAAATTTAAGCAGTCAATTGATGAATCAACAAAAAAGTCCCAAATTAGGTTACTAGAAACGTAAAATACTGTATTTTTTAATCCACCATAGCGTTCTCTAAAATTTAAGCAGTCAATTGATGAATCAACTAAAAAGTCCTAAATTAGGTTACTAGAAACGTAAAATACTGTATTTTTTAATCCACCATGGCGTTCTCTAAAATTTAAGCAGTCAATTGATGAATCAACAAAAAAATCCTAAATTAGGTTACTAGAAACGTAAAATACTGTATTTTTTAATCCACCATGGCGTTCTCTAAAATTTAAGCAGTCAATTGATGAATCAACAAAAAAATCCTAAATTAGGTTACTAGAAACGTAAAATACTGTATTTTTTAATCCACCATGGCGTTCTCTAAAATTTAAGCAGTCAATATTGATGAATCAACAAAAAAGTCCTAAATTAGGTTACTAGAAACGTAAAATACTGTATTTTTTAATCCACCATGGAGTTCTCTAAAATTTAAGCAGTCAATTGATGAATCTTAAATAGATAAAAAAAAGTAAATTTAACACATGAAACTCACATTATAAGGCTTAGAAAAGACAACATCACCTTATTCGGTAGTGCCCCGGACGGGACGTGAACCCGCATCCCTACCTTGTCGCGAGGAGTGCTTTGTCCAATTAAGTCTAATACAATAGTTAATTGTAAAAATAACATCGATAAACAAAAAAAATGGGTTTGCATCTCTGCAATAACTCAGTAAAGAATAAAAAAATGTCTCATTCGGATACGTACCAAAAGTTGTAACGAAAATGTTATGTATGGAAATCGTTAAAACTGCGAAATCACTGCTAAAACCTATAACCAGTAATAGTATGAATAATTGCTCACCTCTGTCACTGATAGATAACAACGTTGCGTCATCCATTTTTCTGGCACAATATTGATGTCATCGCGATTATTAAAATGGTTACTGTGCCTACCCATATTTATTGCATTTTTCTAAAGGTCGGTCGAATGTTTTGCGACACAGAGAGAGAGAGGGATATCAATGTATCTACTCTTCACTCTGTTTTTTATACTTTTTTATTATATCTATTGACTTGCTTTAAATCTGGCTTTGCTCGTAGTATTTTCAAATCATCCAATTTTAAGAATCGCTTCAAGCCGAATAAGTATCATTATATACAAACATTCATATGGACAATTTACAAAGATCGAGCTAGTCCCAAACTCAAATATCAATCTTGTATTATGGGTACTAACGCGACGATACATATAAATACAATACACTAAACACATAAACATACATGTAATACCCAGACCAGGACAAATACTTCATTTTGCCCTGGCCGGGAATCGAATACGGATTCTCATGATTCAAAGGCAAAAGCGTAATATGCTACAATAATACAGAGGTGTAAATATGCTAGAATAATTATAAAAATTACGATTTCTCGAATAAAATACATATTTATTTGTGGAGTTAGGGTTCGAAGTCAAAACACATTTTACGTTTTCTTTCCGTTAACCTTCGGATATAGACGACGTGGCGAGCAAGCATCGATTTCGTAGCTAAAATACACAAAAGTTACGAAAATTGACACTTAGGCGCAATGTCGAATTCGAACAATTCGAACGATTGCGACACTAAAACCTAACGCTAAAATGTGTTTTGACTCAGGCCCCAGCAGGACAGTCGACAAAGCATATAGAGTTTGTAACAATTATGTACGAGTATTTAGAATACTATAAATAAAGCCAGCTACAATGTTTATGAGAACAATCAAACAAACATGTAGACAAACTCAAATATAATATATTCAAGGGTTCGACCGACAAAGGTCTTTCCACACTATCGTTTGATTTATCGACATCAATTATACCGTTTTGTTGGGGGGTGACCGTGACGAGTAAGCATTTTTCAACATTTTCCTGTAAAAATGATAGTAAATCAGTCAGATCCTCAATATTCAAATAAATGCCATCCGAATCAATATTTTATCTTCTCTTGTTATTTGAAGAGTCGCAGTAGTTTGAAGAATTGTTAGAGATGATGTTTTGACAAACAAAGGTGTTACGTGGAACAACTTGTTATGATAGACATAAAATACAGTGTCTCAGTTTAAGCTAAGTATTATACCAAATAATATAATATCTTACTAATTTTTTTTTCGACTGAATTCAAGTTATGCGTTTGGCAAGATTCTTTTTTTACATTATTTAGAGTGAGTTTCTAACAGTAAGTTAGTTACTTTAGAGTTAGTTTGTTAGCAGCTTCACAGTTAGTTAGTTAACAATCAGTCACCGTTGTTTCTAGTTGATTAACAGTCAGTTAAAGTAAGTATGTATAATTAGTTTGTAAGTCTTAGTAGATAATCATAAAAAGTAGCATGAGACAATAATATGATCGATAAGTGATTTGGAACCATTCAATATGTGTTTGGGCTGAAGAGGCGAAATCCTGAGATAGCATGTTGAAACTTATTGATTGAGTCATGGAGGATTAAGTAATCAGAACATGGAGGACCATATTATACTACTCCAAGGAGAACCACTGAGTGCAAAATGTGGCTTATATGAAAAGATACTCTAGGGAACCACGTCCGCTAATCAAGGATTGACAGACAATTTTATATGGTAAATTTTTTTCCTGAGATGCACACAAACTCCTCCTCCATGACGCTCAACTCTGTCATTGCGTATCAAAGAAAATCCAGGCAACAGAAAGAGCGAGGAAGGTAAGGAGTTAGTTTCAGCCATTATTTCGAGATAAGTAGAGCATAAATATCAACAACACTAAAAGAAGAAATTATCTGAGCATTGATATGACACACTCCGTAATACTTTGAAGAAAGGTTTTTGAAAGACTGACTTAATACAGAGTGAAGATCATAATTTCCGCCATTTGATGACCCAGGTGAATTGACAGCCTCTGTGGGAGGTAAAAGAGTATCGGGAAAAGGTGTAGAGGGAGGTGAAAAAGACATAATGAGCATTCATATAATGTGGGATGCCAGCTGTAAATCTAAAATAACCGCAGGTACCTACTTGCATGCACAAATGAGTAAAGAAATGACAGAAACATGGAGCCAACTATGAAAAACAAAATACAAATAGAAAATTTAGTAAAAAACACTATGATTAAAAAATTAAAATCAAAAATAAAACTACTTACCCAAATCTGAAAATGATACATAACTTCCAAACACGTTAAGAATAAAAATAATGTAATATGAATAGTAAGTACACCACACTATGCAAAAACACAATAACACACTTTATTAAGGGGTTCGTAAACACAATCACTTCATAGTCTACATCTAATATTAACGCTGTTATTTCTATCCGAATCTTTATGTGAGTGTGTGTAGTGCGCAACGAATAAAAAGTAAGAAGGTCCATTAGACCGTGGGCAAACACATACATAGTTAAGCATTAATTAATTAATTATTAATCGGTTACGGCAATCCACCCGATTCGAGTGTTTTGTGATCATGGGTATGCATTCACATATAAAATATAATCAAATAACTCAATTAATTAATAATTACCAAAAAAACACGTTGATATTTAAAATAGTTCGACACACATGCATTGCCCATAACAGAGGACATACTCAGTCGAGAAAAGAAAGAAATAATTATCTCCACAATATCATGACAATTTTATTGAAACTATAATACGATATCACTATGATAAACAAGATAATAAAACAAAATTCACCATGCACACTAATATTGTTGTACTGTGATTAAAAAACAATTATCATCAAACATAAATAGTTTGCAACTGTTCCGCGGTAAAACTTAAAGGGTACACTCTAAGGGTACCTACACATCACATGCAAATACAAATTCGACGAATATTATCTAAATACTATAAAAATACTCTAGATTCACAACTCAATCAGCAGTTACATGCCTATTAATATAATTATATTATTAAATCAAAAGACGAAACAAAATAACGTGAACACCCGCTATTATTGTCAACAACATGAAGTGAGTGACAGTACAACAATAATATCAAAGATAATATCATAGGTAGGTACTACTATGTATATGTATCTACTATAGGATCCAACCAATATAATATTGATTGATACTATTATACTATACTATACCCTCACGCCATGTCCCAGGAGGGGTAGGTAGAGAGAACGGAACGCCATATAGATCTATCCATACATACTTCTTTCGCTTCCTCATGCACGCTGCTTTCTCTTACTCAACACGGGTCCGTCCTTAAGAATTCGGTCCACGTGATCAAGCCACGTGGTTCTTGGACGTCCGCGCTTCCTCGCACTCCTTCTTTCAGATAAATACATCCTCTTTGTCATCTTTTCATCTTGCATTCGCTCAACATGTCCAAACCATCTCAACTTGTTTACACGCATTCTGTCCACAACACTCCTCTCACATCCGCTCATTCTCCTGATATTCTCATTCTTCACTCTATCTCGCAACGATTTACCAACCATTCTTCTCAGTGATCGCATATAATATTGATGATGCAACCAATATAAAAAAATTGAACTTTATATACAACTTCCAAAAATTTCAAGTCATGTGATAAGCATGACACAGAGGAATATTGGGAATGTTACCTAGGTTTAAAGAGTACTCATAACCAAGCCTTGAGTCGATTCAATAGCGTCGAGACTCTGTAATCCTTAAGGAAGTTCACATAATATGTATGTGTATCATATAAAACATACCTACCTAGTTAATACCTATTCAAATAGGTTGACTATCAGTGAGTGTGATCAATTGGAATGATTTATCTATGTAGAGTGGTTCAAAAATATGATTGACAATATAATATTAATAAATGTAATGTTTTTGAGTTAACACGTTGGAAATTCATTATTAACATATATAATTAAATACATTTTATTTAAACACTGTATACTTTTCAACTTAAATTTGTCCTCCTGATGATGCCAAGTAAAAGCCTTGGCAGAAACGTTTGAGGTGAGTAAATTTAATCTGGAAAGTAAATAGTGTTAAAATAAAAAATATTTAATTAAAGGTATGTCAATATATATTATAATACCTACAACCATAAAAGCGTAATGTGTTCCAGTATGTTACGAATGTATTTACATACATAATGATATTTCATTTTGATATCTGTGCGATATGTGAACATATTAAAACTCAGAGATGGAAATATTTCAAAATTCACTGTGAAATTTCAAATAGCTTGCATTTTGAGATAAATAACTTATTATCTATTATTTGAATTACCAGATACTCAAATATTATTTTATAATGTTTTTTTTGGACTAATAATACATAAGTCATGAAAAGAGGTAACTTTACTAATCGCCTGTTGATGGAGTCGAGAGTCTCCGAATCCTAGTACCTACGCGAAGTTGATAAAAGTCGTTCGTAAGTAAACTGCATACTGTGTTTTTTTTTCAATTTGACTTTATTGACATAAGTGGTAATAGATATTATATCCTCATGTGAATCGACATACTTCCGAAGGTTATGCCCCCCTCTAGCAATCATTGCAAGCTTTTCCATGTTGGATTACAACATTTTTTAAAAAAAATGTTAACAAAGTCTATTATTTTGCCTAATCCCTTCATCAGCCAAGATCGTTTATAATGATTAGAATGATGAAGATGAAACCAGTTGGTCTTTGCAGCCTGTATTGAAAGAGTTTCAATCTTTCAATTTGTGAGAAATAACGGATCCCCAAATCAATCCAAAGATCTCCCTTACAAGCTTCTCCACATTGACGACAGCAGCATATTGTTACTTGCTTTACTTAATATGAACGTGTTTTGGGTAACAACATACCATAAAAAAATCATCCATAAAAAAAGATATGTAAGAAACACAGTGAAATATCACCAAATAAGACGTTATTTTATCTCAACTTTCACTGAAATTTGAATAAGTAAAGGTTTTCAAAATCTTGAGCTGAAAATGAGTAATGAAAGTGTATTTAATTAAAACATTAAAAGGTTTTTGAAATTCTGTAAACGTAAATTTTACGAGGATCCCTCAGTTAGAATGAGAAGGCACGCGCCTGCCTGAAGAGTCTATCGTGTGCTGCTGCGTATTAGTCTTCTTCTTTGTATTTACGTAATACTACCAGCCAGTGACGCGATTTTCAAAGAATTAATCTGTTCTATTCTTAATTTGAATGAACCATCACGTGAAATACTTTTTACATCTTTAATTTTGTACTGAAATATGTCACCAATCCTGTTTGTCTTATTTTTATTTGTCACAGTAATAATGTCATTTCGATTTGTCACAAAAAAAGGATAGAGAGGACATACCATAACATTTTCTCTCACTAAATGCTTTCAAAACTAATGGTTAGTAAATAAAATAAAATAAATAAAATAAAACTTTCTACAAAATAAATCAAAATAATTAAATTAAATAAATTTTTATTCTCTCCAAGAAATGTTCTTTGATTAATAATAATTTACTGCCCACTGAAAATCCAAGAATCTTCCAACATTAAGCTAATAATACAGTCAGGTGATCAAAGGATTATTTATAGTCTTTCAGATCCTTAGACTCTTTTTATTTTTTAAGTCTTTTTATCTTAAGAGTTGATAAAAAGTGATTTTAATAGTAGTCTGTGTGCTGTCACTGGTTCAACGTATAATAAATTGATCATGCTAATTAAAATATTAGGAAAGGCAGGGAGAGATACTACTTAGTTGGTGTGTACTAGCTGATATCTTCATTAATTTCAAAAAGGATGGTTAGAAGATCGTACTTACTACAGATATACCTACTTCAGGACATGAATATTAATTGGCATACCGCACGTTCTTCAATGATAATATTATTGAAGGCTGGAAAGAATAAGCCTTCTTAAAATTACAATGTTTTTTCCAGGACTTGCTTGATATTATTTGTATTTTCAAAGTGAATTCGCAGGTTTTAAGCCCAGATACACCTACTAATTTTTCTTCTAGGAAATCGGATATATTTGGAAGGTTGAAGTATGCGGATAGCATATCTAGTCGGAAATCAGATATATGGATGGCAATTTAAAAATGTAACAATATATTTATTTTTAGAAAACATTTTTGATACCTACCTAGACCATTCTTATTAAAAATTTCAATATTATTTTTTTTATATTGGTTTTCAAGTCTCTTGTAAAATGTAGGTGGTCTCCTGGCTACCTCGCTTGTGGGATATGCAATGATGGTATAGTAGGTATAGCGATATAAAATAAAAATATATGTAATCTATTTTCTTACCCAATATTTTATAGTACCTACTAAATTTAAGTGTTAGAAATGCTGTTAATATTTGCGTTCGACGGTACTTGGTGGAAGTTTATATCATGATCAGGCTGGTGTATGTGATTTCTTCAGTTTACTTCACTCCAATGAGAGCGAAAGTAGTCGAAAGTTGACCCGCGACTATAAAAGTCACGTAAAGTACTAAAAAGTGTTTTTTTTTTAACTAGATTACTAAATATGTGTCAAATCCTACTGAAACTATTGCAGTTTTACATCCCACGAGTGGGGTAGCCAGCGGAATTACTGCAAGTAATTAACAAACAGATTGTTTTCTATCTGTCAACAAAACAATAAGTCAATCAGACTGGGTGGCATTCTTCATCTCGTTTTACTCAAAAACTTACATTAGTGACAAGAAATTGTATTATAATGTTTTTTTTTTTAAATTCAAATATTTTTTTATTGACATAATAGTAAACACATGCATACAATAAACATAGTTATTCTTTTTTTTATAATTATCATCTATTATAACCTCGGAATTGAGCAGAACTCGTGCAACGTTATTATTTTATTTATCTATTTTGAGGTATTTTTAAGAACATTTTTAAATAACTGATTTGGCTCAAATTACCCAATTTTTGGGTAGAGAGCCTTTTTATAAAATCATACTTTCTACGAATCTAGGTACTCCTGAAATTCTTGTAACATAATAATGTATGCATACCTAGAAGGTTACGGAAATATAATATTAAGAGTATGTAGGTAGTACAAGGTATTTCCTATCCAAACGAAAGAGTTCTTAGAATCAAGGGGTATTAAGTTTAAAGATCGCAGGAGTGCTTCTGAATGAGATGGTGGGTAGGGGAGAGAGAGAGAAAGAAATAAAATAAAAGGGAATAACAAGATGATGGGAGGATTTTAATAACATAAGAGTAAACAATAATGCTATTGATCTTAATTTTAATAAAAAAAAATGTTGATTAGATGGAAAGAATCACTTATATAGTGATTATCTCGACTTACAATATCATAGATTTTTTCATGTTAATTTATTTGTAATGTTCCTGCAGATTTAAAATAATAAAATGAATCAACGTATTTTCTTTAGAATCAGAACTGAAATAATTATCAACGTACGCGTCTAAGAAATTAATAACATTAGATACATGTATCAATAATATGTATATGTATAGACAGTTCAAACAGATCAAACAATTCTCAAACTAAGGTAAGAATCTTGTATTATGGGGACTAATACAACGATACACACACAATAATATATACAATTCACTATACATAAATATATTTCATATCCCGACCCAGAACAATTTGAAAAGGGGCATTATTCATTTTGCCCTAGCAGGGAATCAAACCTGGGACCTAGTGACTTAAAGATAAAAGTGTTAACTCTGCACCACACCAACCTACAAATGGCAAAACCATAATATTAACAGATCCTCTAGGAAAGATATGACATGAAAATTGTGTTGAGCATATTGAATAGGAGAGCATGCATTAAGAATTGAATGACAATGACGTAATCGAAAAGTGCATACAAGTATAGGAGTAAGTGACGCTCGATCCTTTCAGCCTACACTGAAAGGTAAGCAATTTTATGGCAATGATGATGATGAGTTTTTTTTTATCAAGATTACTAACTTAACAGTTATTTATCAAGCTTTAGTCTAAAATCTTGGAAGTATTGAAATACGTGAACTGAAAACTAATAACATTTGAACAAAAATAATAACTGCTACTAGAGAAAAATGCATTAAAGTAGTTTTTCAAATTAAATGCTCATTAGGCATTTGGATTTTTTTTGTGGGCGTTCCACCCAACAGAGGGTGATTTTGCCCATGCCTTAGGATTTCAAGTACAAAATTTAGTGTGAAATAGAAATTAAAACTAACAAGAAATTTTGTACCTAGTCCGTTAAACTGAGGTTAAAACAAAATTGTTGTTTTATATATTTTCCAATCAATATCCAGGTATTATTTTATTATTATTCCGTATTTATATACGTAGGAAGACGAATCACTAGATATGGGTGGATTTCCGGGAACAATAATTAAAAAGTTAAATTTCATTCTATCAAAAATCTATATAATAATAACACATCTTAATAATCAACAACAGATTATCCATAAACAAATAATATTATCGTAAGAGTACCCGGGTGTGCTTTTATTGACATAAGTATTAACTGGTCAGTTATAGTATTGTTTACTCTACAGGGCAGATCTACTATATAAAGACTGCTTCTATTATCCTAAAACAACAACCACCAGATGAAATTGACCCACAAAATAAGACCGGACTTAAAATACAAAATATGGAATCAAAATCGTCACACAAGCGTTTTGTTTGTCTTCTTTATTTAGAATTAAACATTTGAATTATTTTTAATTTATTCTATTAATTGATACTTAAAAGAAGAAGCTTCCGGCGCAACCACGTAGAACGAATGAGCGTTGATAGACTCCCTCAAGTATGTAGCCGCAAACAACGTGCCAACGGGAATTTGCCAACCTGGAAGACCTGCAAAGAGATGGCATGACAGCTGGAGCTCTGTGTCCCAGGAAAACTCGACGCCATAGAAACAGATTTATTAAAAGAGGAAGAAGAATAATAATTATTTTTTAAAAGTTTAAACTGTTGAGTCGTTAGAGTATTAAAAATCTTTCCCAATTTCTAAGGAGCTATCAAAAGACAAATGTTATACATATTTTATCACATTTTTTAATTTTTGTTAAAAAGTCGAAACCAGATTTGAGATTAACCAAATTACACCTCTAAGCACCCTCAAATTAAGCAATTAGCTTGTGTCAAGAAGGTGGAATAGGTTGCTGGTAGGCTCAATTGAAATTTTCAATCTCCAATCTCTTCAATATCTTTTTCGATTTGTTTGAACTTCTTATTTATATCTCATGCTGAGATATAAGCTTGAGATATCTCAGCTTGAGATATAAATAAGAAGTTCAAACAAATCGAAAAAGATAAAGGTTCTATGTAGGTATATTTAATTAAGCTTCCAAGCTTAAATGCCAGTGAACTTGTCATTATATTAGAGAAAGAAGAAAGACTTCAAAGAATATGGACTGATGTGATAATCAGAGTAACCTTAAAAAGTGCGGGTTCGTGTTACTTGAAATGGAATAGAATGAAAAAAGGCCTAATTCAGAGAGACGATTACCTACTAGCAGTGTAATTATGTAGGTATGTACCATCTATGTAGGTAACTTTTCTTAAAACCAATTGGACATCTCGATTGGAGAATTACGTTTATACAATGTAAAAATGTGCATAGTAATCGTAAAAAGTGAGAAAGGCGTCTCAATGCTTACGAATTGGCTATAGGCAGACTTAAGTGATCACAGTGTCACTATTTGAGGTCCTCTATTTGAGAGATTTTAAATTCACGCCATAGAACAAACCATTTTTTTGGGATTTAATATTTCAGATTTCAAATTGATCAAGATCTCCTGTCTAAATGGTAATGAAACAATTAACTTCGATACTTTATGGGCTGCTTGTTTAATGAATAAATCGAGAATATCAATAAAGAAAAGAGAAATGCCGTGAGAATAGAGAACGATGGGGGTTCCTACAAAACGAATCTGGGGCGTGTGTCTATGGTGCAGCACAGACAATGCCACACTTGTTGAAGTGTCCATTGTGCACTGTCACTATGGAGGATATTTTTGACGCATCTCTACGTGCTTCACAGTTTTTTTTTAATCCAGTACGTTTTTCACAGTACTGGAGATGAGGTTGATTTTTTTTCTGGGTTTCAACACGATAAATTAATAATAATATAGGTAATAAGGAATTAACAACTATTTTAAATTTATCTTACATCTCTTGTTTGTAAACATCTTGGTTTGTAACGCTCTTGAACCACTTTGTACTAGCAACAACAACGCGCCGTCTCAAGTATTCCTTTTTATATCTGCAAATATTTACGCAAGGCTCTTCGTTTTAGTATTACAGTAATACACTAGTATTGCTAACGATAAAAGAACCTCCTACGCAATATCTACAAACTAAGTTGGTTATTATTTTTATTATTCAAAAGATATAACTAGGTTTGAGTAGTTATAAAGCTGTATTAAATTTACCTATAAATGATTTTATACCTTGGTAAAGTTTTTGCATCTTCGTTTGCTTCCTCGTTCTTCATTACTACTCACTTTTAGTCACCTGAATTTTAGTCTACCAACATTATGTTTACGTATTATATAGCGTCATGGTTAAGTATTTTTAGGGAAGCAGAAGAAAATTGCTAAAAGAGACAAATTATTAAAATAAATTTCATTGATCAGTGCTTTTCTTTCAAACAATGTTCATTTTAATATTGCCTGAAATATTTTTAATAACTACTTACTTACTTTTCGGGTCCGGACTTTAGATTTTGCCACTCCAGTATTCAGCGACGTACATCGCCTTGTCATTCGCCATCAATAGGTCACTCTCATTACATGTATACTCTCATTGCAATAAATGAGAGAATCACTCAAATGTAGACATAAAATTATTTGTTCTATATTTTATCTATTTCCTTCACTATTCAATACCATCACTTGATGACACACAAAAAACATACAAATTGTTCTCTTCGTGTCATGAAATCAAACAATAATTAACTGTAACACTTAAGTGTCTCAAATCAACATTTCTATTTTACAAGATCCTTCTTGAAATTCATTGCAATTCGCTGTTATAGTAAAGAACAATATTAAATGTGGTTTTTTTTCACTTTTTTGGTCACGTGATATGATTTGTTGAAGATAACTAATATTATATTTTTTAATAAACTAATTATGTAGCGTCTTTTCAATTTCCAATTAAAATCATTGAGCTCTGTACCGTTGATGAAACTCCAAAGCGACCACTGCGCTCAGCTTCTACTGCTGTCAACGAACTCCAATTGGGCAAAAAAGTCCAAGTTTGCAGAGAGGAGCTTCAGAGACGCCGCGCAAAATCCCTGGAATAGATTGCCCGCAGACCCGAGAAAAAATCTGTGAACCTAATCATTAAGAATCAAGTTAAAAAAAAAATCTCTATGATTTGCGAACTCTGGAGAGTGTGGAAGTGTTCAAGAGGAGGTTAAAAATCCTATTGTTCATGAGGTGTTAATGGGCATTTGCGGTGGTTTTTCCACAAAACGGCGCATCAGAAACAAGTTTTCTAGTTATTATTATTATTATTAAAAACGCTACTGTTTAGGAGAAGTCACGGCGTTATTGAGATGGTCACGTATGATTAAACGACGTCATATTATTAAATTATCCAGTTATAATGAATAAACATTATAGTACACTATTTTCATACTGTAAAATACTAAAACCATTGAATTAGCTAATAAGATTTGTTTGGGAGTAAAATATGAGTCGTGTCTCTAAACTTGGATCATAAAGATAAGGCTTCTGAAATTGAAAGACAGAAAGTTTACATAGGCCACATTGTAACATCAAAAGCCATTAAATTAAGCTTTTGGTTATCAACAACAACAACATATGAGCATAAATTTAATCTTGATTTTGTATTAAGAAGCTTAATTTAACGATAACACTATTATGATGTTTTGTTAAGCTTTTAAATTACGCAGTTAAAATTACGTTTATAATTATTATTATTTTATGTAAAAATTTAAAGAAAATTTCTTCCAAATTGTGATAGATTTGGTACACTGTAGAATCAAGCAAGAGTTGCTTTTAACAACAAAATCTAAAATATCGGAAATCCAAAACATTAAATAAAATGTTAAAAAGGACTTGACTAAATAGCCTTTGTCTAGAGCATTCAAATCGCTTAAAAAAGGCATTTCTAATAAAACTGCATACCAATATTCCTTTCCGTCGTTCCCGTAGTTCTAAGAATTACGTTTTTTTATTATCTGTTACCATAACATGCAAACCTCCGTTATGTACCTACAGCAGAACATATTGTAGTGTTCTCTGTGTGACCTCCTACATTTGATCGCTTCATCTTCTTATATGTAGGTACTCTACATAACTTTTCCTCGGTTCCCTTTCACTGCTCCGGTTATCACCAATACCTCCAGGATGTCCGGATCATCAATTTAATTTTAGTTGTTATCAAATAATAATTATAGAAAGTTATAAAAAAAATTCAATCAATATTTTCATACATAATTTTATTTTGAAACAAATTATTAACGTTGTGCATTTTGATATATTTGGTATTCTTACTATATTATTAGTACATAAATACATACATAAATAATTCACCAATAGGGTATCATTTTAATGCATAAACTTACCGCTTAAGTATGTAGGTTATATGTTATTATTTATATTTTCAATTTATACGTAAAAAATTAAACAATATTTCAATTTTCATTTATTTCTAAAGGAATAAATATATTTCATACCTACATAGATTTAGTTATCTATACAATTATGACATCTCGAACAAGTCGAGTAAGTAGTAAATAAACTGCTACACATCGAAAACATGGTATTTTTAAATAAACACAAGTAAGCCACCCATCTTGAATGACTTACTTTTTATGACATGGAGGGGACAACTGACGTTATAAAAACATCTGTTGGCTACCCTAACTGTGGCATATATATTGGTAGTTTGTATAGATATGATATAAATAATATATGGTATTAAATATCTGTTTTTTACAGAACTCTCGATAGCATAGAGGAAAAACGTTTATTCTATGTCAAGAACTCCAGAGAGTAGTGAAAATTACTAGATAGGATATAAATTCTATATCAAGAACTCCAGATAGTAGTGAAAATTACTAGATAGATATAAATTTGAGTCATAAAACACAAACGGTTTAAGTGTGACTGCTTTTTGATAATGTTAATAGGTTTGGATGTACATTTAAGTCTTTGTGAGTCTTTGCAAGTCAAAACCTGGTAAATCAATAATTGAAAAGTGGTAGAATAATCATTTGTTTCACATAAATTAATTAATACAGAATTTTGTAATACAAACGTCAGCTCAATGAATACAGTAAGTAAATGTCTTAGAAATTGCTTTTACCGTTTTTGTGCTTTTTATATTGAAGTTTTTTTTTATGTAAATATTCTAAATTACAAAATAACATTTTTTTTATTTCACATAGTCTATAAAACGTATAACACAAGAAAGTTTTACGCTTTCAAAATTTTTAACTAGCGCTTTCACCGACGGACCAAAAATATTTCGGTGAAAGCGCTAGGAGTGCTTATGGTATAAGTTGTGTACACTATTGTGAATTATAAGAGTGTTATTGTATAATTTAAATTATTTAAAATACTATTTCACAGTGTTTACACTGAAACATGAAATTCATATTTATGCGTAATTTTATACCTAATTAATTATACTATAGGTAATATTATGTACATACATTTAATTACATTATCTAATACCAATTATCTTAATTTAATCATTTTAAACTAATAATTAAAATACATAATATACCTATGTAAATTTGCGGATATTATTTTACACTTAACATAATAATTCTATTCTATTCTATTCTTCACAAGGCCATCCACTCGTTTGCGAGTGATTTAGGCCAATTAACATAATAATACGCTAATGGAATGTTTATAAAACATTTATAATTTTTTGTATTTTAAATACTCATTAAATTGTTTTATATAATTTTGGTATTACAAAAAGTAACAGGGAAATAATGTAGGGATATGTTTATCCAAATTAATTATAGCGAAAAACTAAGCATGATGTTTAATTACACGACACGTTGTGTTCAAAAAGGTTATTAAAAAATATAAATAAATAAATCAACAATAGTTCATTCCAATTTAAAGGAATATTAAAAAAAATCATAAAACTCTTTATGTTGAACAAACGATAAATATCGTTTTTTTTTATCCAAAAATTATACCTACTGTCTTTTCATTGGGATCATAACAGCTTTTGTCCAAGACAACCTCAACGGGATGTAAATATTTTAGATAATTTGTTTGTTTCGTTCGCAATTTAAAATAGTTTAATATTTGAATGGAATTATTCATTTACAAATTATTATAAAACACAATAATATTCGTATAGAGTATTTACAATCTTATAAAATATTTAGCTAGGTAATGGATAAAACAATAAAAGTTTTTATTTCTCTATTTAACATTTACAGCGTAATCCTTTTACATGTATAAGATAAAATAGGATATAATAATACAATAATAACATAATTATGTATAGTAAAAAAAAACGATAATGTATTATGATATTTAAATACCTAATAAAATCAACGAGAGAACACAATTTATTTACATGTCCTCATTTATATATTGGTGCCTCGCTAGAAACCTTTTTTCTTTTTGTAAACCTACAATATGCCTGTAATATAATAGGTTTAGTTGTAAATGATGAAAGTTCTTCAAAGTTCTTCATGGGAAAACTTATCAACATAGAGCTTAAATTTTTATATTCTCGAAGGATTATGTGGTCTTTCTATGTCAACAACCGATGCAGCGCAGATGTTACACAATTACCTTTGAATCACCAGATTTCGGATTTGATTCCCGACCAGAGCAAAATGACAGATTGGCGTTTTTTAAATTACCTTGGATTTTATTTGAATATTGATTTGTATTTCTAGGTTAGGGAATGCCTTTGTAAATGTATTGTTAGTTTTATATTGTGAATGTATTTGCTTCTCTCGGCTAGAGGGACATCGAAGGAGTGTAGTCAAAAGATTCCACACATGGAGGTTTTTGGCCGGCCAGCCCCTCAGGCTGCCCACTATGGTGCCTCCGGTATGGACAAAATTTGTGTAGTGTAGAATTCGGATAAATGGAAGTCCCCAGACTTCTGCGCTATCCGGGTGGTCGGTGGGTCTCCTTCAATGTATTACCTTGGATCTGGGTGTTACATATATTTCTTTGTTGATTCATTGTACCTATATGTGCATCGTCGCGTTAATACCCATACACAACATTAAGGAATCATTTATAATTGTGAATTGACTTCTAATGTTTTTATAAATTTTTTGTTAAGTATGAAGCGTAGTTATATATTTAAGAGAAATTACACACATTAGGCAGGTACATATATTTTTACACACATAGATACATTCAATTTATTAGGGGAATAATCGTCTCTATATCTTCTTTTGTTACCATGTATGGGACAAAAGTTGAAGGATACTTGTGTTTAAATTTAGAAAAAAAAGTTTTTAAAAAACAAAACACTGTTCAAATGTTCACTCTTACATTTTAAAATACTAGCCTTTT
This sequence comes from Athripsodes cinereus, assembly GCA_947579605.1. Classification (NCBI taxonomy): domain Eukaryota; kingdom Metazoa; phylum Arthropoda; class Insecta; order Trichoptera; family Leptoceridae; genus Athripsodes; species Athripsodes cinereus. The sequence goes on from OX388324.1 coordinate 18,256,448, forward strand.
TGCGGACATTTGTGTACATTTTCATTTTCAGACTCTTGAAAATTACAGGGTTTGAAAATTTGTATAGTGCAAGTTTAAACAGTGTTTTGTTTTTATTATAGTAAGAGTTTACATTCAACATGTTTTTTTTTTTAATTATATTTAATGTCTATTTATGGTTAACATATTGTTTCAATATATTTTATTTTCGCTTCTAGCTTAACACGTGCATCAATACATTATTTTATTTAATATTTTACGTTTATACCTATTAAGTATTTAATACCTAGATATTAATTAAAAAAATATTCAACATCATACATAATATTTAATATTAATCTTGATATTTGATAACTACTTAATTTATTTTACCCTTTAGTGGTGTTGAAATTTTATAATGGAAAATAATATAAGAAAATGTTATACAAAAGGATATTAGAGAAAATATTAAAAATATACAGAAAAATAATAATGTTGGTCATAGAAAAAATATACTTATAACTCAGGGGAACAAAAAACACACTTTATTGGCAACATTGTAAATAAGTTGTGATTTTTTATACATATTGGGTGGTTGGTCCATTAAAAGTAAACAAAAAAGGTATATTTATAAGAAAAAAATATATCAAGAGATCACGTGTATTCAAGAATCTTGATGATCAAATTTTCAAGAATGAGGATGATTACGTTGATATGTATATCTACATGTTTGCACATAATGTTTTTTTATTCGTCAAATACACATCACGGCACATCCCGCAAGTGGGATGGCCTGCGGACTTAGGTACTGCGCAAGAAACATGTCCTCTCGGTGCCAATTTAAAAAAAAGACATTTATAATGGGTGGCATACTTCATTGAAGGATCAATCAGAGATGAAAATTGTCTTTAACGTTACAAACACCCGCGAGTGATCAGAGTAGATAATACTATAGAATATATTTTGTTTAGATTATTTAATTATTACAGGGCATTCGTTGCAAACTTGCTTGTTTGGAAGCCACTACGCTGGATTTGTAAACACTTCATAATGATCGTTGGAGGTTGCGGGAGGGGTAGAAGACCTGTTTGCCACTCCGAAAGAAGTTGGTTAAGGAAAGTAGAAAATTTGTGTTCTGAAAGACTTGTTTTGAATGGCCAGAGGTCCTGAAAACAGCGATGGACAAAACTAGAAAAAGGTAAAGAAGATATATGTTTATATGTTTATGTCCATTCTTAGGCACATTTCTTTCTTTGTAACTTTTATTTTTCATTTCCTGATGTTAGCTGTTTCGAAATTTGTTAATTTAAAGTGATATCAGCAAGTGGACTAATGTTGTTAAATACAAAAAAATTAAGCGGAAATTAAGACTTTTTTTTACGGTACATGTCGGTGACCTCTCTGAACGAAAATGATTACTTAGCTTGTAAACAATAATATTTTACGAAATTTAATACACATTAAAAATATTCAGTACATTATTCATAAAATAAATACAAAAAAATCCATGGAAACAATAGGTACATAAATATAATATGATTAAAAAAGATATTGTTGTTACACATAACGAAAATTATTATTCCTTCCCAAATCATAACAATTTTAAGGGTACATACCTACTCTGTCTTATAAAAAAGATGAAAAACAATTATAATACCCAATCAGATAACTGATTTACGATGTGTAGAGAATTTTAACAATAATGGCCAAGTTAATTGTCATCTTCCATTGACAATTTATACCTACATACTGACGATGTTTTTTTGTTGAGTTATAGTTTGAACTTTTATTTTAGTTAGCATGTCAAAACCCAGGTGGGTAATTTAAGTAAAAAGTCATAGTATAATTCTACAATTTATTGTTTTATTTACAATAAATTATATGGAGTTTTACAAAACTAGCATTAATAAATTAAAATGTGTGGATATTGATCAAATTTTTGTTTTTTTTTTTTTATCAAGATACCGTATATTATTATTAGGCTATTATTTTTAAAGCTTTTAAGTTTAAGTGAAATGTATTATTATTTTCTCTATATCCTGTAAAAGGCATTGGCCGTATATTAGATAAATAAATAAATTTCAAGTGTAAGTATGTATGTGTTTGTGTACATTACAGGCACAAATGGCAGAGGCCAACCAAAAGACGCTTATATGGACCAACTGAAGAGGAACATGAACTGTGGCTCATACGTAGAGCTGAAGAGACTGGCTGAGAATAGGGAGAAATGGAGAAGTAAAACAAAACTCGTTGCAGACCAATCCAATGGATTGTTACACATTATACCAATACAGTGAATGAATTTTTGTAAGTTGTCTTCTCTGCGCTATAATGAAAGACGTCGTGGATGGCAAACCTCATTTTTTAATTAAATAAGAATACAAATAAACATATTTGATATCAATAAAACACTGTTTTACTTTTCACTATTAATTTATTATTACTCAAGCGCTTTTCTAAGGTACCTACATATAAAAAAAAATATTGTTGTTGCATGTGACTTTAAGAAAAAAAATTCTTGTAATTAGTTCTCTTGAAAATGTCAAGCTAACTTGACGAAAGCGCTTGAGTATTAATAAATCAATAGTGAAAAGTAAAACAGTGTTTTATTGATATCAAATATGTTTAAAATGTCTTTTCACAATGTGAACACACAAACTCTAGATCATAAGAATACAAATGTTGATTCTCTATCGTTTTACGAATGCCTGTATTTATTATGAACGAGAACCAGTGCATTCAACGATACACGATCGTTGGCATTATGAAAATAATTAAAAAAAGACCTTTGGAATCGTGTATTTCGCGGACAATATCATACTGTAGGTACCGTATTTATTTATTTATTTTATTCTTCTTGCACATCATCATTCACATAACAAAATCAACAAACCAGTTTACACAAGAAAAAATGTAATGATATGCAGTGGCGAGATTATCACTATAAAGTGATTTCTTCCATCTAACCACATGAACGATCCGTGTGAACGATAAAAGCAGGTTGATTGTGGTATTCCAAGTAAACTTTTGTTTATGTATATTAAAATAAGTACCTACCTATGTATACTAAATCACTAAAGTAAGATAAGTCGTAGAGCGAATAAAATATGTTTCAAAACTCGTGGTATAAACCTGATGGTTTCCCTTATAATAAAACGAAATATTGTTGAAGGGTGTTTGTGTTCACACTGTGAATATTCATATTTAATAATTTATAAATAATTAAAACACTGTTATATTTTCACTATATTTATTTAAACTCTAACGTTTTCGCCCACTTCAGAGTAGGTACTTTTGAAAATGTCCATTGAAGTGGGCGAAAACGTTAGAGTTTAAATAAATGTAGTGGAAATATAACAGTGGTTTAATTATTTATAAGTTATTAAAACGAAATATTATTGTTAACATAACAATGCCTACTGCAGATAATACGCTAAATCATTTACTCCGTACATAATATATTACTAATAATAAATTAAATAATAGTATGAGCAAAATTAAACGTACAATCTAATTAGTATTTGGGTCTGTCCATATGTTTATATCTACTTCATAGACACCGTAGTAAGATATGATAGAGAAAAAATAATACACGTCCTACGAGATCTCATTCTTAGTCTGAAAATTTTGTAAATATCTTACATTTCGATAGAGATATTAGTGTTATCAAATTCGTATGGGAATTAAATATAAATGTACAGTGTTGCATGTGGTGTCAAATCACAACATTTTTTAAGTTCGGTGAACATTAAATCGACGCGACGGAGATATTATTATATTATTACCTACTATAAATATAATGTGTAGAGTTTGTGTTTAAATAAAACATAACATTTTGAATGTTTTTTTTAATGTATTCTACAATGCACATCAGTTACCTACTTGATTATTAAACTCGCGATCGATTTCAGTAAACCTATACCATTGACGAGCGATATTATACTGACTAATATTTTTGCTCAAACATCTACAAAAACAAAATAATTGAAAACAATAGCTGCACCTGTTAAGGATTAGGTTTCGTCAATGGTATAGGTTTACCGAAATCGATCGCGATTTTAATAATCAAGTAACGGATGTGCATTGTAGAATACTTAAAAAACATTCAAAATGTCTCGTAACTGTTACATAGTTAATCCTTCTAAAATAACTGATATTTTTAAAACATAACATTTGTCAATGTAAAAAACAATATTAATATTAATTCTTCGTAAAACGTGCAGTGAACTGTTTCAAATTATTCAATCAAAATGCTTAAATAATTCCACTCAGTTGGATAAAATCAAACAAAAGTTTATTGTTTATATAGATAAAAGAACGAGAGAGAGATGTCTTTCGACTTCTTAGGTCTTAACCAATCGATAATGAATGATTATGACTGATGCGTTTTGTTCTGCTGTAGATAATAGTGTAAATATTGTAAAACTGTAGATACTGTACCTATACATAAGAAAAACGCAAGAGAGGTGTCTTTCAACTTCTTAGGTCTTTATCAATCGATAATAATTGATAATGACCGAAGCGTTTCGTTTTGCTGTAAATACTGTAGAAACTGTATATATAAAAAACGCAAGAGAGATGTTTTTCGACTTCTTAGGTTTTTATCAATCAATAATATTAATAGTTATGACCTAAACGCTCCGTTCTACTGTAGATTTAAACAACGCAAGAGAGACGTCATCGATTGATAAAGACCTAAAGCCAGTAAGTGATGTTTCCCATGAGGATGCGCTAGAAAGAACCAAGTGGAGAAACAAGACAAGAAAGACAGAATTCACCACCATGTGGGAATAATAATTGCCCAAGAAGAAGACTGACCTAAAGAGACGAAAGACGTCTCTTTCGCGTTATTTAATCTACAGTAGAATTAAAAGCTTGTTACAATTTATCCAAGTATGAGATTCTACAACTTATGTATTCCAATAATTTATTCCAATTAATAATTTATTTTAATATTTGTCATCTCCTTGGACTCTTACACTAGTATCTAATACAAAATTATATCCAGAAGTAGGCTGTATATGTATAATTACGCGTAATAATATTTCAACTTACTTTAATAAAGGGTAATTACCGAGCGATAAAACTTGTTTTAGGTGTTAAAATAATTTCATTACGTGAAATGTGGTCTGCCGCACCATCACGAAAGTTTTACTTTTTTCTATTATTTAGGTTACACCGTTCTAAATGCGAGAAAATAAGATAGTGTTTGTTATTCATGGAACAGAAGAAAAAGTGTAAAAAACAACCATTAAAATGATATTATTTTTTACTTGAAGGACGTTAATTTTATTTATGTATTTGAAAAAACTCGTGGCAGATTGTTTTAAACCATTGTGATGATGGTTAAACGAAATGCAACTGAAGCGTCATTGGGGTTTATAAGAGAGAATTTTGGTATGTCGCCTGGAAGCTCAGTTGGACAAATCACACCTCACGAAAAGCATAGGTTGCGGGATTAAATACAACCTAGGAAACTGTTAAATAGGGTAATTTTGTTTTTTGAAAGTCTTTTATGGTTATTATTAAAATGAATTTTCACAACGTTAACGCATCTACTTTAAATTTAATAATCTTATGTGGTAGTTTAATTTATTTAATTCAAATAAAATATGATAGTTCCTACAACTACTACTACACCAGCATGGCATATCACACAAGTCGGTTGCCAGCAGACTAGCTTCATATAATCAACATGCGAACCGTCCTCTTCGTGCCAACAAAAAATTAAGATTATTCAGGATGGGTGATTAAAATAATCGTTGAATTTAAGATGTCAGGTTTCTTAAATCTTTAAACTCTCACTCAAGAAATCAAAATCATAGATCAAAGTAAGTGTCCATGGGTGAAAATATCTATGGATCACATTGAGATACTGGAAAAGATATTTCTTATATATAATTAATTTCCTATTGTTTTTCTCTTTATGCATTATTTCTTTTGACTGTTCCCTTTCATTTGTATTATTTGTAAAGGCTGATACAGCCGTTTATTATGTAAATAAATAAATAAATAATATTTTGAGTACTAACGCAATATCATGGCCGTTGGAGAACTATTTCAAATATCATTCTTTTAGCATAAAACGATATGAACCGAGGATATTCTACGAGATGTGAAAATTTAAACTAGTATGTGCCACAATTTCACATAGTGAGTTCATTCCTCTGAAACAATCATTGCATTTTATCCTACCTACAGCTTCAGACAGCACAATTTTGACAGTTTTTCGACATAAATGACTTGTCTGGTTTACTGTTTTGCAGTAGCTCAATTGTTTTACAGGTGCCGAAAGGAGACAAGTTCCTAGAATTTAATTAGCAAGTTTTAGATTCTACTCTTTTAATTAAATTGCTCTGTGGCGTAACAAATTCAACCTTCAACGAATTTGTTTCGCCACAGAGCAATTAAATTAAAGGAAATGATAATTTTAAATAACTGAGTGATGTTTGTGAAAAATATGATCAACATTACAAATGAGGTCACAAAATTTACAAGAAATCTGCTGGCTACCACACTTTATTTATTTATTTATTTTTATTTATCACTTGTATACGGCGTGAGCCTTTTACATGTTAAACATATAACAAAGTAGAAAAAACAATTTGACAGCAACAATAAAAACTGATAAAAAATGAATTGGTAAATTTGATTAAATTTGATTTAAAATGAATTAAATAAACTTGTGAGAATATATGCTGTGATGATGTTGTAGTCGTTGTAGTTAATTGTAATTAATTTTTTTTTAATAATAAATAAGAAAATAAATTAAATTTGGATAATAACAATAAATATAAAAAAAAACTCTAAATGCGTCCTTGCGGTGGTTCGTATCACAAAACGGCGCTAAAAAATTGACTAGTTTATTATTTTAAGAGATCCCGCCTCTGCGACAAACTCGCCATCTGTGTATTGATAATATATTATTTCAAGGTATTTTTCTCTAAAATTGCATTATGTGATCAGTGTACCTACAGTAAAAATGAATAAATAAATAGAAAATATTTTTTACAAAAATGGTATCACATAACCTCGTACAGAAACCAGCTGAAGTGGACCACCATACGTCAAAGACGTGATCTACACATTTTATGTCTAGTTTTTAAAGCTTTATTTTTAGCGTCCTCCCCTTACTATCTTAAATTCAAATTCGAGTATCTAGCGAGTCATGGTTTACCCTTGCGATCTAACAGAGAGCGTCTTCTAGTTATACCAGCACACAGTACAAGTTTTTTATCTAGCTCATTCCTTGTTCATGGTGCTCGCTGTTGGAACAATCTTCCTTCGAAAATCAGGATGATAGCAACCTTTAATTCTTTCAGACAAGCTGTCAAAAATCATTTTCTCTCATTGAATTTAGCATCTGACTCCTAAATCCTTTTCCCTTTCCCTATGCATGTGCACGCTGCAATTTAATATGTTATACCTTTATTATTATGTGTCCGTAAGTGCATTGTTGCTTGCATGTGTTCTTTTTCTTTTATTTACTTTGTGTTATACTTTTATTTCTTTTATGACTGTTGATATGTAAGGGTGTGTATATGTATGCATGTGTTTTTTTTAATTTTATTTTGATTTTAGTTACCGGGTTAGTTGGAAGACATCGCATTTTAGCGATAAACTCGCCCTCTGTACATTGAATTTATAATTGTTATTTTTATGCCACTATTTCATTATGTAATATTGTAACCAATGTGCAGTGAAGAATAAAATAAATAAATAAATAAAATAAAAATAGATGAAAAAGATTGAGAGAGAAATAACAAATATCGACACGTTAGTACCTACCCAATATACAGGATTCAATCTCAATTTGAGACTAGCTCGATCTGTGTTATTTTCTATCAAACATACATACATACCATCACGCCGCTTCCCTCGCGGGGTAGGCAGAAAGGATCGAGCGCCACTTCCTTCTATCCTTGCATGCATCTTTCGTTTCCGTCACTGTCATACAATTCCTCATGCATGCTCTCCTGTTCAATGTGCTCAACACGTGACCGTTTTGTAGGATTTGATTTAAATGATCTTGCCATTTAATCCTCGGACGTCCACGTCTCCGAGCACCATTCCTCTCAGCCAAATATATCTTCTTAGTCATTCTGTCCTCATTCATTCTTTCCACGTGCCCAAACCATCTTAACTTATTTACATTCATCCTTGTAACCACACCAACTTTCATTCCACATTCCTTTCGTATATCACTGTTACGCACACGATCTCTCAGACTTTTACCACACATCCTTTTCAACGATCTCATTTCTACTGCATTTATGCCACTTTCATCCTTCTTTAACCATGTCCACGTCTCACTTGCATACATGAGTGTTGGCACTAAGATAGCAGAGTGCACCAACCTTTTCGCTGTGGTAGATATGTTTCTATTTGCAATTCTATCAAACATTGTCTTATAAAATATTTAAAAATTTAGACAAGCCAGTTGATAAATTTAACAAACATTGAAATGCCAATCAATGTCAATCATTTCATTTCGGCACTAGGCATAATTTAAAACATAATATTTTTACTCTTGTTTTTATAACTTTATACTTGAAAAAACAAATTATTACATTTTATAAACAATATAAAGTTTTATTACTTTTTTCATTTATGTTTGAAATCAAAGTCTACTTTGTAATCATAAATTAAATCCGAATACTTTTTAGGAAAAAGGCCATAAATAATTCACAATATAGATTTGAAAAAACTTATTACTAACCCAAAATAGGTTTGAATGTTTTTTGAACAAATCATGAATTGATTCTATCGAAATATATTTTTGAATTATATTATACTACCTATATTAAGTATATCCTCACGCGTGTCCTAAGTGAGGTAGGCAGAAAGAACGAAACGCCATAATATAGACCTCTCCCTACATCATTCTTTCACTTCTTCTTCATTAAAACAATATTTCTCATGCACATACGTTGATTTCTTTCACTCAACACACGGCCGTCTTTGAGAATATTATAATCTACGTGATCAATCCATGTAGTTCTTGTTCTTTCAGACAAGTATATCCTTTTTGTCATTCTTTCCTCATTCAAGTGTCCAAACCACCATAACTTATGTATTTACGTGCATTCTGTCCACAACCCTCTACTTGCATCCGCTTATTCTTCTGATCCTCATTTTCACCCTATTACGAAACGTTTTACTAACCATTGTTCTCAGCGGCAATTTATTTTCCACTTTCATCCTTCTTCGACCACGTCCTGAAAATTTATTTCGAGTTTTAAGAAAATCTTTTTTATTCTGCCTAAGACAAAGGTCGTATTCATAGAAATTTATAAAAATGAACAGATTTTCATCTACTCTCTATTAAATTTTGAAGAAAATTTCATTGGAAAAAAAATATTTTTCAGGTATAATAATCATTATTATAAAATCAAACAAAAGAATGAAGTTTGTTTTTATTCGGGTGTTTGTTTTTCCGTAATCTGAATTTTATTCTTATTAAAAATAATATTTTTTTCTTTGTGCTAGGCAAGAAAAGAAGCGAGAAGCAAAAAAATAACTACCTTCTATATGTCTACCCTCTCTCGTTCACTGAAAGTGATATAATCATTTCAAAAACACTGAAAAAAATAACAGTAGGTACTTAATATAATTCTTAACCCTTTACAGCGCATAAAGATTATTCTAATCTAATCGCTATTTTGTTCAGAATCATTAGAAATTTTGTACAACCCTTCAGAATATCTTCGAGGTGAATAAAATATATGTAGTTTAAATTGAGGGTGTAATCAAAAAATTCTTACTAATCTCCTTCAACGTTGCATATATCACTCTAGGGTAGTCTGCTGTCCTAGGCCAATTGAGCATGGGTTAATCGTAAGATCTCATATCTATGCGATAAACTCACCCTCTCTGCATTGATTTATTTAATTGGATGCATTTCTCTTTGAAATTGTATGTATTGTGATCAATGTACAGTAAAGAATGAATAAATAAAATAAATAAACAGTTCTTATACATTCTGGGTTTTTGTTTTTTATAATATTTCTTATCAGGGATATTTGTCTTCTACTCGCGTCACTTTTGTCTTCATTTTACCTTTTATGAAATTGTGCAACAGCTATGTTAGTAATTATTTGAATCGTTCGGAAATTTGTTGTCTTTACATCGTGAAAAACATAGTTAATTTAAAAACCTACAAAAAACATAAAAATTTGGGAATTTTCGTTGAATGGAATCATTTTTGACATATTTTTGTGGTTTTAACATGATTTATAATTACATATATCATTTCGATATTTTATATTCTCTATGGTTCTGTAGTTTCTGTTAGATAAATTAAAAAATGAATATGTCTTAAAAATCAGTTTGACAATCATTTCGTATGTCGAAACTATTTAGGTCACTCAATTTTAAAAATTACAAAACTCAAACCATTTGGATCTTTTGACATAAATTAACATAGAGTTTTACAAAGTAAAAGTGTATCAATAAATATCGTCAGTTTGATATCATTAAAATGATTTTAAAAACACAATAATAATATGTTGTTATGTTAAAAAAGCGCGTTTCATTGAGATTTTAAATCGCAAAACTTCTGGAAAAATAAAGATAATTGTGAGTAGTCTAACTTAATTGGAATATCGTCCTGATGTTAACTTTTTTTTCTTTTTAATTATGATGAAACAGCTAATTCTGTTTGTTTCATTCTAAAATTCTCTTTTATGAAGTAAATAGAATTTACTAGTTTATTAACCCGGAATAGTTTGACAGAATTGTGAACTATATTATTCTGATGATTTCGTCAAAATTTGATCAACGTTTCATAATTCAAAAATGTCAGTTTATTATATTTATTTGATACCTATTATGTTCTTCCTAAAAAATGTTATATCGAATTTTCGGTTCCACAAACCACCAACTCCAATTTCAAATATTATAAGAATTGTGACGATGATGTTTTGAAGCAGTATGGTGGGGGTGGAAAACTCAAAACAAATAATATGTGCTTTTAAATTATTGTTTTTTTTTTAATTGTTTTTGGAATTTTAACTTTCTACGTGTAATAAACCAAAAATCTATAATTGAATTGTATGTGTTAATATTGTGAGACAATATTTAAAAAAATAGATTTCAAAAAACTTCGAGTTGTTGGGCAATGGAACTGGAACGTCAAATTTTGAAAATTACACTCCAATATGAGACATTGAAATATAAAAAAAAAATCAACAAACGTTCTCTACAGTCCATATTAGTTCTTAATGTTCAAAGTTTATAAATTTTTCTTTAATCATTCCAACATATAAAATATGCGTGTGTTCACTCAGTCTTCAGAGTTCAATCCCTTTAAATCCCTCTCTTTGGATTGCATGTCATTTCCAAGTAGCGTTCTGTCTATAAGAGATTTATTAAACACAAATAGTGTAAAACAATCTAATGAACCGAAATATGTTTATATTTTAAGATAATGACTTTTTTAATTCCTGCTATCCCATACAAAAAACAACAGCCTCATTTAGTTTTCTCCTTCATCAAAGACGTCTTTTGATATTTTACACTCTATGTTTCCATCAAAATAAATGGCAGGATTAAAAAATATTCCTCGGGATAATTCATTTTTGATATCTTATTTAATTTACGAATCAGAGAGGGAATTTTAAATCTATTTTTTTATTTTATCATATCTATTGAGTGGGTCATATTTTTTTTGATGAATGTTTAAGTAGTAATTAAGAAGGGATATATATTTTTTTATCTCTAGCGCCTATTAATCTGTTTATGTTTAGATGAATTAAGAATTAATATCCAATTACAAACGATTTCCTATTTTTCTTGTTAGAGCAATATAGCCATGAAAGAACTGCGTTTGTATTTTAGATAATGATGATGGGTGACATGATTGACGTTTCACAGTAGGTACTTAAACCGTCTCAAAGGCGCGTTATTGTTTGATTAATAATTTAAAAAAATGTATTAATATAGAATATGATCAAGGAAATCATCATCGTCATCATTTAATTAATTTATTCTTTAAACCTTTCCTTCAAAAATTAAAGCAAAACCTGCATATTATTTTTAGCATCTTGCATTCGTAATTTCACAAGAACAGTGAATCATGTCAAGTTTCACAATTCAGGCAATCAGAAATCTTATGCATTCATGCATACCTTTATCAAAAAATGACGTTTACTTTGGGCAGTGAGTAGTAAGGATCGTACGTCATTAACTCCTACGCTAATACACATTTTACAGTTTCACAACTTTTTTACAATTTCTCGTACGTAAATATCCTTCTTTTCAATGTACTCACTACGTGTCTATTTTGTGCGATCTCTTCTGTTTTACGATCTTACCATTTAATCCTCAGATGATTTAATTTCTATGCAGGGATTTTCTCAACCATTTTTCACTGTTTCATCTCGTCCTATCGTTTTTTTTTATGGATATTTCATTACCTTGTGTATTTCAATTTAAGTTTTAAATTTCTTCAATAAATAAAATCAAAATTATGTTTCAAAAAAGGTGTCCGTTAGCTCTGTTAATAAATCGTGCAGTAATCCTCGCCTTCACACAAAGTAAACTTTTACGTCGAGCAAGTTACTTGTTTAATTAAACTATTACTTTTAAAAGTTTACCCACACATAATAAACTTACTTTTACTTTACAGTGCAAGAGATTGCAACTGAAAACAAAATAAACGAAATATTTTGGAAGAAAATAATATATTGTAAGTAGGTACATTGAGGCGGGCAGATGAATGTTTGGTAGGTCAATATAAAGGCTGCTTCACTTATTTTAGAGGCATTAACTATGTAACAATCTATAGACTTTTTAAAAAAAAAAATTGAAACTTGAATTACTTTGTTAATTTGTTACACTAATTAATTAATATACGTAATTAATGTAACAAATAAATATAGTAATTTGTTTTAATTTTTTTATATAAAGTCTCTTGAATAACATTGAATGGGAGTCAAAGTGACTGTTTGTTAGTGAAATTACCAAAAAAGTCGGTTTCGATTTAGTCATCTGCTTTTTGATTTCTTTTTCTCCCATCAACGGCTTCAAGTTTTTTACAAGACTTGAAGTTTTTGTAAGACAAAAGAAACAATAATAACTTGTTCTGGTTGTAAATTCAACACACGAAACTACCATGTAAGGCTAAGAAAAGACAACGTCACCTTATTCGGTATTGTCCCATCCGAGGCACCGTCCGAGGCACTACCAAATTAAGATACATTGTCTTTTCTGAACCTTGTGTGGTAGTGTCGTTTGTTGAATAAACATAAATGTGCCCTCATAAAATAATAATTTATTCTAAAAATAATATTGATAAACATTGTTCTGATTGTATTGCAATTTGAGAAAATCCAACTTTAGTTACACGAACAAAAGTCATTATTTTTTCTTAAAATACACTGTTCCTACGTTTGTAACAAATGCCTTAAAAAAGTTATGCAGAAACTTGAGAGATTTTGCAAGAGAGAAAAACAGTTACTGAGGAAAATTCAAAGTCATTTCTATGTATGTATATTAGTTAATTGGTAATACTCGTTCAAAAAATTATTTATTTAATTCCAATCGGAAATACACTTTTTGTTAGTTTGCTATAGCCTCAATTGTTAATTATAATATGTTAAACCTTTCTCTGACCCCATTACTTCAATGCAACCGCGCGATAGTTAACAACTATTTACCACTACAGTTACTACGACATAAATTACTTTATATAAACTTAAGTTCTTTATATTATGAGCACTGAGAGAAAGAGTGTTAGCACCAAGTAATTTGCGCAAGGACAAAATTTAATTAAAGACAAAAAGAAAACTCAGAATGGAAGGAATAGAGAAGAGTGGCTACACTTTAAAATGATTAGCCAGTTAGATTTACTATCACATTCTGTTTACGATTTACATTTTATACTACAGAAACATGGGTTACAACTCAATTAGACTAGTTAAGAACTTTTACAATATTGAAAGCTTGAAACTTTTAGCTTGAAACTCGTCATTTGTGCATTGAACTTAAATAAATAATTTTCATTAAGTACAATATTAAATCAAAGGTAGAATTAAAATAGATTTAAAATAAAACACTGTATTACTTTCACCATGAATAATATTTGACTCGGTTGCCTTTCAGGTAGACACCCATCATCAGTGAATTTTATTAGGATTGAGTTCCTAATAAAACTCACTGATGATGGGTGTCTGTCTACCCGAAAGGCATCTGAGACAAATATTATTCATAGTGTAAATAACACAGTGTTTTATTTTAAATCTATTTTAATTCTACTTAAATGAACTATCACAAAGTTATTCCAAGTACCTACTATACAATCATTAAATCAAAGGTGCTTATAGGTATATTGTAACTTAAAAAGCATACAGTGAAAAAAAAAACAAAAGATATTTGAAGTGTATGCAAACATGAGATATGCCTCTTAAAAACAAGTTGTTCATTTTGAAACAGAATGCTTAATTTGTTAAAATGTCGGATTTTCACAAATAAAAACTAAAGACTTTCAGATTTTGACATGTTTTTTTCTTTATAACATAACAGATTCAAATAATAAAGAAAATAAAAAGGAAGGACTTGAAAATCACATTAAAAAAAACATATTTTTGAAAACCGTTTTCAGAAGTATTCCTACTTATTTTACTGTAAAATGCGATATGTTATAATTGTGTTTGAAGAATGAAAGCTGGAGTTTGGTGGAATGAAAGAACACGGGGAGACCAACATCTGATAAACATTAAAAAAATATGAAACTAAAATAATGTAATAATTATCATGGGACAGCTGTATTTTAACCATAGATAGGTATATACCATCATCTGTAACTTAACAGTATACAAAGAAAGTATTCATAGAACTTACTTAAACATTTTGCTAATTCATGCAATAAAACTAAAGTTTAATCTCGACTTTAAATCACCTCAATGATATTAATTGTAAAGCAGTACTGGGAAAACTGGAAAGTGTTTCCAAGTTTATCGTCATACAATTTAAATCCACAAACTGTATTAAAATAAGCAGTGGAATAAGGAACGGTAATAGTGTTATCATTATGAAACCAAAATGTCCTAATGTATTATTTAATTGTAACAAATTTGATAAATGATAATTAAAATTGCTTAAAATTAATTGTCCATTAGATAAACCGTACTTATGTTCACTTCTGTGTCTGCTGCTGTTCTTGACGATGCGTCCAGATGTCAGCTCCTTGTGTTTTTGAAGTGTGGATTCCTGGGTGTGAACGAATATGAAGAAGACGAATAGGATCGATAAGAAGACGAGGGATGGTGATGCTCTGGATGTTCCTGCTGTCTGTTGCAACTCTGCTAGGCTTTCTCCTAGGACAAAGGAAATTCCTTAGTATTTTGCAAGAAATGTGTAATTCAAGTAATATTTTTATCTAGAAGCATGTTTTTCTCATAATATGAAACTATGGTAGGTAAAAAGGAACTGATCTAAGATTTTGGCTGTTAATTGTATTTTAGGTACGGAAATACAATGAATATTTATTCACTGTGTCGGTGTTTAGGTAGTAGAATTCCATATCGAAATAATAAACAAATGTTTTATTCTACTAATGGTTTATTATGTGAGAGAGACGTCTTTCGTCTGATGAGGACATTGTCAAGATTGACAATGTCCTCATCAGACGAAAGACGTCTCTCTCACATAATAAACCATTAGTAGAATAAAACATTTGTTTATTATTTCGACAATGAATATTTTTTTCTCATTAGATTCCCATTAGGTACTCATAATAAAAATATTGTTAGAATCTATTGTATTGTATTATACCTAGTATGAAAAACATGCCTTTG
Source organism: Athripsodes cinereus (assembly GCA_947579605.1). Lineage (NCBI taxonomy): Eukaryota > Metazoa > Arthropoda > Insecta > Trichoptera > Leptoceridae > Athripsodes > Athripsodes cinereus. Next base: position 18,272,203 of record OX388324.1, read on the forward strand.
TTTTTTTCTATAAGAAATGTTTGTTTATTCAATAAAAAAGTTTCAGATAATGTATTGAAATTATTGGAATGAAACAAGTTGCTCTTTGTTCATTTAATTTAAGATTCTTTTACTTTGTGAATTATTTATTTTGTATTTGTTGAAATTGTGCTAAACAAAAAAAGGTAGAGTGTCATAAAAAATCATCGACTGAACCCTGGCTAGAGACAAAGAGTTTAATACAATATGAATATTTAAAAGAAGTTATTTATAATAAAAATCAACCATTTAGTGACATTTCACATTTCATTCATATCATATGGACAACTAGTTCCATAAACCAATTAGTAGAAATGTCTTATATTCAAGAAATCATCATTTGTGTAATTTTGGTATATTTTTAATTATTGTGCTTAAAAAAATAACAGAAAGTGAAATATACCTTCTTCAAAATAATCAGATTGTTAATGACATTATTACGTTGTTTTGTTCTGTTCAATAGTTAAACAATTCGAAATATTTAGTTTTGGAGTTGAAAACAGGTAGGATTTTTTTAACTAAATATTCAATTTATGTATAAAGGGAATCGTGTATTTTTTATAGTTTATTGTTCGTGGAATTGGAATCGCCTGTACTATCAATCAAATCAAAATTTTCGAAATTTGCTTCGTAATAGAACTGGACAGTCAATATACTCCTGTATTATTGAATACCTCAAAATAACTAAAATAGCGAGAAATCCAAGATCCAAACCATAGTTTCAATCATAGTATTGATCAAGATATTTCGCAACTATATAATAATATGCACACTTATGGGGTGTTCACATTTGGCGAATATCGCCAAGCGAATTTTAAAATATAACGCCAGGCGACAAAAACAATATTCGCCGTACGCCCATTGATCGTCACAACTGTTCACACAGTCCACCGATATAGAAACGTTCTGTCAGATGCGCTTTGATTTTGACATTGTTTTCAAAATGGCGGACGTCGAGATGGAGATCGCGAAGTGTTTATTTTTAGTCGAAAGTGTTGTAGCGGAGGTTAAAGGTGCCTTTTAATTAAGGTAACAAACGCCACAAACCAACAACAAAGATAATAGCTGTCACGAAGCGGGAAACATTATAAAATTTATAGGTTAGAAAGTTTTTACGGACGCCGCGCACATCTACGCATGCGCAAATCGTTCAACCAGAGAAAAGTTGGAAGGTGGTCAACTCGAGACGATATCGTTTCTACTGGTTTTTATCGTTTCAGACTAGCTGTCATTTTGTTCACACGGTTCAAATGGCTGGCGATATTTAGGTGCCCTGGCGATATTCGCCAAAGTGAGAACACCACATTAGTGAATACCATGTCCTAGGTTTGATATATCTATTGTCACTATATTGTCAAAGCATTATCAGTCTTGTTAATTTTCATAGTATTAAGTATTGAATACATCACATAAACTCGTTATACATTCAATATGGGTCATGTTGCATTTACAAAATTTTGCTGGCTCTAGGAAATTGTTCAGAATCACATTGAAACATGTTTCAAACTATTAACTACTGGAATTGAATAAACGCTTTGCAACTATTGAAATAAACATTTTCTTGAAGTTTTAATTTAAACCAAAAGAGCCGGAACACGTAAAAAACGAACACAAACAATAGTATGTACATTCGAGGTAAAAGATCTACGTAAAAACACTAAGATTTGGCAATTATGGATGTTTTCTTTTTATTTTTGTATTTTTTACAGAATCAAACAGTCAATTAGATATTATCTTAACAAAATATATCTACATTCAATTGTGGATTAAGTTTTATTTCAGGCCAATTGAGCAAAAATTCCAAATTTATCAGAGATGTCTTAAATCTAGTAAAAAGTAAAATGAATCTGAAAGTATTTCAGTGTTTTATTTTAACAAATTTTAAACTACATGACCTATTTTGATTGTGCAGAATTGGTTAAGTAACTATCTGATACAAACCATTTAAGACATGGACGTTAATTGAAGCTTGCAACCCATCTCTGATGCTGCAAGTATATCTTCCTCCATCACTGGCAGTCAGTCTTGCCACTTGGAGAAGGCTGTCTGCTCCACTGGATACAGCTTCCGTTTTGACGCTGCAGCGGAAACGACATGAAACAACAGACAATAAATTATTACTGAGGATTTTGTTCGAAAATACATACTATGCAATACATATATCTACATCATATGGAAGTCTCTCTGAAGAAGGGTAACTATAGGTACCTAATAATAATTTGTCCCATGAAGTATCTGGCAAAGAAATTGGTCTCCCACTCTTTTTCTATAGTTTTCAAATGTATCGATTTTAAAATGTAGTAGTTTGAAAAACTAAAGACATTTTTCAAATTAAATTCAGCGATGAGGTTTGGCATGTATCTCGAATGTCTTGTGTTTTTGTTGGCACGGAGAGTTCATCTTGAATGTTTAATGCGTACCTATAGCTGCTCTGCTGGCTACCCCACTATAATACTTATTATTTATTTATTCAAGCAATAAAAGGATTTAGCCTTTTAAAATGTTAAAACAGTTTCAAACAATTTAACACGCATAAAACTTAATACTATTTCACATTAAATTTATCATACTGAAAAAAAATCAAATGTATCCTTTTTCTTGTGTTCTTAAACGTTCCCTTTGAGAACACATGGGAGATGCTAGTCTCGAGTCTTTTCAACGACATATCGCTGTGTTGAAAAAAAAAGTCGCCCAAGCTATCAGAAAATAATTGTATATCTTTTTGTTTGTTGTTTATAAGTATTTCCCAAACTATGGGTCACGATCTACCAATCACTTTTACTCATACTCAACACGCATAATACTCTCTGGTAAAAGCAACAACGACAATTAATGTTGGATAGCAGGTTCAAAGTTCACAAGGTCGGATCCTTGTGACGAACCAATGGCTTAGCAGTTGCAAACAATATCGATAGGTGGCGATGGAGTCGCGGTAGATGTAAATTTGCAGCTAATAATTACAATAATCTCAGGTTACCCACACACCCCTGTAGCCTAATGGTTCGAGTACTTGACTCGTAATACAGAGGTGATGGGTTCGAATCCCAGTAGGTGCGGTTGGTTGGATGAAGTCGCTTTTCAGCGATGAATGCAGTCACCCGCTCTGAAAAGATTGATATGAGAGAAGCATAAGGGAGAAAAAGGTGGAATTGGTGAACGTTGCCATGGTGTAAAGCGCTTAAGCCAGCCAAAGCCGATTCGTAAGCATCGGAACACCTAATACTCTCTTCTCTACCCTGCAAGTGATGCATAGATTGTGATTTGGTTCATACCTATCGAAAAATACATCATATCAACACTTTCGTAGGTGTAAAACGTAGGTGTAGAATAAAAAATCACTTCGCATATATATATATATATGTATATTATACTTCCTCTAGAAAATAAAAAAATGTTAATAATTGAGTTATAAAAAAATCTTCACTTTTGAGTCAAAAAATTGTTAGTATCAGTATATTATTTTTGTGCCCTAAAAAACCTCATCTTGTTTCTAGAAGAGCTGAGAAAGCTTTAAGGCTAAAGACACACCTGTTTCGTTCAATTGAAATACATTAAAGTATTATCATAAATAACTATGTTAGTTATATTGTAAATATCATAATAATAATATGAATACAAATTGTATTTAATTGTACTCCAAGTCTTCTTTCAAATGCAAATATATTTTGAGATTGTCATACATAAATAATAGAATAAATTTGAAACTACAAAGGTACTAAGTATTATTTCCAGAACTGTACCTACCGAATTTCAGTAACTATTCAGAGTTGTATTAAGTAGGTTAGTAAGTAATATTGTATTATCAAATACAGAGTCGGAATATTCAATTTACTCGTAGTGAAAAAGGATTGGGTGATTAGCATTTATATTAAAGCGTTTACTATTAGTTTTAAAGCCTATTAAATCTAGAATTTTCATTAAAACAATAGTAGGAAATATAATAATATTGAATTAAATGTGTGTGACACATTTGAAAAAGAGCGAAAGAAAGAAGTATACAAGACATGCAAGAAGGAAGTGCGTGAAGTTGTGAAAATTAAGAAAAAAATGCTTGAAGATGAAGAATGTAAGAAATTGTCTATGTATGCGAGTGAAAATATTAAGATTTTTTGGAAGGAAGTGAAACGAAAGAGGACGGGTTCAAGTGTGAACAGTATGAAAGGGATAAAAGACAAGGATGGATGTGTGTTAGTGAATGATGAATGTGTGTTACGTAGATGGAAGGAGTATTTCGAAGGTCTGTTTGAATGTGATGGTACAAATGCGAATGAGTATGAGGACATTGAAAGCAGTGTGAATGAAAACGATATGATAGACATGAATGAGATTTTAAATGCATTAAAAAAAGCGAAGTGCGGTAAAGCTGTAGGGTATGATTGTGTTGCCGTTGAGCTCATCAAGTCTGGTGGACCGGAGGCTCTCGCGTGGTGTTTGGAGCTTTTCAATGATTGTTGGAGAGAAGGCGCAACACCAGAGGATTGGAGGAGGGCAATCATCTGCCCCCTGTACAAAGGGAAAGGCTCTAGACTTGAATGCGGGAGTTATCGGGCAATAAGCTTGCTGAGCTCAATAGGGAAACTGTATGGTAGAATTTTGATTGAGAGAGTACGAAAAACAACTGAGTGTAAGGTATGGAATGCACAAGGAGCTTTTTTGAATGGCAGAGGGTGCACCGATCAGATCTTCTCCCTGCGAATGGTTATAGAGAAGTTTCTGGGTAAACACCAGAAGCTTTTTTGTGCGTTCGTGGATTTGGAGAAAGCGTATGATCGAGTGGACCGGGAAAGGTTGTGGCGCGTGTTGTCGGAGTATGGGGTGAGCAGCCGGTTGATCCGCGCAATCTCTTCACTTTACGTGGGAAGCTCCGCTTGCGTCAGGGTAAATAACACTCTCTCGGAGTGGTTTGTCCTCACCAAGGGAGTGAAGCAAGGTTATGTCATGTATCCGTGGCTGTTCAACCTATTCTTTGACTACTGTATGCGACCTGTGAAAGAGATGGATGTTGGTGTCGAGCTGAATGGGTTTCGGGTGAATGCATTGATGTACGCAGATGATTTGGTGTTAATGGCTGAGAGTGAAAGGGACTTACAAGAGATTGTTACGTGTGTGTATGATAGTTGCAATTTGAATGGTTTGGAAATGAACGTTATGAAGACGAAAGTTCTTGTGTTTGAAAGAGAGAATGAAAAAACGGATTGCGAGATCAAATTGGTGACGAATGTTTGGAGCAAGTAAGTGAGTAGGTATGTATATTTGGGAAGTATGTTTCTGAGGGATGGAAGATGCGATAGGGACATTGAATGAAGGAGAGTGGCTGGTGCTAGAGTAAACGGTGCACTTCGACTCATTGTCAGCAATGGCAATGTGTCGAATATGGCTAAAATGCTGGTGCACAATACCATTCTGGTACCGTCACTCACGTATGCGCGAGACATGGACGTAGTTGAAGAAGGACGAAAGTGGAATAAATGCAGTACAGATGCGATCGTTGAGAAGAATGGTTGGTAAAACGCTGCGTGATAGAGTGAAGAATGAGGATATTAGAAGAATGAGCGGATGCAAGAAGAGTGTTGTGGACAGAATGCGCGTGAATAATCTACGGTGGTTTGGGCATGTTGAACGAATGAACGAGGTAAGAATGACAAAGAGGATATACTTATCTGAAATTAAGGGTGTGAGGAAACGCGGGCGTCCGAGAACCACGTGACTTGATCACGTGGATCAAATTCTCAAGGACGGCCGCGTGTTGAGTAAGAGGAACCGACGTGCGTGTATGAGAAACTGTATGAACGTGGAGGAAGCGAAGGAAGTGTGTAAAGATAGATCTGTTTGGCGTTCCGTTCTCTCTGCCTACCCCACTTGGGACACGGCGTGAGGGTATAGTATAGTTTATTGTTAAATGTGTTTATTGCGATGTGGATCAAGTTCTCAAGAACGGCCGCGTTGAGTAATAGAAATGAGCGTGCGAGAATGAGTAACAGTAAGAATATGAGGTAGGTATGCAGCAGAAGTGAAAATTGGTGTTCCATACTCCATGTGAAGAGATCTTCTTCTGTAGGTGCCCTGTCAGCCCCCCCGACGTTGGCGATCACACTGGCATAGGCGTCTAGGTCCTGCGCTGTATGGAATAACTTCTCCACACCTCTCATTCCAGTCCGATCTCGTATATTGCGCAGTCACGATGTCTGCCATCTGTCAGCCCCTCGACGTCCCTCTATCTTGCCTGTCATAATCAAACGCAGAATGTGGTACTTTTCTCCACGCATTATATGACCCAGATATGAGATTTTGCAAACTTTGACGTCCAACAGAAGTTCTCTGTCCATTCCAGCTCTTCTTAACACCTCTACATTTGTGACCCTATCAGTCCAATGTAGAGGGTATCTTTTCCCGGATTATTTTTGTTCCCGGGAAACGGGAAATTTTAAAATGAATTTCCCGGGATTCCCGGGAATCCCGGGAAATTCATTATTATATTTATAAATATTCAATTTCAACAAATTTGGTATAAAAACTCTCATAACTTGTTGACTCTTGCAAACATTTTGATTTGATAAAAAAAAATCAAATTTTTGTTACCAATATAAGTAATTTGCTTAAAAAAAACTAAATAGCTGACTGACGAGATTTATTTAAGTACTCTATGTTATATTAAAAAAAAAATTGTTTACAAAATATATAAACTTTTATTTTTTGATCATCCTATCAAGCAAAAAAATGTTATGGATTTTGGCAAAGCTTTTTAAAGATTTTTGACTTTAAAAAATGAGAAATTTCGACAAAAAAAGATTTTTTATATCGGTTAATATCCATGAATAAAACAAAAAAATGACAGTTGGCTGCACTAATATTTTTAAGAACTATCTAACTTTTCGAAATATGTAAAAAAAAAACATGATAAATTGTAGGATTCTTATACATTGTCGGCCAAACACACCTCCGATTTCGAATTATATTTAGAATAATTATGCTTCTTTCAAACGAATATATTGAAGCTATAATTAAGTTTTTTTTTTAAAGTATAACCCTTATATTGGTAATTAATATTATTTTTCATATTTTCATATCAAAATATTCGTCAGCTTCTACAAGTTTATCACAACTATTACAGTTAACTATACAAAGATTTCGGTATCGGTATGGCAATCTGCATGACTAATAATTTGTATTTTTTCCCGGGAAAGGATTCGTTTTTTTCCCGGGAAACGAGAAATAAAAATTAGAGGGTTTTCCCGGGAATTCCCGGGCGGGAAATCCCGGGAGTAACCCTCTAGTTTAATGAATACGAAGCATTCTTCTATGAAGCTACATTTCAAATGTCTCCAAGCGATTCATCGTATTCATTTTTAGGGTCCATGTTTCAGAACTGTACAGCAATACAGACCATACATAGGACTTTATGAGTCTTTGTCGAAGTTTCAGATTAAGATTGTCGTTGCAGAAGAGCACTCTCATTTCATTAAATGCAGCACGGGCTGCCTCAATTTTGCACTTCAGTATCCGGGTCAAAAGATTGTGTTATCATACTGCCAAGGTATTTGAATTTATCCACCTTCTCAATATTCATGCCCTTTAACTGAAGCCCTTTGTCTTTTGTGAAGAGATAGGAGAATACAATATTCTTTTGAAATCTTTGGTTTTGTACCGCTCTTCTCAAAGCACAGCATTTTTTATGTAACGTTAAAACAGTTCTACGTCAATTGAATAAACTGCACTCAAAGCATTTGTTAAACGATCTGTGTACCAGTATTGTGAAATGACGAGTCGTCCAGATTATCAGATCTTTTCTAAATCAAAAAAGTGTTTTTTTGGTTAGCTATCATAACATACTATCAAGCAATAATATACATATCTACACACGAGTTATGTTTTCTCAAAAAAAAAAATTATGAGGTTTTATTGTACATACTCATAATGTATGTAAATAATTCAACACATGAAACTATCATATTCTAATACTTGCACTGACCTGGGACACTTGGCTACATCAAAACATTAGTGGGGTGTGAGTACTCGAACACGTTTTCACATTCACTATATAATAAAATTACGATCATGTTTTTAAATGTCCTTTGAATTTTATAATATAAACCGATACTTTTACAAAGATAAATATTTCTACAAATTTAATAAGACTTCTAAACATATTACAAAGGTATGTAAACATACTTGTAAAAGCTGCTACACATGTCGTTATTTGAACCTTTAAATTTGTTTGTGATGTTCGTCAATATGTAAAGTAGATATTACCAAAACATTTTGTTATCTTGATACGTAATATGAAACCCTACTAGCCCTATGCTCGGTCCTTTTCAGATAATAATCTAATAGGTATATAAAATTCTCGTGTCATGTTGTTTGTTATCATACTCCTCCGAAACAGCTGGACCGATTTTGACGAAATTTTATGTGCTTATCGGGTATGTCTGAGAATCGGCCAACATCTAATTTTAATACACCTCAAGGTTAAGGGTGGTCCACACCGATTTTTTTTTATTCCGGGGCAATAAAAATTACAAACAGTCCTAAATTATCACCCTTCTACCATGAACCCCTATTTTTAAATATTGATATTAGTAATCTAGAAATAATTTATATGGCAAAGCAACGTTTGCCGGGTCAGCTTGTTATTCTATAAAAGAGTTACAAGGAAAAAGAATAGGTAGAAATACACCTAGGGGACAGACGTGAAAATAGTATGTAAGGACAGATCTAGATGGCGTTCCGTTCTCTCTGCCTATCCTACTTGGGATACGGCGCGGGGGAATAAATAGATAGATAGATAAAGTGGACTACCTGCTTGAAGGCTTGAAGAGTGAAGAGCAATCTTATTCTGGGAGGCAGATTATTCTAACAGCGAGCACCATCAGAGACGTAGAGCAAAAACAATCATAGAATAGTGCTAAGACATAGATATTTCGTTTTAAATGCACCATAAGTCACTTCAGTTGATTTCAATATCTAGTTATGCCATCAGATCTATTCAGATCAAAGACGAAACACAAGCCAACATTTAATAATGTTATTATTTTTGATAATTGTATTATATATGTATCGTTACCTACATGTAAATGAACATTATTTGATACGCATGCGCTTTCTCACACCCCCTCATTTAGCTAATATTAACATATCTATATTATTATATTTACGAGAAAACGAATATATTTATTTTATTAGTACAGAAAACTTCCAAAATCATCATCCTCTTCGTTTTCTTGCTTCAGAACTTTCAGCTTTATATGTATTGTCGATAATAAATAGGTAAGTACATTTTATTCATAACAAACTTTCCCTTGTATGAACTTTTAGCTTCCAGCCGATTTAGCAAGGCGCTTGGATAAATTACCACCCCTCAACTTCGATTCTTAAACTCTCTGTAATTTGAATAATATGTACAATATAGTAGTAGTTATTTTGGTATTTTAAAACTTACCCCTGAACAACAAATAATCATATTATATTACAACATAAAGCTTTGGAGTGCTTTTGAGGAAATTTACAAAATAATTTGAAATTACAAGAAAGGTAAGTACCTAATATAGGTAAATATCATATTACAAAACCTTCTAATTCAATGAGAATACAGTTATCGTTTTTTTTTTTACATAAATATTTAGTAATAAATGGATAATATTTTTCTATTTTGAAATATTATTTTTATTGTTATATTTATTATTTATATACAAATACAAATATAAACACAATATAAAAGAAATAAATCACTCACAATGACTTATAACTATAGGTGTTAATATAATGACCCCAGGCAGCACCAGGTGCTGGTATTAGAGGTCAGTTGTACTGTATCCTGCATCAATCCATCTCACATATAATTATATTATATCTAATTAACATTGTATATTTCACACATTCGTTCGGGATTCTGCTACTCTCTTCCTTCCAGTATATGTTTCTTCATCTGTTTTGTAAATAATTCATTACTTCCGCATTCCCGCAATTGATCCGGCAGTGCATTGAAGATCAGCACAGCAGAGTGGAGAAAGCCGTGACGGTTCCTGTCGGTTCTTGGAACATGTTCCACTGTATTATTGGATAAATGTAAGGCTTAGTTAAGTTTTGAAGATAAAACGCTAGGCTTTAAAAATATTAAGCTTTAAAAACTTTAAGATGGGTTGCAGGTCCAAGCCCCGTTCAAAGCATTATCAAATATGGTGATGTTGACTTTTCTTAGCCTAATACATATGTGTTCATGTGTTGATTTAACATAAATTTTGAGGTGATTTAAGCTTAGAATATGCATGGATAGTGATAAAATATGTTAAAATCAAGTTTTCTCGTAAAAAATTGTGTGGTCGTAAAAAATGTAAACATCATAATTAATAAAGTATTACAACAATTTTACTAGAGGAATTACATTAAATATCAAAAATGTGAAAGGTTTAGATATACAAAAATTTCTCCCTCTACTTGATCTGAAGGGATTGAGTTGAGAGATTAATACATGGGTATAAATGTATTATTATTTACAATGAAATCCTCATCAAAACTTCACCATTAAATAAATAAATAAATAATATAAATACACAGAACTAATTTCGAAAAAAGTTTTTTCAGGGAAATCGAAATAAATATAAGTACCTACCTTTATAAAACCAATTTGAAACTTGTTTTTTCGGTCAGTTATAATTAAAGTCAGTTAGGTACCTAAGTATGATTAAAAAATAAATATTATTATTCTATATAATGGTTAAGTATGGAATATTATTCTATTCTATGGTTGAATTGTGAATTATTAAGTTATATATGTATAATACAACTATGTATATTATAAATTCCTCATCACCCACACAAGTTATAATAAATTTAAATATTCGAATTGAAATGTAAAGATTTCAGTCATAAACACCGTTATCCGCCACATTTTTTAACCTCGAGTGACATGATCCGTAAAACAAAACTTCCCAACGCCACATAGTATTTATTTACCATATTATCAAAGCATCTTCTGCAAGTGATCAATTGATTTCAACAATCATCCAAGTCACCCTCTACGTGCCTTTGAAAGTTGATACTTTCAGGATGAGTGTAAAATAACAACAACATTTGGAGACTTAAAACTTTCAGATATTTTTCCAAAGGATATCGTTTTACAAAATGTATTAAATATGTATTTATTTGTTCATCACTGTACATAAATCTTATAATTGAACAAATCATGATGAATCGCGGCGTTAATCGTGCCAAAACTAACGTGTTTTCGTAACTTATTCCAAAAGTGGTATGAATATTTGCATAAATTACATAGAATGAATGTTATTAGTTTTCAGTAGGGATTTGAAACATTGAAACTAGTTCTTAGAATAAATGCAGCTTTCAAACCATCGATGGATTTTCAATAATTAAAATAAGTTTTGTAGCGACGACTAAATTATCGATAAAAATAAAACACTTATATTCAGTGATTTAATTAATCGTGAGACAGCTTTCATGAGCTTCTGCCCTAATCATTGGCTAATCTAACTCTACGTATTAATTGCAATATATATATTTTAATTTCAACGTACCTGTTTTCCGGTAGGTTAGTAAATTTTTTGTAAATTATTTCTTCAAGATGTCCGTATTACCCCTGTAGCAGACACGATTAAAGGTATAAATAATAATATGTCAACAGACTAAGAATGCCAATTTTTTTTTTTGTTTCTCCTGCTAGTTCTGTATATTAACGTTTATTTCATTCGTCAGTTGTTTGTACATAATGTTTCTTATTTTAAACAGAATTTTATAATGAATATATCAAATTTTGTTACCTTTTTTAATCAAAAACCTCATAAAATTTTTCCATAATAGCTTCAACGCGCTATAATAATCATGATTAATATTATTATTATTGATACTCTTAGATGTTATCTATATTCTTCTGATTAAAATCAACCCTAAAATTTAATAAAATCAAAGATCACCCCCATCAGATCATCATCAATAATAATAACAATAAAAGGGATGATGGATTGCTTGATGCTCGATTATATGCAAACACATAATTATTTAATGCATATTAATTCGCATATATTGGGTTTATTTGGGACAAGGATTAAATTATTTATTTAAGGCGAGTGCTTTAGAAGAAGGCTGAAGATGCACCTTTTTGTAGGGAGTTTCGGGTGATGGACACGGTATACTGTGCCCTTGAGGTCATGTTGAGAGTAAACGGTGCTTTGTAAATTTGCATATCTTATTCAAATAAAACTGGATAATGCCGAATCCCAAACTTTTGACTCAACTAAAATCGGCTTATCCGAAACTTTGGACCAACTTATATGATGAAACACGATTTTTTTCGCTTTATTATCACATTTAAAAAATGGAAGTGAAATTGAGAAAATCAGGAAAATGAGCGAATGTTAGAAGTGAGTGTTGTACATTTTTTATTTTACTTTGACAAATGAAGCAAATTGATGGTGAAAATAGTGTTATTGTATCTATTGAATAAGTGGTGAAAAAAAACCCTGAATCAAAGCATCTTGGACGTAGAACAACCAGAAAAGTGTAGTGAAAGAAAGCAACGTGCTTGCTTGATTAATTGCACGACTGTAAAGAAAGCGAAAGGATTGATTATTAATAAAAAAATATCAATAACACAAGATATATAGTTATTCCACTGTTGAATTTATTAGTCTGCGAGCCGACTTTTGAGAGCGAAGTTATAGATATATCTCGTTTTATCAAGAAGTTTTCAATATGAACTTCCACCAACAACCGTCGGTTGATAAATTTATTAAACTTAAGATTATTTAAAATTAATTTTCACAAAGTTGTCATCGAAAAATAGAATCTCTATTAAGATATTTCAAAGTTTTTATTTATAAACAAGGGGTTGATGAATGTTATAAAACTCAAATCGTATATCATGTATAGCATTATTTTAAATATTTGCTGTGCATATATTTCAACAATTTTATTTTCTGTTGCATATAATCTTGTTCTATATTCTCACTAATGGATGTTTTATCAATCAATCAATCAATCAAAATTACATTGTGTAAAATATTGCGGCGCTAATATTTTGGAATTAATAATTATACGTACGTAAGAACACAAAAGAGAATGGGAGGAGTGAGAAAAAGGGAGAGAAAGGATATAAATTAAAGTAAGTAAAACAGTGATGAGTAAAGACGTGTCAGTAATGGTTTGTATTTTAGTTCGGTTATAACGCTTTTTTTTATTGTTGGGTTCGGTATATTTTTTACTTTCTTAGTGGTTATGCATCCGAAATTCAATTATATAAACATGCATTATTATGGCATTCATACATGCAAACGTTCTGTAAAAGGCAGGTGTTCGAAAAAATTAAGACATTTTACGTCTCAAATTCAGTGGTGAGGTTTGCCACCCATCCAGAATGTCTTTATGTAATATTGAAATGGAGAGGACAGCTTGTATGTTTATTACATGCAGCTTGTCTGCTAGCTAACCCACTTGTATGATATGCCGTGATGGTATTGTATTGAATTGCTGTTCAAAATTTTTATGAGAAATATTTTAACATGAAATGATTCTTTCCTTATAGTAGCTTATGACATTATTTGTACCTACTTTCAGAGTATTTCCTAAAAGTAAAGTTTCCAGCAAACTCATTCAATAAAATGAACATACATGCATGACGTTTTTTTAGTATCTAAATAAAAAAAAAATGATCAATGATTTATGATTCCGATGAAAAAGGTGATATAATTTTTTCATAAAAAATTAGAACAATTTAAAGGCTTTAGGAATGTCAAAAATAAACTCTATTAGGAAAGAAACGTCTCTCCTGGCTACAGAATATTCAGTTACAAAAAATCAGTTCTTATAGCTTCGTCAATGTTAGAAGAACCCAGCATGCCACTTTGAGAAGGAACTGCATTCATTTTTTACATTTGAACTAAAAATGGAGGAAAAACAATTATTTCTTCCCCATATTCTCAATAACCTATGTACAGTTATAAGGATAAAAACAAAACAAAAAAATTACAATCAACCCCTAGTAAGTAACAAGAGTAATAAAGAAACCGAAACGGTCAAACAAAATAAATTGCATTGCCTGAAATTAAAATTTAACAAAATATAATAACGTCTTTGCGTCATAAAATCACACAACTGAAAATTTCTAGATTAACTGGGAGTGCGTTGTCATCGAAGAGTATTTTAATAAGACAATAGAAGCCTCCCGTGATCAGACTACCCCTTTAAAAAAAAAACAGAAAATAAAAATACATTCCTAGTGTAATGAAAATTTAATTAAAAAAGGGGTGGTGTCGACGCGGTTTTCGAAATATTATTGATGTCACATCGAATCAATGAATAAAAATAATTTATTGACCTTTTTTCACGTTGTCATTGTTTTAAAAATTGATAAAAAAAATAATTAAACCCTTAATGGCCAGTCGGCTGTCGAAAATTGTGATAAATTTAAGTGCCTTTTTTCAGGATTGCAGAATGAACAATTGGAAAGCGGGTGATTATTTATGTATTAAATAATTTACAAAGGTCATCAATAAAAAGTCACTCAAATGAATTTTTTATAGAAAAAAAAGGTTTCAAATCCTTCAACTTATCAACAAATTCGTTCATGGTTGTTTTATTTACATAATAATTTTGAATATTCTTTAATCTTTATTGTTTATAAGATACAATAACAGAAATCGAGTTTATTGAAAAGGCTTCCAACGTAGATACTTTATGTATCCGAGATTCTAATTTAATTCATTTATTTATTTATATTTCTATTATGACGTGGATATTTTGTCCAAGATTTGATGAATCGTACAGAGTCCTTGAGGTACCTTAGCACAAAAACGACACTTAATGTTATGCAGTAATATATAAATAAATAAAGGCATGTTTTTTTCAGCTCACGAAATATATTATACCTAAATCTAGAGATGTAATTTTTTTTTTATCTAAAAAACAAGTTACTTGCAAAATACAAACAGTTATCATTAGTAAGTCAAGTAGGTGAAAATGATGTTATTACGACGTCATTAGTCTGGTTATTCTATAAATGTCAAAGATGAGTGACAAGGTTGTTTTACAGTAAACCCAAAACCTTATATTTGAATAAATTTGAAACAGTGTTATTCGATTTTAGAAAAACAAAACAAAATTAAATTCTTTCTGAGATAAGATAGGTACATTCTAAAAAAATATTTAAATTTATTCTTGTTGACGTTTCAAAAATAAATGTTTTATTTTGTCGTATCAACGGTAGATCACCGTAACTACAAAACGCTAAAATAGTTGTTGAGGAAAAGAAACATTCTACGTTTTAAAAAAAGAATGTATGTACATATGTTGGAAAAGATTTCTTAGTATCTGGAGTATTCCTTTATTCCTTTTACTTTTCCCAATACATTATCCAGCTGCTGCATTCCCCACAGAATTCATCTCGCACTTTCTCAATATATTTTTATACAACACACTGTTTGAATTTATTTTTCTTAGAAGATAGTCGTGAATTATTTTAGACAGTGCTTCTCAACTTACTCTTAATTTAATGGGTTTATTTAGTTCGTTGTGAAGATATTAGGAGAATGAGCATATGCAAGAGGAGTGTTGTGGACAGGATGCGCGTTAATAAATTATATATGATGGTTTAGACTTGTGGCGCTTATGGATGATGAAAAGGTTCATAAAATTTTGTATCTGTCTGAGGCAGAGAAAATGTTAGAAAGCGTGGACGTCCGAAAACAACGTGGCTTGATGACGTGGATCAAATTCTCAAAGACAGCTGCGTGTTGACTAAAAGAAATCGACGTGGATAAATGAGAAATTGTATAAATGTAAAAAAAGCGAAAGAAGTATGTTAGAATAGGTACATGTAAACGGCGTTTTATCCTCCCAACTTACACAATTACAAAATTTCATAACTAACTAGGTACATTTATAAAGTAAACCTAATTATTGTGTCTATTTTTCAACATAAAATTACTCAAAACATATTTTACTTATTATTGTATTGCAAATCATGTATTGCATAAAGAAAGTTTACATTTTGTATCATGTACAACATACCTACCTATTTAATAATGCCTATTCAAATAGGTTGACTAGCAGTCTACACACTCCGCTTGTAAGCAAAGGATCCTAGGTTCGATTCTCAGAATAAACAGAATGTTTCTGCTCATTTCCGGAATGAAATTGATTGGAATATTTTTTAGAGTTGTTTTATATTCAAAGATGATTCTGGTAAAAATAAAATCTTAAACGTCTAAAAGTCAGATACTCGATTCAGAGCCTAGGAAAGTCAAACCTTCAACATAGGATCTATGTATCTCCACAGAGTCGGAGGCAAAGTAGTATATATAAACATAATATTATATAATCAGATGCAGCCTCTTTACCTATATCTAGAACGTAATAGAATGTAGTTCATAATACTACCGTATGGTGGATAGGTAGGTGCCTAGTGTTGTTGTTGTTGTTTTGTAGGTCTGTTGTACGGAAACACGAACACGATTATATTGATAGGATTTCCTTAGAGAATTTGTAGATACGGTACTATATCAATCTAACGTGTGATGTCGTCGCAGATTCGATTTTTAAAATTATTACTTCGAAATAAGAACACTGCCTACGTATAATGTAGTTAGTTATTCTGTTACAACTTTATTTATCACTTTGTAAGCATTTTGTTAACATTTCTTTTAAATCACTTATTTCTTTTTTTTTCTTTATCTTTATTTCGTTCCTTAAAACGGGAAAACCTATGAAAATATTCTTCCGAAACTATTTTTTTTTGAATAACTGGTATTATAAAAATATATATCTATATTTAAACAATTATGTGATTGAAAATTGATGAAAGAGTCTTGGATATTTAATCTTTCGGCGCCCTTGAGATGGTCACGGATCATTAAACGGCGCCACATATAAATAGTCCGATTATTATTATTATTATTAGAGATTTTAGATGATAATATATATTTGACCACCATAGCTGGCATGCTTCAATTTTTCGAAAAAAATATTAAGTTTCATATTTATTGAGTCGATGTTTGTTTGTAAAATTCCATGTTTGTATATCGAAAAAACACAATGAGTTTGACAATGACTCTATAAGTCAAAACCAGGTCACTGTTCAATTAAATATTAAAAAAAACTGAAACCAATTTTGTTTTCTTCCATAAATAAATATTAAGTTATAAAACAAAAGTCCGCAAAATGAGAGCAAAGTCAGAATAAATAAAACCTGCATTAGACCAATTTTGAGTTATGGTGTAGAAGCTTTAGCAGATACGGTAAGAACAAAAATAATATATTCTGAGCCATCGAAATGAAACTTCTGAGAATGATAATTGCAGGCAATACATTGCGCGACAGAGTCTGTAACACAAAAATAAGGAAAATATGTGAAATGGATGTCGTTGTAAGATGGAAAAGACAAAGAAGAAGATATTGGCGTAAACTAGTCGAGAGAATGCACCCACTTATACTAAAATTTTCCCGTATTATTCCCAATCGTAAACCTATGAGACTTCGTCCACTTGGAAGTCCACCAAAGAGATAAAGGGTCAGTTGGGAATTTATGTCGCAGGAAAGCTTCAAACACATACATACGCTGCGGTTTAGAAAAAAAGTGAAGTAATAAATAAATAATTAACTTACTTTATTCCTCCTCTGATAATATCATCATTCAGGTTTCTGGACTGGTGATACCAGATGATGGCTGTAGTAGATATGTGTCGAACTCTGCATCCGAGTTCAAGCGTTGAATTCCGCTCGTAATATTTATCACCATCTGCCTCGACGATCTCGATGACTGGAGCTGTGAAAAAGGAAACACAACTTAATTAAAAAAAAGTCTAAATTGACAGATTCAAATTCTTCTATTAGAATTTAATTTTATTATCATTGGTTTTTTTGTGTTCCATTCCATTCGTGGAGTCCAGAATAGAACATATAAGTTTCTTTCCCTTTTCTGTTTTCCGATGTCATGTAAATAGAAGTACCTATTCGTAAAACGTATGTACGTCCACTTGCTACCCTACATGTGAGCTAGATCTGTGCAGCTAGAATTTAAACAGTTTTAATCATTATATTTGTATAGTACCTGATTGGAATAACTTTGTGAAAGTATAACTTTAATAAAATTAAAATGGATTTGATTTAAAATAAAACATTACGTGTTTTAAGAAAGCTCACTGATGATGGGTGTCTACCCGAAAGGCTTCTGAGTCAAATATTATTCATACTGAAAGTAAAACAGTGTTTAATTAATTTTACTACTACTTGGTTGTTGGTAAAACGCTGCGTGATAGAGTGAAGAATGAGGATATTAGAAGAATGAGCGGATGCAAGAAGAGTGTTGTGGACAGAATGCACGTGAATAAACTACGGTGGTTTGGGCATGTTGAACGAATGAACGAGGTAAGAATGACAAAGAGGATATACTTATCTGAAAGAAAGGGTGTGAGAAAACGCGGGCGTCCGAGAACCACGTGGCTTGATCACGTGGATCAAATTCTCAAGGACGGGCGCGTGTTGAGTAAGAGATACCGACGTGCGTGTATGAGGAACTGTATGAATGTGGAGGAAGCGAAGGAAGTGTGTAAAGATAGATCTGTTTGGCGTTCCGTTCTCTCTGTCTACCCCACTTGGGACACGGCGTGAGGGTATAGTATAGTATAGTACTACTACTACTGCGACTGCGGGGAGGAGCAGAGTGATTCTCACCTATTGCAATGTCTGCTGATGAGGAATGCATGTAATGTGAGTGACCTGATGATGGCGAATGACAAGGCGATATACGTCGCTGCATACTGGAGTGGCAAAGTCTGAAGTCCGGACCCGAAAAGTAAGTAAGTCGTAAGTACCACTACTACTATATCATCACGGCATATCCCACAAGTGGGGTAGCCAGCAGACCAGCTGCATATAAGAAACATAATAGCTGTCCTCTTCGCGCCAATAATTAAATTAAAAAAATCAGGATGGGTGACGAACCTCATCGCTGAATTTAAGAATCTATTTTAATTCAATATAGTTTTATCATTGTTTTCAACGAAGAAAAAATACATCTAAAATAGGGATAGCCAGCAAACTTACTGACAGGACATGTCTTATCGCTGAATTGTAATTATTAATTATTTTATTCGTGAGATTTAACGAATACATGCCTTTTACAGGACGTTCGAAAACTAACAGAAAAATGTGAGAGACCTTTCCTTTACCAACGATTTCACGAGGTTCAATTCATAAATAATGCACATAAAATAAAGATAAAATCATTTAAATGTAGAAATGGTACAAAAGCACAGGTCGAAACTTACGTTACATTTCCTTTCTACGTTCGTATAATTATTATTTTTTTTTGTAAAAACGACTAACTGATTGTAGGTATATTTATGCACTGACGATAGCTGTTTATGTTAATTAAAAAAGGAAACGAACTACAAATTTATTTATTTATTTATTGTTATTTTATTTATGAATTCTTGTTCATTTGTACCTTGCGTTTATAAGTACAATTGTATCTGAGTTAACGGTTGTGATTGCTTTATGCCAAATGTACTTCTACAAATCGGTGCGTTAAACGAGTAGGTACCTACTTGCCTAAGTGAGTGATATTTAACACAAGAATTGTGCTCGACAGACACGTTTAAACCCTTTGTCAATTAGGTACTATCTCTGTACCGGATACAAGAGTACCTACTTTTTTGAAATATTCAATAAGTATTTTAATCGAATAACATTCATTTTTACTTTGTTTTCGGAATTTTCCGGAAGCTTTTGTAAATCGCACTAAGTAAATCCATCCACCTAGTACTTTGAATGTTTCGAATATCATCTGGCACTTATTCATTATTAAGGGAACATCGGTACACAAAAATATTACCTACTATACAAGTAAAAAAAAAAAAACTATAAGCAAATAGGTATTTTAAGAAATTATTTTAATGTTAGAGTCTTATTATTTTCTTTTAAAGGCACATGAATAAGGGAAATTGAAACAAGTGTTTTTTTTTTCTATTATAAATAATTTTTGATCACGAGTGAGACGTCTTTCGACTTATCAGGTCATTATCAATCTGACTGATTAGTAATGATTTGATAAGTGGAAAGTCGTCTCTCTCGTAATCAATTATTTATAGTAGAAAGAAGCATTTGTTTCAATTTACTTTACTATAGAATTCTACTACGCGTGCATCGACACGATTACATAATACATTTGAGTAAAATATTTCACTTTATCCGTGTTCAGACTATATCGACGTTTATCGAGAAATGACTGTAGACAAGAAGGCTTTGTAATAAAAACAAAGTTTTGTTAATAAGAATCGTAACTGTTAAACCTATAAATATGGAGAAATGCCTAATAATGATAATAACAATAATAAACAAGAAGTGTTTTTCGTTTACCCAGTACTTTGAATAAGTAAAATCTTTAGTTTTATTATTCCTTGCCATGTAAAGTTACCAAAAGACCGAATTGACTCATGCTATTGTATTAATTAATTAAAAAAAAAATAAACTAAAAGTTCAGTTTTTTTTTATTTAAGTAAATCAATTTTTAGATAGTAACTAATGTTTTGAATATTTACAATTTTTTTACTGTTTAACCGGTTTTTGGTGCAGTTGACAAAATCAATTAGATATCTCTATAGAAGAACCATATTTATTTACTATGCGTCTCTCGATTGGTGGACCTTACATTGTGACAGTGAGAATGGTGGAACTGGTAGACGTTTTCCGTGGACACCGAAAATGATCACTTAAGCCAGCCTAGAGCCAATTCGTAAATAAAATATTGCATTGTGTAAACATGGTTCTCAAATCATACTATATACATAGTTATGTATTAAGCATTTTCATGTTTTGTCAAAATGTCCAAAACATGTTTATAATAATCCTGAATTATTTATTTCTAAGAATTATAATTACATTTTTTGACTGCAATTAACATATTTATATTTTCAGTTAACCAATCTTTTAATTTGTTTTTCACCATATTCACTGTTT
This sequence comes from Athripsodes cinereus, assembly GCA_947579605.1. NCBI lineage: Eukaryota > Metazoa > Arthropoda > Insecta > Trichoptera > Leptoceridae > Athripsodes > Athripsodes cinereus. The sequence continues at coordinate 18,293,182 of OX388324.1, forward strand.
AATTATTTTAACGTTCTGGATAGTGAGTTGAATAGTAATTTAGGTTCAATACATTTAAAATTTCTATCCTTTTATTAATTTTGAAATCAATTATAAATAAAACACTTATTTATAGTATATCCATAGTTCTAAAGCTTATTTCTCCATGCTTTCTGTTCAGCCAAGGCTCGATCTCCCTTATCAGACGGGTCATGGTGTCTTCGGCAAATATCTCCGCAGAATACAAAAGGCCCCAACAGAAGGGTGTATGTACTGTGAGGAGGAAACGGATGACCCTGAACATATGTACCTTGTTTGCGTGTACGAGATGGCAAGAACAACGGGAGACCTTGATAACCCAGATAGGCCGTTTCGATGCCGATTCCATGATAGAGTCAATACTGCAATCCCCATATGTATGGAGTAGGGTGGGCAGTTACATGGAAGAGATAATAGCCCAGAAAGAAAGGAATGAAAGGCGACTGCAAATGGAGGGATAACATGTCAAAGTAACATGTCATGTCATAACATGTCAAATGTAGGAACCAAGCTGCAAAGGAAGAGGAGGGGTTTTAGCCGGTAGAAGTCCGGCACTACCCGGTCTGAAAGGCCGGGTATCCATGATGGATTTCCCCTCCACTAAAAAAAAAAAAGTATATCCATAGTGACTTTTTATTGGACGCGAGCCGGCTTTCAAGAGCTTCCCATCTCATCATCAGGCTAGCGAAAAGTATTTTCAATCCTTTTTTCTATCCAGATCCAGTTTATGAATAAATTTTGTTTATTTATTTTTCTATACATATAATGGGTGTTTAGAAAATCACTTACACAATCACTTGATATTAATTGAATTATTATTATAAAACATAATTTGGTTTCATTGAAAACTAAAGAAACGACAAATTATGTTAATTATTTCTTTCTTTTCTTACATCCTGTCAAAATTCCTCTTTTTATATCAAATATCAATTTTAAACAAAACAATCAAAATGGAACATATTCAAAATATTCTTACTACTAAGGGAAGTGCCTAGGTACTTATTTTAAAATAAAAACAATCTAACAAAGTAATAACTAAGGTAAGTACCTAGGCACTTTCTTAAATTGAAAATTCGTGAAAAAATTGAAAATAATTGTTTTATAAGCAAATGTATACAAACTGTAAGGTGGGTGTATTTCCTTCAATTTTCATTGAATAGATAATAAGGTACATTTCCATGAAATGTGTTTTTGATGCGAAAGAAAATCGAAGGAAAAGAGTTTATTAACAAAATTATTTTCTCCTCCGTATGTTTCAAAAGAATCGTGATGGGTGATTGATTATGACACAGACAATTTGTGAATCACTTTGCATGTTACGAAATGACGTTGTTAATAAATAAATTCCAATAATAGTAGGTATGGACGTCAAAAGCATGTATCGAAATTTGATTTTAATTGATGTTTCAAAAAGCAATCAAAACGTTTAATAATGAAATTAATGCAATGAACAATTTCAAAAAGGAAATATGTCAATCATACACAAAATAAAATAAGTACCTTCTTAATAAAAAAACAAATATTTTTACAAATGCTATACACAAAAGTTTTTCTGATCTTTGTATTCAATCGGTGTATTATAAGTATCTAATTTGTTTATCATAATTATGATGTCTGAATTTGTTTTCTGTACATAATGTGCTACTGATTGTACTGTCGTCCTCGACACGGGCTTTTGCCTAGTGAGGTGGCTAATTGGAATCAACTGTATTGCTATATGTAATTATGCATATTTGAAGTGTACTGGATTGTAGATGCTTATTGGAGGAAAAGAAATGAATATAAATATTAAGTAATTCTAATGTTTGTACATTCACAAAGTGAAAATTCATGATTACAAGTATCAATTTTAATAAACACAGTTAATTTTTCACTTTTTTTTTTTAATAAAACTCGAGCGCTTTTGTCAAAAGAGAACTGTCCTCTCGATAATGTCAAACTGAGTTTTTTTTTTTAAAAATGTTAAAAATTGACTGTGTTTATTAATATTGATATTTGTAGAAATATTATTATAAAATATAAATTTCTCAATGTACGAGTAGGTATATCGAATTCTCTTTTTCAACACGCGGCCATCCTTAAGAATTTGATCCATAAAGTAAAGCTACGCAGTTTTCGGAAATCCGCGCTTTTTTCCACCCCCTTTTTTCATATAAGAATATTTTGTTTATCATATTTTCATCATCCGTTTGCATCATGTGTCCAAACTATCGTAATTTATTTGCATCTATCCACAACATCCTCATTTCTCAATCACATATCTACAGCATTAACTCCACTTTCGTCCCACTTTAACCATGTCCAAGTTTTACTTGCATACATAAGAGTCGATACCAGAATGGCATTTTCGCCATATTAAACACATTGTTATTGGGGAGAATGGGTCGAAGTGCATGTTCACATTGGCACCGTTGCACTTACTGATAATTAATAATTAAAATGTTACCCTTTCTGCGTCATTTAATGAAAACTGATCTCAAAATAATATGTATGGATATGTTACCCTTTTGAACCATCAAAATTGTAGGTACATCAAACGTTTACTCAATTGACAGGAGCTGCAGCGCTTTAGTTATTGATTCCCTTTTGAAACAATAATTAATTTATCGACAATACCCGTAATGGTAGGTACCTACCTAATACTAAAAGGTAATAATTAATTGACAGATGTGTGTAGGACTTTCCACATGACGTTATTATCGTGTATCGGCTTTATGAGCATTTAATTGAATTTCAGATTATTCAGTAACATTGCACGACAATCCGGTACTAAGCTAGTTACTTCACTACTGTAATATTGGCAATTGAATCATTTGTTACCCTTTTGAATTCCGTTTGAAATACGTGATCTAATTTCTAATTATAGGCATTATATGTTTAAATACTATATACTCAACTTCATGTCTTGCAGTGACATTTTTAATCTCTGTGAAAGTAGGTAAGTATGTGATATGATAATATGTGTAAATAAAAAATTTAAATTAGTATATATGTAGAATTATTTCTGTGTAAATTGTCATTTATCTGTTTTTGACTTTGACGTTTATTCAGAAGAAGGTAAATATATACATAGGTACTATAAGTCTACCAGTTACTCCCTTTTTAAAGTGAATAATAAGATTTAAATGTCCACTTTTTATAAATTCTAAAATATAATCAATGTTTACGATCGACGGAACTTGTGGCGTTATTAATCTTTAATTATAATAACAACTTGACAATTAAGAGTGCGCCTTTTTGTGGATTAAATTCAATTCAAGTGTGCATGATAGAGTTTTTGATTTTTGATTGAGCGATCCTAGATTCGGATTCCCCCTTACCGATCTAACACATCGTCATGGCACGAATGTTTTTGTATTTGGGTTTTTTCAAATCCAAATTGTCGCTCTTAAAAATATTTCCATAACAAATATTTTATTTCTTTATTTAGAAATCAATAAAAAATAAAGATATACCTACATAATATCAGATAGCTTATGTTGAGGATTGTTATGTATATTGATTTCGAATAATGCATTGTTTGAGTATCTGGGCTACCCCACTTTGATCTCCACTGTTTGTTGGTTTCTCCTTTCGTGTTCATGGAAATCAATCGACAGTTTTGAGTTAGAGGAATTCATACATAACTCGTGGGACAATACATGTTTGTCTGTAATGGGGCACAACACGGTCTCATATTTGAGATTTTTATCATTTGTTGAAAAATGTATATATATATATATATATTGGGCCTATTGATGTCTCTAAATTATCATCATCATCGCCCTCAACACTCCTCTCGGAAGCACAGGGCAGAAAACAGCCTCCTCCATTCAGAGCGACTCTGTGCCAATTGCGTCACCTCTTCCTACAAAATGTCGTTGTCATAGAAATTGTGTACTTATTGTGAAAGAGAGACGCCCGGGCTGACGGAACCCTTGTGGTCGGTAGAACAGTGCTCTTTCTGGCCAACTATCATTGAGCATTCTCAGAACATGACACAGCCAGGATCATAGTCTCTCCTGGCGTATGAAAAACTTAAATAATAATGATTAAAGACTCGAAAAGTTTAAATCACATTAACTTGACAGTTAGAACTGTTATGTTATGGGAACTTTTTTATAATGTATTTGAGAAATATTTTACTATAAAAAGTTCATTCACATAAGATTGCAACTAAAAGGTTCGACTTAGTTCGATATGTGTATGTACTACAAAAATTTAGTAGGAGAAAGTGGAGCTCGGAATCTATTAACAGCTTCACAAAGAGGCGTGGTGGTAAATGGAATCAAAAGAGGCGAAAGAAAATAAAGAATATATAAAATAAGTTTTTATTGAAAAGTGAAAAAAAAAATATTACATGACTGGAGTGGAGGGACGATTTCACGCAGTTAATTAAATTTCAGTGAATTTTGTGGAAATTGTAATGAAGTAAAAATAAAGATGAAATATTTTATGTCAAACCATAGTTAAAACATTTTATTGTATTTTTCACACATTTTTAATAAAAAAATCTGTACTTTTTATCTTTCTGGATTTATTTTCCTAAAATCGCATTGTTGTAACGATTCCTGCAAGGTATTTTTAAAAATAACTTAAGTAATTGCAAATTGTTGTCTAATAAATACAAAAAATACAAAAATGTTGGCAATTAGTTGTGCCACAGCACGTGATTGTCTTCTTTTTATTGTCATGGAGAGGACAGTCTGCTTGTTTATTATACGCAATAATTTTGCTGGCAACCCTAGTTGTGCGAAATGCTGTGATGGTATGGACAGAAGGATAGGCATTGATGTAAATATTTTCAAAAGAAAATAATAAACATCTTTTTTATTTATGTTTCCAGTCTTTCTATTGTGTGAAAAATTATGAGAAAAAATCTCACATAAATTGGGATGTACGCAGCTTTTAAAATTTGTGCTTTCACACATTTAAAAGCTTTTTGTACGTCGGTGTATGGGTGTAAAAGGGTTTTTTAAATAACATAATGTTAACCGGGAGAGTTTATAAATTTCAATTAATTCAAATAATGCAATACTGTGTTTGTTGCTTTTATTAATATTATAACAGGATTTTCGTGAATAATCTAATTACTCTGGGGTTTTGAAATAGAAAAAACACAAAATTGACATGATAAATTTAATATCTTTCCGTAGGGTCTTTATTTCCATTTGTAATTTCCTTTTTATTAGAGATCTACTTCAAATATACATCTTCTTCTCATTTTCCTAGCTAGCATGGAGGCTCATTGTGCTTAGGTGTTGATTTCCTGCAGAGATTTCAATACTAAAATGCATTCAGGGCCTCTAACCACTCCAAACTAAGACTTTTAATACATATATTAGTCACTTGATCTTTACAGCTTTTTTACGGCGGCTCATCAGCTTTCTGCCTTCTTCCAAAGCCTCAAACAGTTTCAGTAGTTGTCTACATATTATTTGTTGGCATTGATCCAGCCCTCTTTGCATTTTGAAGAAACCATCCACTTTGGAACCCTCGTGAACGTGTGTATTACTTATTGGTCTGTCAACGACACCTCAGCCACTCTTTTGGCCTGAATTTTCATGAATTATAACAAGAATTGGTGTAGTTTTCATTGTCTTTCTTTATATAAGTAATTTTGTGAAACTAAATGGATAGGTGATAAAGCTATGTTAAGTATGTTTGTCTCGCACACCGTCCTTTATGATAACCCAAGTAGGGAAATTAGAATTACAAAAAATCAGCTTAAATAAATGATTTTAATAGTTCAAGAGTTATTGTTTTTACACTGTGGAAATCCATTTTAAATTTTCTCTAAATACAAAATTAAATATAAAAATATATAATTTGAACAACTTTACCTGAAGATGCCTACAAGGTATAGGCGAAAACGTTCGGTGTCAATCCTAACTAAGTGAAAATTTAACAGTGTCCCGATAGTTTATATTTTATTTAAAATTTAATTAAAATTATAGATTATTTTGTTTACGGAGATTTATTTTCATACATAATTAAATAAAATTGTTGGTGGACTCTTGGTAACATTTCAGATTTCCAGGAAAAAGTTTATTGGTTTAATTCAGCTTTTGTCAAAGCAAAAATATTATGATTCATCAGAAATCCAGATATGCTTTAAAACTTGCTTACTTCCCATGGCCAACCAGCCCTTTAGGACCTTTGCCTCCGAAACAATAGATCTCCGAGCCTTTCTATCTTGAGCAATGGACTGCTAGTCGTCTTCAGCATTTAGTTCATCTAGATCTCGGTTGATGTATCCAAAAATCTGACAACGAGTCCAATCCATGCCAATTTTCGAGATTTGATATCAACCTTTCATCACAGGATCTTCCTCACTTGTGATGAAAGGTTGTTTAGTTGTGGAGCAAATTTCGTCATTGCTTTTAAGCCTCCAGGTTTGAAATATCAAGAAAAAATGTTTTTGTTGAGTTGAGTTATTGGAACTGTCTTAAAAAGGAGGATAATGTACGTCGTAAGATTTTTTATTCTATTGAAAATGTCGACAACGTTAAACTGTACGATTTAACCATCGTCACCGCACGATGCGGTTCTGCGATACCGTCACCTTACCCATTTTTCTGAAGATTTTTCCTAGCGATAACATTTAATATATTAGTATCAGAAATATTATTATTATTACATGTTAGATGTTTACCTACATACTATACTTATGAGAAACCAATGAATGAGGAAAGATTATAATTGTCTGAAAGATGGAGTCTGAGAAAATGCGGGCGTCCAAGAGCAACGTGGAAAAAATATAAACAAACAGCCGTATTTCAAGGATGAGAAATCGACGTGCGTGTATGAATCTAGAAGAAGCACAAGAAGTTTAACCTATCTAAGGATAGATCTATATAACCAAAGATATACTTGATCGGTAATTCAATGAAAAAAATCGGTCATGCAGCCAATCAAATTTTGCATCCAGTTTTAAACTGACGTTAGTTGTAAGACAATACATTGCTATTGCTTGAATATCATCGATGTTGGAACACAAAAATTCCGAAAAAATGTTCCGCTTTGCAATTCTAGTAGGTCTATTTATTTATTTTTATTTATTGATTTATAATTTATTTATTTATTTATAATAATAAACGGCTGAAACAGCCTTTACAAACATAATAACAAAAAAGAAAACAGTCAAGTGAAAAAACAATGTATATCAAGGAAAACAATATAAAACTTAGATATAAGCAATTTTCCACGACGATATTGTTCAGGTGATAAGAAAACGGTGATGTTGTGTTGCTCGAGATCGAAAAGAATGGAAAAGTTTTGAAGATGCTTATATTCAGCAGTAGAGAGAAGAAGGCTAGCAGTCTACTTTGTGTTTCTTATCCCGTGCAGCACCCGGTAAAAAAATTGGTCTCTCACCCTTTTCCGTAAGTTTTCGAGTGTCCTGTAAAAGGCAGGTGTTCGAAAAACTAATGACGTTTTACATCTCAAAACTTGTAGGGACTACCCTTTCTATACTACTACTAAGTAGTATAGAAAATTGTTTGAAACATATTCGTATAACTTAGCAATTGGTTGCTATTTCTGTAAGGTATACCTACTTGTTAGAAAAAGTGTAGGAATATTAAGTACGTTTTATTTGGTCAATAGTTTTTTACCTTGTTTTATATCGCACAAATTGAATTCTTCAGGTAGTACACGAATATTCAGCATTTGAAAGTGGCTATAAATTAGATAATTTTTTATGGATTGGAAGACATGAACAATAGTATTGAATTGAAAATGGTAATTCTTTTGTAATGTAAATTAATATATCTTGCGATCGTTGTATAATGAAGGATTTAACATTTTGTAGATGTATTTAAATGTTTGTGGAATGTTTCAATTTGAATTATTTTATCGTAAAATGTTTTTTTTTGTTTCATTCTCCAAAAACAATCACAGAAAGAAATATGCTTGTATTAGGGAGGTGGAGTAGATCAGCATTTAAGCTCAGCATTACTGATTACTGCTACAACTATACCATCACAGCACCTCTCACGAGTAGGGTAGTCAGCAGACCAAAGGAATATAATAAACACACGCGTTGTCATCTCCTTGCAAAATAAGAGGTTCAGAATGGGTGGTATTCTTCATACCTTAATTAAAGTTGTCAAATGTATTAATATATCTGATGTCTTCGAACAACTGTCCTTTACAGGACACTGAAAACGTGCGGGAAACTGTGGGAGAAACTACATTTCTTTGACGAGAACTTCACAAGACAGGGAGGTTTTTGCCGGAGTGATCGCCAACGTCGGGGGGACCTGACATAAAAAAAATAACTAAATTACTGATTACCCACTTCGCGTATTTTGAAAGTATACAATGCCAGTACGCATTCATAGTGTTCTTGCAATGTATGTTTTCAAATTGTGTAACGAAAAAAAGTCTCAGAAAATATACACGATTTCTGCGTAACTGTCGCGTACACTTTCTGACGCTGATTCAGTGAAGCGTATTTTGAAAGTATACAACGCCATTACGCACAGGTTGGGATTCTCGCGTATAGTTTCAAATATTAATAAGTATAAATATTTTTATTATAAAACAAAACAATGAACAAAAATATTTTTATCATATAAAAGAAACACAAATGTTTAAGTACTTAAGTGCTACTTTAAAAAGACGCCAGTCAAATAATAATAAAAATATATCCCTATTCATTTCATTACATTTACAATTTTCGCTTTTACATGTTGACAAATTTCAGAAATTATAACAACAACAAGTAAATCCAAAAAAACAAAAATACAGGCAATGAAAGCAATAAAAAATTAATAATTAAAACAACACGTAAAAAATAATAACAACAATTATACCTATATGAAAAAAAGAGAAAGCAACAAATCAAAACGGCTACTTGGAAACTAGTCGCGTATAGATTCTAAGAACGTTGCCTTGTGTAGCGCTTAGAAATTGTACACGATTATTCCCCAATGGAAACTTGTGAAGTATGTTTTCCACACAAATTTTAGTGTACGTTATTGGAAAATATACACGATAAGAGCGTAATAACCATGTATAGTTTCTAAAAATATTTATGCTTATTACTACTTGAAACTATACGCGAGCAGTCCCAACCTGTGCGTAATGGCATTGTATACTTTCAAAATACGCACCCACCTCTGAGCACTCATAAACGAACGGATGGCCTTTTAAAATATAATAGAGTAAAAGAAAGAATCACTTTTGTTTATTGAGTCGACGGTAGTTTTGTAACACTCCATATTTATATATGGAAAAAATCACAATTGGTTTTAGTTATACTTATAACAAAAAAAATATTTTTTATGTTTATATTTTAATTTATATTTTATAAGTCAAAACCAGATCACTGCTCTATAAAATCTTTTAATTAAAAACCAATTGTGTTTTGTTTCTCCATATATAAACACTTTTGTATTGAATTCAACATCTTTGCAAGTTTTAAATACAAAAAAGCTCTGAAAAAGTATGGAGATAATACGTATAATAATAATTTATTATATTAATAGACTTTCTCATGATCTCTAGAACAAACTAGAATGAAAATTTATACCAGAAACCTGAATAAAACACCTGAACCTCTTGCGTTCATTATACTAAGTAGGTAGTTTAAAATAAGAAAAACTGAATTACTTTTCTTTAAGAAATTTCAAAAAATAGTAGAAATAAGGTTTTAAAGGTTATAGGTTTTTTTCTTTACTCTCGTTATATTTTCGTCTCGTTTTTCTCAATTTAAAAAAAAAAGTATCGGGTAAACGGCATTTGTCGCTAATGGATAGTAGATATCTTTAGCTGTAGTTGTGATATTTATTTATTTATTTATTTTCAAAAATTGACATCACTCACCTTGTCAGTTTTCACCTTTGCGGCGAGTGATGTAAACAAAACACACAACATAACACTATTTACAAATCACAATGTTATTCACATAAGTTAAAAAAAAAACAAACTTATTAGCAATAATTATAAAAAAAACAACTTATAACTAAACAAAATACATTCCTTCAAAAACATTATTGACATTACAATGCACAATCAGCACTCTGACAGAGTCACACCATTATATACACCTTATCAATACTAATATTCACAATTCGCAGGGGCCGTGGCGCAGACCATGAACGCGTGAATTTCGTTTAATTTTTGTTTGAACAGTTCCTTCATCTCTCTCTCTCTCTTGTTGTATTCTTGTTTTATATATGTATAAACACTGTAATTGGCTTTATATTTTTTTTTGTTATTATGATTTTTATTACATGTTATGTGATGTTGTGTTAATAAAGAAAATAAATAAATATACAAAATTAAGTATACAGCAACATTGATCTACATTGCTGCAGGGACATCGAGGGTGTGTAGTCAAAATATTCCGCACACGGGGGTATTTTGGCCGGCCAGCCCTTCATGCACAGCCCTTCAAACCTTTATGGCACTTTCGGTGTGGACAAGTGTAGAAATTCGGATACATGGTAGTTCCCAGACTTTATAGAACTTAGATGCTAATGGTCTCTTTCCTACTTTCCTGAAGTTAAGCACATCTCACTATCTCTCACTCTCTCATCGCCCTCAACGCTCCTCTCGGGAGCACAGGGCAGAAACCAGCCTCCTCCATTCAGAGCGTCTCTGCGCCAATTGCGTCACCTCTCTCCACGACATTCCCTGTGCTCTGAACGTTGTCATAGGAACGGTGTATTGTGAAAGAGGGACGCCCGGGCCGACGGAACCCCTGCGGACGGAAGAACAGTGCTCTTATTGGCCAACTATCATTGGGCATTCTCAAAACATGTCCCAGCCAGGACCATCGTCTCACCTGTATTACGGAGATTACAGGTCTCTGCTGGGTGCGCCGGCGCACAGCATCATTTGTAACATGTTTATTGTTCATACCATTTGACATACAAAATCCATCTAAATCCAAAGTACATCTACGTTACCCTGCACTAAAGACCATAATAGCTTTTGGCCAAGGCGATCTCAGCAGGAAAAACAAAGCAAAATCCAAAATAGCAACAAAAAAAAAGCAACAGAATCGAATGGGAGTCTCTAACCTGGCCATAAAGTCATTGTAGTTACTTAGGTATGTTATGTTGAAAATAATATTATCAACATGAACATTCAATTCAATAAATATTTTAATAGCCTTGCAAACAGGAGAATTCGGGATTATGTTTATACTACTATCCTGTGGGTAAAAAAGCATATAGGTACCGGAATAAGTCATAAAAAAAAACAATTTTTTTTCAATCCTTGCAACAACAATGATTTTGTTCGCATTATCAACTTTTCATTTGAATTTTTAGTCTACAGAATAATTTTTCATTAATTATAATCAAAACAATTACATATTTACTTAATGTATAAAAAGAATATTATATTAAACGTAATAAAGTTAAATATTCCTCAATATTACCACAGCTCGTGTGTTCGAGAGAACAAAAGTTGATGGATAGAGAAAATATTTCCATTTATATTTAATTTTTCACACGGATTTGGTATGGGTTATTTTATACATTTTAATCAATTCATCATAAAGCTTTCTTAAGAAACTTATCTCATTACAAATATTCTTAACAGTGCTGTTTTTCAAATGTCACTAACACGAAAAACTCACTCAGCAGAAAGCTTTGATACTTATTTGAATAACTAAAGTAATTGTGCAAATTTATTTTGAATAAAAGGTGAAAGGTGACCTTACTAAATGTTGTAGGATTCTATTTATAATTTTAAATGAATAAAGGTGTTTTTATTTTAGCAAACACTTCATTTTTTTAATAATAACAATTAAACAGACGACCGGTGTGGCGTGGAGGCTAACGCACTTGCCTTTGAGTCACTAGGTCCCGGGTTCGATTCCCGGCCAGGGCAAAATGAAGAATGACCTTTTTCAGATTGTCCTGGGTCTGGGTGTTACATGTATATGTGTGTAGTGCATTGTATATATGTGTATCGTCGCGTTAGTACCCATAATACAAGATTCACATCTTAGTTTGGGACTAGCTCGGTCTGTGTGAATTGTCTATACATGTTAAAATGTAGCACTTTATTGTGAAAGTAAATTGTGTACATATTGTCTCAAGACGACGTCATTCAGTAAACTCGTAGAATATTTTATAAGTGTATTTACATAGATAAGCCGTTTAAAACAAAAAAAAATTAAAAATTTCATTGCTTCTATAATAAAAAAATAAAAAAAAATAAACTGTGCTTCTATACGTAGGGTAGGTTGGTACAAGAGTGCGCAGTGTACAAGAGTACCTACGCACTGCATATCTCTGGATCATTAGTAATGTATTCTGATATCTTCAATGGGCATTTTATTCTAGAAGTTGAACGCTTGTCGGTGTCCATTTTTTGCGAATTTTAGTCGATTATTAAAGATTCTAGGTAAGAAAATCATTTTTTCATCCATTTATTAAAAAAATTAGGTTTTTTAGAGACCGTGTCAAATAAAATCTATTTATGTTAAAACACATTTATTTACTTATTTCAATTTATTTGTCATTTACAATTGTACACTCACATGTTGAATGACGTCGTCATGACATATTGGCGGGAATTTTATAATATATTTATAATGTCCACTCTGTACAAGAGTGCGCACTAGAATTTTGTAGAAGAGTGCGCCCGCATTCTAGTACAAAATTCTAGTCACCACAAGTTTCGGCACCATAAGTTTCTCAGATACCACCAATTCACATCAAAACAAGTAAAGATACCAGAAAAAGACGGATAAACAACTCTGGGAGAAAAACAGAAGATTCTGGGATTTCCATGACAAAAACTACATAGGAAAAAATCAATTATTTCTTAATTTACGTGACTTTCAATAAATTACAATAAATTTTAAATATTTTAATTAGCTGTTCCGATTAACATTGCAATAAAGTTTGTTTTGATAACAATACAGATTCTTTCTTCATCTTATTTTAGTCATAAATAACATCATATTGAACTGATTACTTATGCGCACTCTTGTCGTGCGCACTCTTGCACACACCTGTAGTGTAAGAGTGCGCATTTTAGGGTGTTTTTGTTTTTATTATTTTTTGTATTTAGTACTTTCTTAGGAAATTCTACTATGAACATCTATGAGACAATATACCAAACTACTGAAATACATTATTAAGTTGGTAATATTTTTTTTAATATCTGTAAAAAATCAATTAACGTCTTAAGTGCGCACTCTTGTACCAACCTACCCTAATTGCTGGTGCTTAACACAAAGTATTGAAATTGAAATATAAAATATTTATGGCTTATATATCTGCTACAAAGTGGTAATCTCGCCACTGCATATCATCACATTTTTTTAATGTTAACTGATTAGTAGTTGATTTTGTTAGGTGAATGATGATGACGTGCAAGAATAATAAAATAAAATAAATATATAAACGTTTCCTGTGAATATATCTGTTACTAAGTGGACGCTCTTGCCTTTGAGAAACGAGGTCCCGAGTTCGATTCCCGGTCAGAGCAAAATTAAAAATGACCTTTTTCTAACTGTCCTGGGTTTGGGTGTTACATATTTTCTTTGTGTTTAGTGCACTGTAAATAAATATGTATTTCATCGCGTTAGTACCATAGTAGATTATTCATATATTGATTTGGGACTAGCTCGATCTGTGTAGATTGTCTATGCATGTTGTGTTATTATTTATTTATATATAATGATTTAAAATCTAAAAGTAGACTCACCATGTACAATCAACTCATGTCTGGAAATGATTGGTGGATGTGTGCTGAGTTGGCATTCGTATACTCCGGAATCTGAAGGAACTGCTTTCTTGAGGATGAGTCTCCAAGTGTTGGGAACTAAAAAGTCCACTGATATTCTGAAATGAAAATTAAAAAGGTTGTGATTAAAGAAAGGCTATAATTATTTCACAAAATTTAAATAAGTTGTGAAAAATAATTGGGAATTATTATTATCCATTGTGTAAGGTTAAAAGTTATTTTATTTTATTGTGGTTAATTAGTAACAGAGGATATGAAGAAGTGCGGTCGGCCAAGAACTACAAATCATAAAGGACGGCCGCGTATTGAGTAATAGAAATCGGCGTGCATGTATAAGAAAATGGACAAATGTGGAGAAAGCAAAAGAAGTTTGTAAGGATAGATTTATATGGCGTTCCATTATCCAGCCTACACCTCAGGTATAGTATAGTATAAAAGGTTGGCATTTTTTTTTCTATATGAACTATTAACTCGCTGATGATGGAATTGACATCAAAACAGAGAGTGGTATTGATTTTGTGTATTATTAATCAAATCAAAATCCTAATAATTATGAACTTGATGAGTAATGGAAACTGGACAGATGACATGCCCAAACTATCACAATTTTAATTACTATACTATACTATACCCTCACGCCATGTCCCAAGTGGGGTAGGCAGAGAGAACGGAACGCCAAACAGGTCTATCTTTACACACTTCCTTCGCTTCCTCCACATTCATACAGTTCCTCATACACGCAGGTCGGTTCCTCTTACTCAACACGCGGCCGTCCTTGAGAATTTGATCCACGTGATCAAGCCACGTGGTTCTCGGACGCCCGCGTTTCCTCACACCCTTTCTTTCAGATAAGTATATCCTCTTTGTCATTCTTACCTCGTTCATTCGTTCAACATGCCCAAACCACCGTAGTTTATTCACGCGCATTCTGTCCACAACACTCTTCTTGCATCCGCTCATTCTTCTAATATCCTCATTCTTCACTCTATCACGTAGCGTTTTACCAACCATTCTTCTCAACGATCGCATCTCTACTGCATTTATTCCACTTTCGTCCTTCTTCAACCACGTCCATGTCTCGCTTGCATACGTAAGTGACGGTACCAGAATGGTATTGTGCACCAGAATTTTAGCCATGTTCGACACATTGTCATTGCTGACAATGGGTCGAAGTGCACCGTTTACTCTAGCACCGGCCACTTTCCTTCTTTCAATGTCCCTATCGCATCTTCCATCCCTCGTAAACATACTTCCCAAATATACATACTCACTTTTAATTTCACTCGTTTAAACTACCAATTTTACAACTACAATTTTAATTTCACTCGTTTAAACTACCAATTTTGCAACTACAATTTTAATTTCACTCGTTTAAACTACCAATTTTACAACTACAATTTTAATTTCACTCGTTTAAACTACCAATTTTACAACTACAATTTTAATTTCACTCGTTTAAACTACCAACATACAACACTTCTTTCATTTTTATTTTAATATTGGTAAAACATCCACGTGTAAGACTGAGAACCGTTTTATATCTGACCTGGCAACTTATTATTTGATTTAAGTAGGGAGGTGTTTAGGATTTCAAAGTAGGTATATATTTACATAATTTCATTAATTACTTTCAAAGGAAATAAGAAGAACGATAAAAACACGTCAAGGAGTCCTTAAAACGTTGAATCAATTGATGTTCTTTAATAAAGCATTATAAAGTACCTACCTAGTCAAGATTTCAAGTTTTCTATTTAAAATCCAAATGAATAAAAAATTGAACACTGTAATACAGTATTTTAAATTTAATTATATAAATTTAACATTCACGAGGTTGATGAAATTAAATTTTCTTTTTTTAAGGACATTGTCAATCAAGAATGTCCTTTAAAGACGAAAGACGTCTCTCAAATAGTAGAAAAATCAATATAGTAGAAAAAAAATGTTTATTTATTTCATTATGGATTTCCGCTACCTCAACACCAACGCAGTGATTAATCTGTATTTTTTTGTTTGCTTATTCGTTTGTTTATTTTTGCTTGACCTAATTCTTGAGTTTTATAATTAATATTTAATAATATTTACTATTTCAATTATTTTATTATTTGATACCAGAATGTATTCCTACAAAAACACAGTACCTATTATGTTTATTATAATTTTTTTTTATGCTATGATAAAAATGAATAATTGTTTATATTAATGAGAAGTTGTGAAAAAAAATATGAGAATAAAGATTTTATAATTATTATGATATGAAAAATCTCTCAAAAATATAAATTATAAAAATGAGACAACAATTCGTTTTGAATGAACTTGATGGCAAAGAGGAAACATTTTTGAGCTCCCGTATAGACCAGATTTGATAGTACAAAATAAAATGTGTTTTCGAAAACACGATCCAGTTTGAAGATTTTGATATTTATTGAAAAAACCAATGAAAAATAATTGACTATTGTTTACTATCTGGTTTATATGGTTGCCTCAATTCAATAGCTCAAAAAATATATTATTTTATTTTATTGATTGAAATGACGTTCATTTTGTAAAACTAAATATTAATTCATGGAAACGAACACAAACTATTTAAGTTTTACGGCATGTTTTATTAAATTCGAGTATAGTAAAACTCAAACAGTTTATTTCATTAAATACGAGTAGTATAGTACAACTCAAACAGTTTATTTTATTAAATACGAGTATAGTAAAACTCAAACAGTTTATTTTATTAAATACGAGTATAGTACAACTCAGTTTATTTTATTAAATACGAATATAGTAAAACTCAAACAGTTTATTTTATAAAATACGAGTATAGTAAAACTCAAACAGTTTATTTTATTAAATACGAGTATAGTAAAACTCAAACAGTTTATTTTATTAAATACGAGTATAGTAAAACTCAAACAGATTATTTTATTTGATACGAGTATAGTAAAACTCAAACAGTTTATTTTATTAAATACGAGTATAGTAAAACCCAAACAGTTTATTTTATTAAATACGAGTATAGTAAAACTCAAACAGATTATTTTATTAAATACGAGTATAGTAAAACTCAAACAGTTTATTTTATTAAATACGAGTATAGTAAAACTCAAACAGTTTATTTTATTTGATACGAGTATAGTAAAACTCAAATAGTTTATTTTATTAAATACGAGTATAGTAAAACTCAAACAGTTTATTTTATGAAATACGAGTATAGTAAAACTCAAACAGTTTATTTTATTAAATACGAGTATAGTAAAACTCAAACAGTTTATTTTATTAAATACGAGTAGGTATAGTAAAACTCAAACAGTTTATTTTATTATTAAATACGAGTATAGTAAAACTCAAACAGTTTATTTTATTAAATACGAGTAGGTATAGTAAAACTCAAACAGGTTGTGTTTATTTCTATATTTTTTTTTCTACACCATAAAGTAATTAGGGGTTGTATGAAAACAATTAACCTTTGAAGTCTGATAGTACAATAGATTAATAATAATAGTAATCAATAATATTACAATCTTAGAATCGCTTGTTTTTAATTAATTGGCTTGAAATTTAATCAGGTAATAGGAATAAACGACACTTCTCATAAAAGCAGGTGATGTTTTTGATGACCAAGCAAGTACATTCTTTCTTTTTAGGTTGTTAGGTCCTAAGTTCGTAAGATCGCGATCAGTTGAAGTCTGAAATGTATACATATACTCTAAGTTCACCAACAAAGGCAAAAGAGTATCATAGTCAATCATCGAAAATTTCAAACTAAGCCACACACTTCCTCTCTTTTTCCATATTTTAAACTTTTTACATATATGTAGATGAGCAAACAGTGGAGACAAAAGAAAAAGAATAGAACTTCTAATTCGACGGTTCGATGTTAGAACAATCGTTGATGATTGGTTACAAAAAACACACGACAGAGATTGCTGAAAAGATATGGGGAAGCTTTTAATCAACAGCGGACAGGAATATATTATGTATAAGTATGTAACATAATGTAATTTTGTAGTGGGAAAAACTTGTTTCTTAGAAAAATTGAATTGTCCTAACTGCAAAAGTTGCCTTCTTCTTTCCGTAATGTTACCAAAGCATTCATTATTTTTTTTTTAATTAAATTAAATTTATTTATTTCCTCTTTCTAAAACACTAATTATCGGGTGATATCAACTGAATACCCATACATTTTATTACAAGTACAAAATTCAACTGTCGAATTCTAGACCGTTACACCTTCAGTGTACAATCTAATTTACGGGCTATTTATCAGCAATACCTTTGGCTCGTTAGTTCCTTAATATTGCTAACGCCTTAAATATTGTCAAAGTAAAGGAATTACCCTCTTCTTGAAAGACACTTCAATCGGCAGTGTTAGAAGCAACTACTTGGTTACAAGGATTGTTAGAATTATTACAACAAGCTTTAAGGAGGTTCCACGAAATGACAGGAGCTTTGATCATTATATTGTAATTATTACAAGGAATTACAATAAAGAGGAACTGGAATTGATATCATAATGGATAAATTTAATAATTATTTATAACTTCAAAGATATAATTTTAAGTAAATACTTTCTGTGTACATATTATATGTAAATACCATCACGGCATTTACCACAAGTGGAGAAGCCACTAGACTTACTATATGTGATAAATACGCGAGTCGTTTTCTCTGTATTGAAAACATAAAATATTACGATCTTCGAGAGGATGGTATAAGTTGGGGTCACAAAACGTAAAAATATAATTATATTATTATTATATTACTTTCCACAAATGTGGATATATATTTGTTGTATGTAATGAACATAGAGACTGTTCTGTCCGTGCCATTGAGTTAATTAGCCATTAAGAACTTCATATTAACCCTTAGTTGCCCAAAGAATTTGAAAAAAAATGACCCCTTTTGACCGACGGTACTTACCAGTACCATATACATACTTTAAATGCGTATTATAAACACTACATCAAAATTCTCGCGCCAAATGCGCGTCGGTACTGTAAAGGAACATTTTATTATCCCTGACGTATATTTTGTTTATTGGCAACACTGATATTTTGAGTACTAATGTCTTTATTTTATCTTGTGTTGATGGTGACAGCGCGTGTGATTTTTTCGTATATTCAAAAGATCATTCTCACAAAAGGCATAAAGCCAAAATAAAACTGATTTTTTTCTTTTTTTGTTTCATTATTATTTACTTATTTGTTTTTTTATAAAGTTCATAACTAAAAAACTTATCTTTTATGTCTATATTGAAAATATTAGTACCTTTCATGCTGGACGGTACTGGTAAGTAGGTACCATGCCAATATTAGAGTAAGTATTATTATTTTTTAATATTTTTTTTATTCAAATCTTTCTAAAACCCCAAATTTTAAGAAAAATACGAAAAAGTTCTACAATAAGAAAAATACCTATGGGTGGGCAGTCCTGTACAAAATTGTTTCGGTACTTATAAGTACCGACGGTCAACTAAGAGTTAATAAATAAAACATACAAACGAAAATTAAAAAAAATAATTGATAGAAATAAGTGTGATGATATGCAGTGACTAGATTATTATTTTTGGAAGACATTAAAGTGTCATTCTCGTGCCAAAGCACATCAAGGACACTGAAAAATACATCAATTTTATTCTAGGACATTACTTGCATGTTATAATATAATTATGTAAATAATTATATTAGATAAGAACCTCGTACACATAAAGGTTTCCACGTCAGAAGTTACATACATATATTGTGATAAATCACAAATATAGTGAGATGACCTATCTATCTATTCCCTCGCGCCGTATCCCAGGTGGGGTAGGCAGAGAGAACGAAACGCCATATAGATCTATCCTTACATACTTCTTTCGCTTCCTCTACATTCATCCAGTTTCTCATACACGCACGTCGATTTCTCTTACTCAAAAGACGGCCGTCCTTGAGAATTTGATCTACGATTATGACTATATTAGTGATTTCTTCCACCTAAATCATAATTTTTTTTTTTTTTTTTTATTTTTTTTAAAGATGTATCTGGGTTTTGTTATAAACCCAAATACAACTTTATACACCTTCTACAGTAAGCTAAAAGCTTGTGTCGTGAAAGGGGAGTTTGCCCTATATAGTAGGTATATTGTAAATAATCCGTTTTTAATCTTTCCTTGTTACTTTAAAATCCCTAATAAAACCAAAGTAAAGAATTATTTTGGATTTTATCGTTTCTATGATAATACTTAATGACACAGCTTAGAGTGATTAAAAAGAAATTAGGATGGTAAATTACCTACATACTAACTTTAAAAGTGTTTTATAAATGGCAATATTTCCTATAATATAAAATAACATCATACGCAAATCTTATGATGAATAAGTATACCATATTAAAAAGTATAATGGCTTGGGGATCATTGTTCTAATTGCCTGAAAATCTTCAACTTGAGAAACACCCTTGTATAATCTTCACGAGTATATTAATTGTCTTTGTCTTTATTAATCAGAAGACCAACTGCATGGAATTAACATTCCAGTCATTTTTTCCATGTCAATAAGTTGTTAGAAATTTAAAATAGATGGTAATATATTCCTTTTTATCATTATTTTTAATTTGTCTTGTGTTTTTAATTTTATAAGGTTTGTTGGAAGATATCCTGTCTCTGCGATAAACTTGCCCATTGTGCAAAATTATTTGCATATACCATGTTGTAATCTTAATATTTCATCATCATCATCATCGCCCTCAACGCTCCTCTCGGGAGCACAGGGCAGAAACCAGCCTCCTCCATTCAGAGTGTCTCTGTGCCAATTGCGTCACCTCTTCCCATGACATTCCTTGCGCTCTGATATCGTTGTCATAGGAACGGTGTATTGTGAAAGAGGGACGCCCGGGCCTACGGAACCCCTGCGGACGGAAGAACAGTGCTCTTTTTGGCCAACTATCATTGGGCATTCTCAAAACATAACTTAATATTTAGTAGGTACAATATCTTGGTTGGTAAAACGTTGCGAGATAGAGTGAAGAATGAGGATATCAGGAGAATGAGCGGATGTGAGAGGAGTGTTGTGGACAAAATGCGTGTAAACAAGTTGAGATGGTTTGGACATGTTGAGCGAATGCAAGATCAAAGGATGACAAAGAGGATGTATTTATCTGAAAGAAGGGGTGTGAGGAAGCGCGGACGTCCAAGAACCACGTGGCTTGATCTCGTGGACCAAATTCTTAAGGATGGACGCGTGCTGAGTAAGAGAAATCGGCATGCATGTATGAGAAACTGGATGAATGTAGAGGAAGCGAAAGAAGCATGTAAGGATAGATCTATATGGCGTTCCGTTCTCTCTGCCTACCCCTCCTGGGACATGGCGTGAGGGTATAGTATTGTATAGTAGTAGTATAGTACAATATTATTATAATAAAAGAAAGGATGTCTCGGGGGCCCTGGATTCATCAATTGTTCCATAGGAGAGTTTGGTTTTCTTACTTCTGCAGTTTTGAATGGGTTTTTGACGTATTAAACACTACTTTTAGGTAAAGTTTAATTTATCGACCGACGGTTCTTGGTGGAAGTTCATATTAATAATTTTTAAAATGAAACACAATATATAGTTATTCCACTATTGACTTTATTTATTTTTGCGAGCCGGCTTTCAAGAGCTTCCGCTCTCATCGTCAGGCAAGGGCGGAAGCTCTTGAAAGCCGGCTCGCAAAAATAAATAAAGTCAATAGTGGAATAACTACATATTGTATTTCATTTTAAAAATTACTACTTTTAGGGATTTGATTTGTAGACTTTGGTATGTTTTAACATTTTTTTTCATCTTAATTTTTTTATTTATTTGGTAGGCACCTCAAATTTATGTTTTTTAGTTGGTAAGAAAGGGATCTGGATTGGTTTGCTCATTGGTTTACTTCATTGTTATATTAATTGTTATAACTTTATGATTCATATAGAATAAATTAAATAAATAATAGAATATTCTATGGCAGTATTGAATATGTTTCATGTCTTATACGGGATGTTTATCGAATACCTGCCTTTTACAGGACACTTGAAAGCGTACAGAAAAGAATGAAGGCTCCATTGTTTACTGGATCTACAAAACTTTAATTTAAATGACATACCTTGTATCAGCTGTATAAGCCTGTTGTCCTATAGTAAGAATTTCTGGAGTTTCATGATCTGGTCTTCTTCGCAGCCACGAAACCTGCGGAAAAAATTGAAAGTATGATTATAGATATTACTTAAAATATATAAACCTTTATTTATATAAAATAAATTAAAAGTGAAGTGTCAGAGAAAGTTTCTATGTAGATAGAAAAAAAAGGAAAAGTAATAAAATGCGTAATTTTTCTACACATTTTTCATGTATGAGAAACAATGCAATTATGAAAAAGTCATATGATCAATCACAGTATAAATTCTAAATAAAAATACGAGTTTTACTGGTAAAAGTATGGAAAATATACTGGTGAAATCACTAAGATAATAATCTCGTCACTGTATATCGTCCTAGTATTTTGCATTTCGAATTGTTTAACATTTAGAAATGCAAAATGAAATGCAAATGTTTAACATTAACTGTCAAAGAGAATGATACAATCATATTCTATACAATTCAAGTAGTGATAGTTTTATTAAAAGACATAGGCAATTTAGTATAAATTTATAATTTGTAAAATTTATTCATTCATAGTTTTGAATATAAACCAGAGAGGCTTTAAGTATGGATGAAAAGAAATCTGTTACAGAAAATCTATTCGAAATGCAAAATTCTTTCAAAAGCTAGCTGTCTACATACCTATCTCAGCAGATTGAGAAAAATCTTTCATGTGGAAAAAGGTACACTAAATCCACAGTCGATAGAAATTCAGTGCAATAGAATTTACATTGTATAAGTGAGTGAATAGTAAAGGACAGAATTTTACATGAGTAACCAAATCATTCATGAAAAATAACGTGGAAATAAGAATATCACTTTTTTACATTAACTTATATATTACCTATCTATATATGTAATGTTGGTAGGCACATAGTTCTTCACTTTATATTTTAAATAAAACACTTATTTAGTATATACTTCTGATGATGAGAGCGGAAGCTCTTGAAAGCCGACTCGCGACTTATAAGTCACAGTGGAAGGAATAAATAAGTGTTTTATTTAAAATAATTTCACATGAACTTCACCAAGAACCGTCGGTAAAAAATTGACTCTTTTATTGGATAAATGAAAAACTTAAGTTTTTAAAACAGTTTTTTTTTTCAATTATTGTAGACATTATTGTTTCGTCTCTGAATGAGATTACTTTCTTTTAAATACTAACATAAGTATCTTTTTGAAATACAAAGAATTAATATTATTATATTAAGCGTTTTCTAAATACATTTGTTGCTCATATTGTTTTCTAAATATAAAATTTAGTGTTGTGGACAAAATTAAAGTCTTGGTTGAAAAAGGAAAAAGTCATTAATAATACCAATACGGAATATTCCACTAGTGGAGTGGACAGTGGACTTATTGTATACTATTAACTTACATATAAAGTTTTGTGATATTTTTACTTGATTAATATGAAAATGACACATTAGGGAGGCCTCATCGCTGAATTTAAAATATTAAAACCGTTGAGCACCCGGCAAAGAATTTTATTATTTTTTTATTTATATAAAAAAAAATATCTGGGTTTTGTTTTAAACCCAAACACGCACCCAAGATTATGCACCTTTCACAGTTAGCTAAAATCTTGTGTTGTCCTCTTATTTTTTTCCGTAATTGGTCTCTTACTTTTTTTCGTAAGTTTTCAAGTGTCCTGTAAAAGGCAAGTGTTTTAAAAAATAATGACATTTTACATCTCAAATTCAGCGATGAGGTTCGCTAGCCGTCCTGCATGTCTTAATTTTTTGTTAGCACAGAGAAGAAGAATTGAATGTTTATAACATGCAGCTGGTCTGGCTACCCCACTTGTGGGATATGCTGTAGGTGATGGTGTACTAGTAGTAGTAGTAATATATTTCGTACGTGGTAGTTTATTAATAATAAATAATAATAATAAAAAATACTTTATTCAATCAATATCAATGTACAAACGTTGAGACAATATATCACCAATTGGCTACAATTAAGTTGCAGCAGCCTGACTAGGTTGCCCTGCATCGAGGCGTGCTGCGTAAGAACCTCTTTTTTACTGGACAATATGGAAAAACGTGGGATACATTTTGTTCGTCAGGGACCTTCCGGACAGAAAAAGTCAATCGATCGGTGAAATACCAAAGTTGCTCAAACAAAAATTTTCTTCAGTGTGATAAACTCATTCAATGCGGTCGAAGTTTTCGTATCTGACATTTTATTTTACAAATTAACCCAAGAATATTCTCATGAATAATAATAATAATAATGATGAAGGCACAAAAAAGACCTTCACCGAGTCGTATTGAATGAAATATTATGAATATTGAATTAATTCATTTTAAATGTTATTGGCTGGAAATGTTTGAAATTACACTTAGCATAATTAGGTATAATATTATTGGCATTGAACAAAATGGTATTTGAATATTTAGATGGAAAATAATCATTATTCAGTTTTTACAGATAAGAATACAATATATAATCTTTTTGTATAAATTTACATTTTTCTTCAAAAAAGTGTTTTTTTTTTATGCTTGACATCATAATTTACATAGAGAGACCGTATGGATATATCAGCAACACAATATATTAAATGAAAAATCTTTATAAAAATCATTGAAAAAATTAAGACAGTTTCAAGTGTAGGTATATACAGTTTCAATGACCATTGACAAATCCTGAATCACTCCCAAACAAGTGGATGGTCTTGAAAAGAATATAATAGACAATAGACCATCGACAAAGTAATCACCTTTTTTTCATTTTTAAGTTACGAACGACTTAAAAACAAAAACTTTTTTGATTAATGTTGAGCTTACAAACAGATTTAATAACTATCCCAGAATGGTTAATTGGTTGTTTTTCTAGGATTAAATAGTCTACTATGGATTTGGTAAACAACTGAATATTTTTGTGCAGGCAACAACTTACCAATTTATCCTGCAAAGATGTCACTTTACACTCAAGAATGGCATCCTCTTCGGTATCCACCTTCACTGTTGAACCAGGAGTCTCGATTTTGGGACCCCCAAACCTAAACAGAAAATAAAACAGTTAATTACTTACTGTACAAGCTTTAGAAAGCTTTAAAAAAATAAAACAATCAAAATTGCACTTTTTTAAAGGTTGGATAAAAAAGGTCGTTGCAAATAAAGCCTTACATTTATTTATCAATCTGGTGAACCTTTTACGACCTTTGAGACAAAAGCGATGAAAATTCAACTCAATCTGTCACTAGGAACACATTCCATCCTTCTTTACTGATGCAGTTTTTCATAAAAAAACATATTTAATTCCCTTACGTAACACGCAGAAGCCCTTAAGAATTTCATGTACAATATCGAACCGTACTATTTTCGAGCATCTGCGATTTTCAAAACCTCCAAAAATTACATGATACTCAAAATTTTTTTTTTATCATTTCGGTTCGCAGTAAGAGGGAAAGTCATAACAATACATCTTAACCGATTATTAGTACCTATTTTATCCTGGATTAAGCAAAGAATTAAGAGTATTTATCTTATTTTAATAATGATTGATGTGAAGGTTAACAGTACCTAGTAATTTTGTACGATATGTGAGAACATTTCTAATATAAGGATTATCATAATTGGTCCATTAACTTAAGTTTATACTCTCAAACGGTCCAATATGTAATGCCTAATGGGATCCGCTTTAACAAAATATTAATTATAACAAATGTTTGCGCTTATATTGTAGCCCTTTGAAGGTTTTGTAATGACTTGGCTATCTCATATTTCAGAAAACCAAATTGAAATGTCCAAGTTTGTAAATATCTCTTAGTATCTAAGTTATCGGTTTGGATGTTCTTCTTTAACAATTATATTTATTTATTTATACACTGAGAAAAGTACTCAAAACGAATCATTGGTACGGTACTATCAGATTAGGACCAGAGATTGTACAAACGATTCATTGGTATACATCTATAATATTAACTCTTCGCAAACAAATCATTGGTAAATTTACCAACAATTTGTTTGTGAAGAGTTAATATTATTGATTCGTACTAATGAATCGTTTGTACGATCTCTGGTCCTAATCTGATATTACGTACCAATGATTCGTTGTGAAATTTCGTTAGTATTTTTCTCAGTGTACAATTTACGGTTATATAAGCCTTCAATACACCATTCTTGTGATGACCTCACCATTCTTGTGATGTGAACAATACACCATTATTGTGAAGACTTCTTCTTCTTTTCGTGTCGGTCAGCAAACGATTAATAACAAAAACACGAAATCCACATCTACACTCCCATTCCCTCCCAGAAAGCAACGACCTCTCTTGCAGGTCCCCCTGGGTGAGTTCGCCCCACGAATTCCTCCAAAATTCCCCGCTAACCAATCCTACCAAACACGGTCAGTAAAAACAACGGCACTTTTCAGAGCCACAACTGACGATAGTGTCAATAAACATTGTGATGACAAAATCAAGGAATGGTATTGATTTATTTATATTATTTTTCACTATTTCAAATAAATCAAAAATATCAGTTATACAACTCAATGTACAGAAGGCAAGTTCATCGCTAGATTGTGATACGAATCATGTGGAAAGAAGTCACTTAATTGGTGCAGAGACACTCTTAATGGAGGAGTGTGAATTTTGCCTTATGTTCCCGAGAGAAGCGTAAAAAAATTATTGCATCGAACATCTTTTTAAAATCTATTCTGAGTTAGACCTCGAAAAAAAAGAAGGTTGTTCGCTCTTTTCTGTAAGATTTCAGGTGTGCTGTAAAATGCAGATGTTCCAGAAACATCACACTGAGAAAAATACTCAAAACGAATCATTGGTACGGTACTATCAGATTAGGACCTGAGATCGTACAAACGATTCATTGGTATAAATCTATAATATTAACTCTTCGCAAACAAATCATTGGTAAATTTACCAACAACTTGTTTGCGAAGAGTTAATATTATAGATTCGTACTAATGAATCGTTTGTACGATCTCTGGTCCTAATTTGATAGTACGTAGTACGTACCAATGATTCGTTGTGAAATTTCGTTAGTATTTTTCTCAGTGCATGTTTAAAACAATGAACAACTAAAATTAAGAGATGAGGCTTTCCATCAATCCTGAGTGTCTTGTATGTTATTGGCACGTGGAGAATAATCTGCATTTTTATCACTTGTAATAAGGCTGCTGGCTACCCCACTTGTAGGATTTGCCTTTATGGTATAAAAGTCGATATTAAAAAAGAAAAGTAGCAGTTAAAAAGGGGCAATCAATAAAATACGTAAAAAACTTTTACACATAAACTAAAGAGAAACTCGATAAAGGTAAATAAATAAAACTTTTGACTAATAAAACAACAACTAAAGCGTAATAGGGCGGTTAATTATATTAGTACCAAACTTGTTTAGGTACTTGAATGTTAGTTAATAATATCTTGTAGGTACCTAATTCTAACACGAATGTACCCATGTACGTTTTACTAAACAAACTAACATTCTCAATAATTTGCATAGTTGCAAGTTAAAGAGCAGCAACGAGTTGTTACAACAACTTACTGTACTTCTTACATATACCTAGTACATATTATTATTTGTTCAAAAGTTTCATTCGGTAAAGTACCTTCCAGAAACAATGCGAATATTTGGTTGAACGTAGGTATTAAAATCGTGCCGTGCTTTGTCCAAAAAGCACGTAATTCCAACAAGAACAATCTATATCCTTTACAACTTCTTCTTCTTAAACTTGTCCAAAATAATGCATTATTAAGTACCAACTAGTACTAAAAGTTTCCATCTAATGTTGGTACTCCAATTTCTAAGAAAAAATTCTACTGTTTAAAGAGTCTTTTTTACCTAAGGTACAAATTAGATTTAGCTCTAGTGGTTTCAGGCAACAATTTTTAGTAGGCGCGGAGAAAATTATTCAAATAATTAATGAAATAGCTTTATTAATAAATATAAGCCAAAACTTAATATGCAAAAATATTCATGGGTATAAAAATATAATATTATGTTATCACATATAAATAAAATTTAAGTTGTATTTATTCTATAAATTGAATTTATTTATTTCCTAATTCAAAAACAGAGCGACTACGATCTCACGTCCTGCTGCTAGGCACGCAGTGGGCCTTCTGAATCTGAAAATTTGTAAAACTCGCTATATTCTTGATTTTTGCATATAATAACGTTATTTATGTAGTATGCACGGTAAACAACATACCATATTATTATATAAATAAAACAAATGGTTGAATTATAAACATTTCCTATATATTTTTTTTGATAATGAAATTTATTTTTGATGTGTATGCAATTTGTCATAATAATTAAGAAAATCCAAGGGTTGTAAATAAATAAATCAAGGTGTATTATAAAATTCATGATATTTTAAGATTAATCTTGGTTTTGAAATTTTATTAACACTCTTATATTATTAAGGATAATTTGTTTAAAATAGCACCACTCAACCTATCATCATTGCGACGGTAATCTTCAATATTTTCACTCTATTCCTCGCAGCAAAATAAAACTAAAAATCGCATTTATAAATGTTCAAAATATTATATTAATATAAAAAATAACATACATGTGATCCAGAATTTAAAATATTTTAAAAATAAAATGGTTGTAATTATTTTGCTAATTCGTTTGCATGAAATCACAAAGAAGGGGTGTAGAGCCGTCTTAATTGAGTTAATTTTGTAAGACTCCATAATTATTAATGTATGGATCAAACGAACTGATTTGAGTTTTACTGTATTTATTAATAATATCCATCCATCCATCCATCCGAAGGACGGATGGATGGATGGCCATCAGCAAGAGTGAACGAAGGAC